>CM053747.1:47721860-47749778 GCA_028658305.1 Pachyuromys duprasi | reverse complement strand
CCCCCCCCCCCCCCCCCGCTTTGGGATGACTGCCTGGCCTGCTTAGTTGCCTTGCAATCCCACCATGCCAATCTGCTCCTTCCAGAAAGCATTCCTGACTCACAGGACACTTAGAGACAGGCAGATTAAGAAGGGCCTTCCAGGCCTCCAGCCAAAGGCTAATGGTGGAATTTGAAGCCAGGCCTTTGAGATCCAGAATGTCTCTTCCATGATGTGGATCTAATCACCACCCCCGCCCCAGGAGGCAGTGGGGCAGAGAAGACATTGTCTATCTGAAGACTGTGAGGGGAGGGCTAGGGCAGGGTAATTTGTGACCAGGGCTTGGGGACTTGGTCTGGGGCCTGCGAAGGCTGGCTGGCCTCCACCTCATCAAGAAGATTAAGGGTAATTGAGTAGAGGCTCTCACAAGGCTACTTGAAAGTTGGAGGTTGGCCCGAAACCTGCCCACTAAAATGCGCTCATGCCAGAGATGTGAGGGCTCCCATCAAAAAGCAGGAGAGCGTCCAGGCACCCTGTGGCGACCAGATTAGGTCTCTTTTGACACAGATACGACACTTGATGCTCACCAGTCTGTGAGGGATACTTCACCATCACTATCCTCATCATTGCCATCTCAAAGGGATGAAAGTGAGGCTCACGGAGGTACCCCTGAATCCCTGTGTCAGGGCAGTCAAGTGTTGTATCCACAGTGACTCTGGGCAGAATCCCCTGCTAGGCTCCAGGAACCTCCCTATTGAGTCAGACAGAGCCAGGAATGAGGGCCTAGGGGTGAAGGGATCAAGCCGGGCTGCACACTAGCCTCTCCCACTCCCTTTATTTCTATCCTGCAATGCCGTTCTTGCAGGTACCTGCAGAGGCCTGAAGGGGGCATTGGATCTGGATCTGGAGTTTCAGGAGGTTGTGAGCTGTGCATTGTGGGCGCCATTGCCACAGGTTCTCTGCAGCAGAAACTCGCCGCTGAGCCACCTCTCCAGCCCTACTACCTCCAGGACTCACCTGCTGCCTTCCCCTGACACCACTAGCCTCTCCTCTGTTTTCCATCCTCTTCGTGTCTCTTCTCTCTTGTGCCTTCCTGCCATTCTCTGGGCCTTTAACACTCCCTTTCCTTGAAGCCTTCCTATGTTTCTTTTGTAACAGGGACATGTCACAGAGAGCTCTGTCAGCTTCTTAACCTTCATTTCATCTTCACATCTTTTTGGTGAAATAAAGGGAAGAAGAAAGGGAACTTGTCTCTCTCTTCTAAATTTCCAAAGTGGAGCTGGTCCCAGTCCTGTGTCCCATTAATTAAAAGAAGAGCTCATGGCACATACTCTTCCTCCGAGCTTCCCCACTGGGGGTCCTGAACCTCTGAGCCTCTGGGCCAGGACACCAGGGCTCTATTTTCCATTGTCTGCACACCCTGGAAGACTCAGATTCTTTCTTTAGTCCTGAGGAGAACTGAATGCTGGCTCCTAGATTTGTGTAAGGTGAAGGTGGAGCCAACTAGGCCCCGCCCCCTCTCCAGGCCTGGTGAGAGTGCTCATTATCTCCCTGCCAAGCCAGCCAGGCCTTGGGGTAAAGCCAGCCCCAGCTTTTGATGGGAGACAGATTTAATTACCTTCTCAGGCAGAGGGTGAGGATAATGAGGAACCAATGGAAAGCTTGGCAAGGCAGCTCATCCTGTGGCCCTGAGCACTGAGCCTGCTTCTACTTACATCCAGCCTCTGGAGGCTTAGCCTGAAGGAGACTGGATTCCCAGGTAGCTCTGGCCCTTGTGTGATACCACCATGCCAGAGACTGAGGAGCGCTCTCTGTCTAGGTTACACAAAGTACTCCCACCACAGGGTAGGGGAAGGGTCAGTCTTCTGCAACAGTGTGGAGTCCTAGAACAGATGGGAAAAGAAGACGCAGAGGCAGACATCAGAGCTTCCGGCTTGTATAGACCTGAAAGTACTGATGGAATGAGAAGTCAAGACTAGAGATCTTGGAGGAGATCCTACAGGGGGTGGGGCAAAGCCCATCACCTTGCCTCCTGACAGCTGCAGAGAGTTAGAGCTTGCCTGACCTGGTGTTTTCTTTTAAACTCTTATAAAATTGTCCTGGTGCTTCCTTCCGAGGCTGCTCCTAAATCCTTTTATTAATGAAACTAGGGATTCTGAGAGGGGACCCCATTTTCCTGGTAACATGTGATAACCCAGCTGAGGCTCCCCAAGGTTTCCAGTAACGTTATGGCTGGACTTGGGAACTTTACAGGGTGACTAAGGCACTGGGTTCTTGTTGGCAGGGATGAGGAGGAAGAGGGGAGGTTGGGGAGCAGAAAGAACAATGATAAGGCTTGAAGGACAAGGATAAGGCTTAGGGGAAAGTCGGGCGGACAAGTGGGGCATTCTCGGCAGAGGGAGGGCATCCTGGGCTCTGGGTTCTTCCTTGAGTATGACACAGGATGCTGTTCTACCAAAACTAGGTGGGTACCTTTCCGCTCCCTGCCTTTTCTGCCTTTCCCTTAGAAATGCCATCACACTGGGTTCCACATTACACATCAGGTTCACTGGGGGATGAACAATCCTGAGTGTCAGAGAAGGATTGGTAGAGAAGGGCCCGAGAGTGGGTCTTCTGCTTGGACCTGGCCCTCATCACAGTTCCCCCAAACTATCCATTCATTCCATTCTGCATGCTGCTCCTTCCCAAAGGACAGCCAGAAGGGCCACAGGTGGTGGAACACATAATACCGCAGCCCATACTCCAGACAATATATATATATATATTTTTTTTCTTTCTTTCTTTTTCTTAATCCTGGGCAAGTTAACTCTATCTTCCACGCCATAGTTTCCTGCTCTGTAGAGTGAGGCTTAGAACTGTTATCTCAGGATTGTGGCATGAATTTCAAAATGAGAGACACAGAGAAAGATAATGTATGTAAAATGCCTAGCATAATGCCTGGCACGGGGCAGCGCTCCCAACCCCTAGCTATAATGATGGTTATTATTACTAATCCCGTTGGGCAGTGTTTCTCCACCTTTGAAAACTCCAGGTTCCTCTTCGAGAAGCACACGAGCCTCAAACTCCTGTATTTTACCACTCAGGATTGAAAATGTCAAGAAATGAGGGATTGAGGGGCAAACAATCCAAGAATTTACATAGGAGAGCCTCCTACCCATTATCACGGCTCACAGTGGGCTGGGTATTCTGAGCTGCATTTCTGAGTGTGGTACCCCAGCAAGGGGAGGCCACATGGGTCGGGCTCCCCTCTCCCCTGAATGCCCGCAGTGTCTGTTGGATCCCTGCCCAGCCTCCCCGCTCTGGCAGCAGTGACTTTGAGCCAAGAACGGAGGAAGCTCTTTCGAATACAAATACCTTTGGACCCTCAGATCCCAGCCGGCGCGCTATTCTCATGCTAATGAACAGAGCCCGGAGGTTTTGAAGGGGAAATCGCCAACAGAGGAACCCAGCCCAGCCTGCCCGGCTTCTCCCTTTGCCGGTGATTTTCAGCACAGCCTCCTCGGTCCTAGCGCCAGCTCTCTCCCAGGGTCCCGGTAGTTCTGCAAGTGCCCTGACTGGGTGGCCTCCGTTATTCGGGGTCTATGAACTGGATAGTTCCTTCTGAATCAAAATAGTAATTCACTTGACAGTGACAGCTGTCATTCACACTCCGTCCCCAGTCCCGGTGTTTGGGGGTATGTTCTGACCACTGTAGCTCTCTCCCGCAACTCTCATCCTTCAGTCTGCAGAAATGAGGTCCAGAAAAGACGGCAAATTGCCCCAGACCTTGCCACTGAGATTCCAGGCTCCAAATTCACATGTGTGTACCCAAGGCTACAGCCATACAACATAAGCCTTGAAGGTCTAGGGTACCAGGTTACATCACCCCTGTGACGGTCAGTTTGGGATTTCTGGGCTTGTAAAAATTCCTTCCCAAGATCCATTTTTCTTCCTGTGTCTTATTAATGCCTCTCTTTTCACCCAGACCTGGACAATCCCTGTTTTAGCTCAATGAACTCCTACTCTCCTTTCAAGGCCTAAGTTGCTAGTATCAGCTCTGGCACATAAAGCTGTCCAAAAAAACTCTCTCTACTGTTTCTGTTGTCCATCTCTCTAGGATATCCCTTAGGTATGGCTCTGCCTCCTTCCCTAGACCAGGAAGGGCTTGAGGGAGAGTCCCTGCCTGGTTCATCTCCGAAATGCCAATGCCCAGCATAGGACTGGCACTCAGCATGCTTCAAGAAATGTTTGAAGGAGGAGCCACTGTCTGAAAAGGATGGTTCCAGGGGAGAAGGCCCATCTCTTCTCCAACAAATGGGGCCGCTGAAGCTTTAAGCATCATGGAGCTCCTTGGTTTCAGTGCCCCCTCTGTGCTGTCCTGGTGGTGTCTCCTCAAGCACACCCTAAGGCAGGTCTTTGTGGGCCTCAGGGTCTTGTCTAAGGCCAGGGCAGAGTTGACTCAAAAGTAAGTGGATACGCAGAGTGCTAACATTGCATTTGATACCCCTTCCTTATCTCCTAGGGGAGGGGTGGGAAATGTTGAGTGTAGCCTTTTGCCTTGGGCGGTGGAGGGGGATTGGAGAGAGTGCCGGTGTGTGTACTTCCTGTTAGAGAGCTTCAGCGCTCTAGGTAACCAGGCTCTAAGCTGCATCCCCAAGGCTCGGATCAAAGGCAGCCTGACTATTGCCACTGCACAGGAGGCGCCCATTAGCCTAGCATCATGCCCCTCCCTAGAGAGAGGCCCTCCTCTTACAGCTTCTGTCACAAACACCCTGCTCCCCTACCTCTGCTACAAAGCAGAGATGTGTTAAACAAGCCTGCTTCCTTGAGATGCAAGACCTTCCACCCCTGCCCAGAAACCTTTAAAAGGAGACATGTTCCTTGGCTGATGGGACTGAAACCTTTCTCCAGACCCTGCCACCCACTGCCACCTGCAGCCTTAATAAACCTCTAACCTGCTGGACGGTTTGATTCAGCACCTGCCTTCTCCCTTTCTTCTCTTACTGCCTAAAACCTAACGCTCTTCAGACGACTTCTAAATGGATTTCCCACTCCACCTTGGCCAATTGCTAGGCTACACACTCTCTCAGCTCTTCCTTGAATTTTCCACCTTCCCCTCTTGGTTTCAGTCTAGACCAGAGAAAAGACTTGTCAAGACAGTGAGCTGGTGAGCAAACTCCTGGCTGGGGAATGTCTTTCTTGCTGGGCTCTGACCTGACTACTGTCCCACAAAAGCCATCCTGGCTTCTGAGGGGTCTGTGGGGTATGTGAAAGGGTCTATGGGGAGGAAAATTACTCTCCATAACCCAAAAGAAGGGGGAGCAGGGCCCAGCTGGCGGAGCTGGGGTAGGATGAGGAGAAGAAAGTCATTGGGCTTTGATGGGAAACTCATTTTGCCTTAATTGTATTGTGCACATTAAACCAGAAACTATAAGAGTGAAGGCAGAGCAGAAAAAGTGCCGGAAGGAGTTTGCAGGGGAGGAGCTGGGGCTTTGGAGGTGTCCCAGACTCATATGGGATGAGGGATGGAGCTTTAAGGTCCTCCAGGCCAGGCAAGGACGGCTTCACTCAACTGTTTTATATTTACAATTTATTTTTTGCATGTGTATGTCTATATGGTGTGCATGCATGTTTGGGTGTGTATGTGCATGTGTGTTCAGGTGAAGGTGTGTTGAAGCTAGAGGCTGACACTGGGTGTCTTTATTGTTCTCCACCTCATCTATTGAGGCCAGATCTCCATTGTACCCAGAGCTTAGGGATTTGATTAGTCTAGCTTTCCATCTTGCTCTGGGGAGCCTCTGTCTGCTTCCCAACACCCCACAGAGGGCTGAGTTTAAATAGGTGGGCTAACACTCCTACCCGGCATTTATATGGATGCAGGGATTAGATCTCAAATACTCAAGTTTATTCACACACTGTATCTACTGAGACAGCCTCTCTAACCAACTCTTGCCAGCTGAGCCTAGAGAAGGTAGTAGGTAGAATGCAAGAACTAGGAATACTAAGTGTCAGACATTATGGCAGGCCCTCGGCTGGACCTTCTCACTACATGATGTTCTTCATTGGAACCCTTGAGGCAAACTTGAGGCAGACACTATAGCTACCCCAATTTCCCATGAGAGACCTGTACAGAAATGGACATGCCTTTCCCAAGGACACACAGTGATTTAACAACTCCACACAGTTCAACAAGATGAGCCTGACTTCTGCAGTGAATATGGAAAGGACAATTGAGGCCAGGCCACTGGGGAGGATGGAGAAGCCATTTGGATGGGCCTGATATATTGATGTAAGTCCTATCCATGCAGCAGTCCAGCCACCCAGGAGTAAGTGCTTTGGCTGATTCATTTGTCCCACCACTTCCCCAGCATCTATTTGCCTGACTGAATAGACAGAACGTAGCCTGGTTCATGGCGAAGCCCAGAGTCCTGTTTGCCTGAGGAAGAAGATGGAACTCTCAGAGGATCAAAGGAACAGGAGTGCTTCCTGGGGAAGTATGTTGGGACCCTCTGCTGGAATTTTTGCCCTCTCTGGAACCAAGATGTCACCTTTGCATGCCAAGAGCTGCCCATACCTTGGGGTGACTGAGAAAGCCACGGCTGGAGGAAACAAGCAATTTCTGAAGGTGACTGAGATTCTCCTGGGAAAGGGGCTGAGCCCCACATTCAGTGCAACAGGGCCACCCCACTTCCCACCTATGTCCTGCACTGCCAGAAAATGACCCTTGAGGTCAGATCTGCCCTTCCTCTGATGCAGTGGGGTGTTCAGTGGGTAGAGCTGTCGAATGGCAGGAAGATACAGCTTTCCTTGTCTGTTCCTGTGTTGTGCTGAAGGCCTCACCAGAAGCCTCAAACTGGCTGTGCCCTCTTGGTTCCCACAGTCTGTGTTCTCAGCACCAGCTTGGCTGCTGGAAGAGGCACCTATGGATTCTGGGCCTCCATCCAAACTCTGAATGGCCCCTGCTCAGCATCTCACAATGATCTAAACTGTCCAAGTCTTTACTGGAGAAGTCATAGTCTAAGCCTATCTCAGAAGGCCAACAGCAACACTCTGGTCAACAAATGGTGGACTTCATCCTGGCTTAGACTGTAAGTGAAGGTAGGACTCACTCTGTGACCAGTGTGAGGGCTTAGGATGTGGTTAAGATCAAGATCAGTGTATGTCCATGATCAGGCTCAGAGTGTAGCCAGTATCAGGGTTAGATATGAACAGGGTCAGGTTCAGGGTGTGACCATGTTTGTTCCATGTATGGCTAAGACCAGGCTCAATGGGCAATTAAGACCTGGTAAGAGACCAGGGTCAGGGCTCAGTCTATGGTGACTAGTATCAGGGCTTAGTGTGAGACCTGTGTCAGGGCTTAATGTGTGCCCACAGTTAGGAAGTTAGTCTGTGGTCATGATCACAGTTCAGCCTGCAGCTGTCAACATTTTCAGGGAACTGACTTTCCTTAGAGCCAGATTACAGGGTTTTAAGTATTGCCTGCGCTAACAGGGTAAATGGAAGCCGCAAGAGCAGTGGTTCTCAACCTGTGGGTCATGACCCCACAGGAGTCTCATGGCAGATGTCCTGGATATCGGATATTTGCATTATGATTCATGACAGTAGCAACAAAATAATTTTATGGTTTGGGGTTACCATAACATGAGTTACTGTGTTAAAAGTTTGCAGCATTAGGAAGGTTGAGAACCACTGCTCAAGAGCATGGGCTGTGGAGGAACCCAGACTGGGTACTGACCCTGGCTCACACTTGCCAGCAGTGTCCTGAGCCTTAGTCCACACCTTGAGTTACTCACCTGTAAGTGAAGATAATACTTTATATCTCCTTGATCCACTTTGTGTCTCTCTCAGACTAATTTCCAACGGTTTGGGCGACTGGGGTATCCACAAGTGAGGGTCTGCCATCTGATGGTTTCCCCAGCCACACTGGCACTCCATTTCAGTAACTGAGAGGGAGGGAGAGGACAAAACGAGCCATTGCGTCCTGTTAAAGGGTCCCTGCTGGGAGCTGGAGAGACCAGCAGGGAAAGCACTGGTCATGCAAGTGAGGACCTGAGCCCCCCAGAAACACAAGTAACTGTCACGTGGGTGTGGGGGCCTGTAATTCCAGCCTTGGGTGGCAAAACTAGCCAAACTGGTGAACTCTAAATTGAGAGACCCTGCCTCAGTGGGTAGAAAGACAGAGCCATAGAAGACTGTCAGCCCCACACATGTGCTTGCACACATTCATAATTACACACATAAAAAAAAATTCTGGACAGTGGTGGTACATGGCTTTAATCCCAGCAGAGGTAGGTAGAGTTCTGTGAGTTTGAGGGCAGCCTGTTCTGCAGATCGAGTTCCAGGATAGCCAGGATTACATAGAGAAACCTTGCCTCAAAGCAACAACAACAAAAATCCAAACCAAAGCAGGCCCCCCAAAAACCCCCAACCAATCAACCGTCAAAAAATCAACCAAACAACATGTACACACACATGTACATCACAATCACAGGAAAACAGAAAAGGAAAAAATAATAAAAGGAACTGATTGATTAAAGCAGAATGAGCTAATGGCAAGACAAAGTTAAATTATATGCATGCAGGTTTATTTGGAACAGCCCAGGAAGGGAAAGGGGAGTGAGGAAGAGAGAGAGGCACAGAGAGAGGAGAGATAGGGAGAGGAAGAGGAAGGGGAGAGGAAGAGAGAGCAGGAAGGGGAAACACCTGGAGAACCCAGCATGTCTGGGTTATATAGTGAAGGGCCTCTGGGAGCGGGAAGAGGGCAGGTATGCCAGCCACGCCCTGCAGCAGGTAGGGACCTCACAGGAACCTCCCCTTTGGGAACCCCTGCTGTGGTGACAGGGCTCTCCACTCTCCTCCCTCACTTCTGATTAGGCCTCGCTCCCATCGCTGCTGCTTAGGGATTACGTTTCCAACAGGAGCTTTTGGAGACTGCACACCACAGCAGTGCCTGAAGGTTGGAAGGTGAAAAGCTGGGATTTAACCGCAGCTCCAGTGTGTACCTAGGAGATGCCAGATCATCAATTCCTGCAAGTCCTGCTTTTGACCGCATTCCACCCAGCCCCAGGGCTGCCTTTGCTCATTGCAGTAACGGCTAGAGGGCCAAAGGGACCAGCTCCCTTTTTCTGCAGGCTGGCAAGTCCTGGGAGACCTTAGCTGGAAGCAGGTGGGTGGGCGTAGAGAAGTGCACACAGATCCAAGTGTCTTTTGCAGCTCTGAGGCCCCTACTCTACAGAGCAGGTGTCAGGCTTTCCCGGGGTCTCTCCAACCTCCAGACTTTGGGATTCTGTAATTGATTTTGGCATCCTCTAGCTGGCTGCTCTTCCTAATTTGCATGCTTTTCAAGAGAGTGGAATTCCAAGCCATCAAACTGTCCTCCCTGCCCCATCCAACAAGATAAACACCTGTTCTCTGCTTCCCTCAGAAGAGAAAAACCTGAGAGCGAAGTGGTCATGATGGGGATGGGAGGGTCCAACTGTAAAAGGATACGAAAAAGGATAAAACACAAATAGAAATTCTAATATTCTCCCCACCCCAAGGGATTCCTATTTCTCCATGGACTAGTAAGTAGCTTGGATAAATTGTAGAAACTCTGCTAGGGTGGATAGGAGAGGAGAATTTGGGGGCGGGAAGGGGGTGGGGAACAGGACACGTGGGAGCCAGGGAGTGCTAATAAAGGCGATTAAATCATTTGTGATAATCCATTTGGAACAGCAGCGGTACCCTAACACGGGCCGTGATGACGGTTCCACAAATAGCAAGGTGGCCAGGGAGGCAGCTGGAGGGGCAGATTCCAGTGGCATGGGGTGGGCAGCTCAGTTACCCCCTCCTACCCAGGCAGCCCACCAGGCCCTGCAGCTGCCCGCCCCTTCCAGGGGTCTGTGCCTCTGAATCAGTTTCTCTGCTTCCAGGAAGCCCTTGCTGATGGCTCTTTCCTCCTCCCTCAGGCACAAGTTCTTGAAGGTCTTTTTCTAGTTTTTTAAAGCCTTCTCTTTTTACATTTGCTTATTTATTGCGGGGAGCGGGTATACCACAGTGTGAAGCTCAGAGGACAATTTTCAGAAGTCAGTTCTCTCCCTGTTTCATGTGGTTCCAGGGGATTGAACTCAGGTTGGGGCGCAAAGGCCTTCACCTGCTGAATCATCTCACTGGCACCAACCTCCCCCAATTCCTCTGCAGCTCCCGCCTCTTTCTTCTTCCCGCCTGAGCATGCCTCACCTCACTCTGGCTGTAGTGGTTGTCACATGTTACAAAGCAGACCAATGAGAGCCTGCTCTGAGAGTTTCGCTAGGCCGCTAAGCCTGGGCGTGTGCTGAGGGCTGCTGTGGGCCGAGCGAAGGGGGCACAGAGGTCAGGGATCCAGACAGTACTAGCTGAACATTTGATTCGGTGTTCTAAGCCACACTGAGACACAGTCCTGTTTGTGAAACATACCCAGCCATGTTTCCTGTCGATCCCCATGACCCTCGCCACCCAGTTCTTAGTTGTTTTTCTTTAACCAGATGCACATATTTTCACCTAAACAGCCTCATCCTCCTGTGATCGTAATGTTCTTCCCTCTGAGCATCACGCTCCTATCCAGCTCACTCCTTCATACTGCCTTGGCCAGTCTGTCCTCTGCTAGATACAGAGTCCTTGCTTGACACTGGCCTCTTAGGTCCCCAAGACCTGCCCTGCGTCCCCAACCAGACCTCATGATTGTTATTCTCCACTTCCCTCAAACTCTTCAGGCCATACCAGCCTCCATGCCGCTGCCGCTTCCAGCGACAGCTAAGCACGCCTGCTTCCAAGCCTTTGCCCTTGCAGTCCTTTCTGCTCATCTAGGCTGAGAAATTCTCAAGGCGCCTTCTATGATGGCTGCATCACATCAGTAAGTACATTTGCCCACTGGCCCAACGATGGCATCTCCTATACCCACATCGCTCTACTCCTATAGTTTGTTACTTGGCTTTAATCAGTGCGACCTAACTCTGCAACCCTTTAATATAGTTCCTCATGTTGTGGCAACCCCAAACAAAATTATTTTCTCCTGATGATGCAGCCTTGCCAGGCCACCGAGAAAGAGGATCCAGGCAGTCCTGATGAGACTTAACGAGCTATGGGCAGATGGCAATGGTGGAGAACTCCCCCTTTTCAGTGGATTAGGGGATGGGGGAAGAGAGAGGGAGGTTAGGGGAAAGGTGAGAGAGGGGGCTTCAATCGGGATGTATACTGAATAAATTGTGAAGAAAAAATTAAAATAAAAAATTATTTTTGTTGCTATTTCATAACTGCATTTTTGCTACTGTTATGAATCATCATAATGTAAATATCTGATATGCAGGACACCTGATATGAGACCCTGTAAAAGGATCGTTTGACACCCCCCCCCACCATGGGGTCATGACTTACAAGTTAAAAACTGTTGCTTTAATGCTCTTCCTGTTACTATTCATTAGCTATCCTGCCCCACCTACCCCCAGACCCAGGACAGGCCTTAGGGCTTAGGACCCACCCTGAAGTGGTGTGTGTTGGTTCCGTGAACGAGCTTCTCCTCTGTTCCATGCGGCTGAGCCTCACTGCGTCCTGATCTAGGCCATAGGTGAGACATTAGGGCCCCTGTCCTCCCTCCTCCCCTTCCTTCTCCCTCCTTTTTTCCTTCTCATCTTCATCCTGCCCTTCTTCACCCCCTTTTCTCCTTCATCCCTTTCTTCTTCCACCTCACCAACTTAATGGCTGGTCCCTGCCACCTGGCTTTATAATGACTTCTTGGGAGGGAGCTTGCCTTCCTGTCCTCAACCTTGCCTGACCTCGGAGCAAATCTGCAGAATGAAGGATTCAAATGGGGCTGTGGAGGACGGAAGCAGGAGGGCCTGGTAGCTGATCAGGCAGCACCTTTCACGATACCCAGGACTACGTGGAAGGAGCAGACAGTTAATTTGCTCCCTAATTACCAGCTTCACTGTGGACATCCTCCGAAGATGCATCGCTTCTAATTGAAACAGCAGGGTGGATTGCAGGCTCTAGGCAGGCATCCTTTGCCTCTCCTGGCAGGAGCCAGAGGCAGGCAAAGGTGTTTCATTAGAAGAGAGTTGGGGGAGGAGGTGGTCACAGTGCCTACTGCCTCTGAGAAGTGTTACTTGGAGACCTGCAATTTAGATGCACAATGAAACTGCAGCTGGGAGATGACCTCATCCAGGAAGGAGAGGAGTCCACACAGGGCTACTCCTCCTATCCACAGACAGATAACAAGAGGCCCTCCTCTTCTTCCTGAGAGAGTTTTTTTTTTTTTTTTGGTTCGTGCACCCAAACTCAAGGTCTTAGGGCTTCCTGGGCATGTTGGTAGAATTCACACTACATTCCCTACACCCATATCTCCATTTCCCCCTTACTTTTCTAGGTTGCAAAATAACCAGCTAAAAGACTGCAATTCCCAGGATACCTTCCAGATAGAGGTTACCAGTAATGTGTACACGTACACACACACACACATACTGGCTGGCCTCGAACTCACAGCAATCCACCTGCCGCTGCCTTCCAGAGTGCTGGGATTACAGGCATGTGCCACCTTGTCTGGCTGTAGGGTGTATTTTTAAGCAGATGTTGTAGGGAGGATTTGGGGGGGAATTCCCCTTAAGTGAAAAATATACAGATGGCATATTATTATTTTTCAGGCTTCTTGCCCTGGATGTGACTATGACAGTTGGAGCGTAAACAAGCATCCTGGGTCCCTGAGATTGAAAGTTGTCTAGTAGAAAGGGGGGTATGTTCTAGATATCTGTCTGGAAGAAACTGAATTCCTGATAAGATAGAGCTGTTATATGGCTGTGCACCATTTATCTCTAGATTTCTTCCTTCCTTCCTTTCTTTTATTTTATTTATTTTTGAGACAGGGTTTTTCTGTTTAGTTCTAGCTGTCTTGGAACTCAATTTATAGATCAGGCTAGCCTAGAACTCAGAGATCCTGCCTCTGCCTCCCAAGTTCTGGGATTAAAGGTGTGAGCCACCATGCCTGGCATAGATCTGTTTGTTTGTTTGGTTGGTTGGTTTCTTTCTTTCTCTTTTTGGTTTTAGAATAAACTTTTTATATGCTTACATCACTGCATCTGGGTTCTGTTACTCTCCAATGGACTCAGATCCTAGCAAGTGCACTGACCTTTTGAGAACGTGAAAGATGGAGTCCCTATGGATACACTGCATATGGATGGGCACACTGCTTTTCATATAGTTTCAGTGTGGAGAAGGCTGGTTATCTCTGTGAGGGGATTTCACCATTGCCTTACTGTGCAGCCCAAGGGCTGGGTTACTGTTGCTTACTGCTTTGGGGCCTCTGGGAGCAAACCCATGACCTGACATGTGGTGTCTGTTTTATTGACAGCCCTTTGCTTTTATTACTGTTAAATTAAAATTCTGCATTGCATAATAGAAAAGATAGTAGACTGTGTCCTTGCCAAGTCCTGGGGGAGGGGGACAGTGGATTCCCACAGACTGCTTGTCATCAATATGGATGACATTTCTCTGGGCTTCAGGAAGGGATGGGCAGATGCATTGTACACAGAGAGAAGATGGACACAGAGAGGACTTCCTGGAGGTGGGAGGAGTCAATTCCAGAGGTTTGGACTTAGTGCAGCAAGCCTTGAGAGAAGGTGAGTGGAAGGACACCTGGGAGTGGGCTAGTGACAAGGCTAAGGGGATTTCGCCTCTGTTTCCCATAGGGGGCTGAACAGGGGCCCAGCCTCATCTGAAGACAGAGGGATTATGGCATACGAAACTCTAATAGGAGATGGAGTAGGAATTCAAATATATTTTCCCTTTGAGAACAGCAGAAGAGCCTCATCTGTGGGGACTGTTCAGCAGAATTTGAGACCAGACTCAGGGCCACTTCTGGGGCCAGGATATCAGTGGTTTCCACGTCTCTCTCTCTCTCTGTCTCTCTGTCTCTCTGTCTCTGTCTCTGTCTCTCTCTCTCTCTCTCTGTGTGTGTGTGCGTGCGTGTGTGTATGAGGCTCTTAGAAAGTCACCCGTTCTCTGCCCTGCCCCTGCCTCTCAGAAGAGCAGGTAGCCTTGAACTCAGCCTTCAGGCTTCACTTTGCCAAGGGTTCTCCTGACTGTGTGCCTTCTACCACCTTCCCTACCCTCTTCCCAAATTCTAAGGTGCTGTGTTTATCAGAGATGTTAGGGATTGAGGCTTCCGAAGCCAAATGATTGATACTATTTCTTCCAGCCTCAAGGATAAATTGCTACCAAGGGTCCCTTTTCCCATGGTCAATAACTCTGAAACTCCTCCCCCACTCCTCCTCCTCTTGTCACCTGGCTTCCTCTCCCCTCCCCCACAGTGACAGAGGTCAGAGAGACATAAACAACCCACAGTTTCCAATTAATTTTTAATTGCCACTTGAAATTCTTAATTGCAGCTGAAACACTATCCCTGATGGAGGCCTGGGGTAGGGGTAGGTGGGGGTGACCCAGTTAGAGGTGCTGAGCCAGTAGGGGAGGGCCAGAAGGCAGCCTGGCCAGTGACCCTAGAAGCCCCTAGAGTGGCACCTCTGTCTCTCAGGGGCCAGAGGCCTAGGCTTCAGCCTGTTCCCTGGCAGGAAGGCTGCAGCTGCACTGTATGTCAGTGTCTTAGTACAGTAGTGGAGGGTTCTGACAAGACACCGCTGCAAGTTCTCCTTGGCCAATTAGAACCTTTGTCTGGAGCTGGGGCCACAGTGGGCCTGGGAACTTCCTGAGAACCCTTATAGGAGATCAGGGTGGTTCCCCTAGAGCCTCAGCCTTACCCAGGAGGTCCAGGCTCCTGGAGAAGCCTTGAGGTGTCAGCAGGGTTGGAAGAAAAATGAGCATCTGTCCATTCTTCCAGGGACTGGAGAATTTCCTGGGACATGGGACTTCTGGGGCTAAAGCTAGAAAAGTCCCAAGAAGCCAAGCTGGTCACCCTGGTTTGGACCAGCTGGCCCCTTGACACAACATCTGTTTTGGGGAGTGGGGAACTGTGCTGCTCTGAGGCTCTGTAGCTTGGCTAGACATTTGACCACAGAAGAAACCACTATTCTTCTTGCCCACATTGCCCACAGTCCTGGTCTCCCCAGCTAGACTTGCTGTGCTTTGCATAGTCCTCCATGTCACCGACTTGCTGCAGGGGTAGACATGAATCCACCCCCAGCTGCACAGATGATCCCTCATCCCACATGGTATAAAGCCTGATCTGGGCTTCAGTTGCCACTTCCTCTAGCCCAGTGGTAGCCTGGGTCACATAGTGATGTGGGCAGGCAAAGAACTATGTGAGTCAGGAAGGGGCTGAGGATACATGGCTTGTCCACAGGTGGTAGGTAAGACGTAGCCCAGGCACCCGCTGGCTGGAGGTGAGCTGAAGCATCCTCCCACTGGCTGGGAGGAAGGCCTGCTGCGGCCCCTGTCTGCCCTCCTCCTCCAGACATGCATTTGCAGACTTTTGGTTAAGACAGCTGGTTCACCATAAGCGCTGGTACCTGAGACCTGACAGCTATTGACAACAGAAGCCTGTGAAGAACAGCTTGAAAGCCGGATCTCAGAGGTGGAGGGAGGGTGAGGCAGAGGCTGTGGCTGCTGAGTGGTCAGGTGAGGGTCCGGCCAGGGTCAAGGACTGGAGAAGCAGAGTACTTGAAGAGGATGGGCTTTCCTAGGGAGCTGGGGCCACTCTATGGCTAAGCCTCTGTTGAATGAGTGAGTGAAGGGATTTATGAGTGAGCAGAAGCCAGAGTTGGGTTACTAAGCAGAGTTTAGTAAGTTATCAGGCACAGTCACCCTTCTGGGCATAGAGGGATCTTAGGACTAGACCACAACTGAGTGTCCATCTTTTCTCTAGGAGCTGCCATCACTCCAGGGACACGGTGACTGCTCCCTTCTTGCCTGGCTTTTCTCTGGCAGACTCCCTAACCATCACTAGCCAGCTCTATAGTAGCCTCGGAGCTCTGTATTCAAATTCAGTCCAAAAGAACAGCCTTGAGTAGGTTGGGGAGACACTGCTAAGGGACAAAGGGACTGACCTTAGCTCCTGTCTGGGCTGCTGGAACCCAAGTCTCCCTAGATCAACAGAGTCCTGTCACTGAGCCCAAACATGGGTAACCCACTGTCCTGGCCCCTGGGCTCTCCATTCTGGCTGTGATTCATTTGTCTAAGCATCATGGCTGCGTCCCCCTGCTTGCTTGCTCCCCCTCCTCCCTCTGGAAGACGGCTCTCTCTTTCCCTCTTCCCCCACTTCCTTGAATGTAAGGATCTTGTGAGTCACCCCACTTTGAGTTGCCAGATGCCAGATGCAGTTGGACTCAGAGAGGAAGCTAATTTTTTCCCGTTATTTAAACAGAGCCCTGGCTCATGGAAGCCCCTAACACTGTCATCCCTGCATTCTCCAGGGTGGGACTAGCTGCACAGATAAAGCTCTCCACCTCCCACGTTCTGGCCTGGCTGCCCTCCACCCTCTAAGCTTAGGAGGCTTTTCTTGCTGCCAGGAGGCTCAGCACCAGCTCAGCTCCCTCCAGCCCAGGGCATGCTCAGAGAAGCCTCCCATCACCAGCCTTTTTGATGGAAACCCAGGCATCATCCAAGGAGTTTTCAGGGAAAGCTTCCGCTGTCCCCAGCTCTATGTTGATGTTGTGGGGGAGACTGGAAAAAATAAAGGCGGTCCTTGCCTTCAAGGAATCATCACTCTGTTTAGAGAGAAAAAAATCATACAAAATAGTGGTTCCTGTTTCTCTTCTTGGATCTCCTTCCAGACACGACCTCATTTAATTCTCACAGCTCCTCCATGTGAGTGAGGAAAACTCTGAGGAGTGAGGAGGCTGAGAGATTGACTCATCCAGGGTCACATCTGTGGTAGTGGGCTGAGCCCTACCCCGAGGCCATCAGAGTACAAAGCTCCACTGTGTCTTCCATCAGTCTAGGGAGGAGACAGAGAGTTCCTAGGAGAGGGAGCCCAACAACCTCTCTTCTTGTCTGGAGACTTCAAGTGAGATGTGGACTCCAGGCTGTTCAGGAACTCCTGCCTCAGCCTCTCTTGTGCTGAGCTTACAGGTGTACACTAGCCAGGCATTGCATGTAATTCTTACAACCCAACTCCGGGCATGTTGCTGCCATAGAAGGGCCTTGCCCTTAGTGGGCGAGCATTCCTGCCCAGTCCTGGCACAGTCCTTTGGAGTTTAGTTGAGAGAGAAGAGCCGAGGAAAGAGAAGGCACCACTACACTCTCGTCATCTGGCTCATGGGCAACATCACATTCTCAGACATTTTTCTTCTCTGCTGGCAGACTGGCACCTCAAGGCTGACAATCAGGTGGCATCCATCTGTATCCTCGGCTCCGACATGGAAGTTGGCACATAGATACCCAGAGAAACTGTGCTGAAAAACTTAGCATGTGATGACCACCCTGGCAGGCTGAGGCTGAATGTGGGGCTCTGGGCTAGCCTCAGACAACCCCAGATCTTCAGTTTGGATGGAAAATGAGGAGTGGCATGCCTCCTGGTGTCTGAGCTGAGCAAGGTCTCTAGCTTGTGAAATGCAGGGTCTCCCGCCCTCCCTTCCTCTTCCATTTGATCACTTATCTCTAGAATGAAGTGGTTGCCAAGCGTTTGAGGGAAATATCCTGCTCTAGAAAGACACATTCCCTCCATAAACTTGCATTGTGCTTTTGATTGTTTCCCATAAAGGAGGAGATGCATCTTTCAGTTTATGTTTACAACTATGTGACTGGAAAAAAAATTGATTCTCTTACTCGACATTTTCTTCAGCCAAACTCTTCCTCTGAACCCTGGAGTCTTTCATTTGGGCCAAAAGGCTGATGCCCAGAACTTGCCCAGAACTCCTCAGGCAGGTGGGAATAGCCGAAGCTTTGGGCTGGCAATGGGTCTGGCATGGACTGACATAGGAAGGGCCTTTTGATTCCTGTGTGGTTTCCAAGCTGTCAGCCAGAAGGCAGGGATTGGCCTGAACATGGCACATCACTCCAGGCTGTGGAGGGGAAGTAGGAGTAGGCAGAGCCAATCTCACTGCCCTTTGTCAGACCCAACAGACCACTGATGGTGGTGGAAAGGACCTCTCTCTTTCAGCAGTCCCCAGGACTGTTGCCTTCTACACAAAGCCTTTTTAATTGCCCATGGAAAAGGTGGCTCCTTCCTCTGTTGGCCTCCTGTCCGGATTGATGTCTGTCTCTTGAACTATAATGTGGAGCAAAGGTTGCCTGGTGGATATGGCAGTCCCCTCGTCCCCCATGAAAATACCTTGTCTCATATCTTAGCTCCTTCTTTGCTCATTGTGTGACCCAGACAAGTTGTTTAACCTTTCTGAGTCTCGGTGCTCCTGGCTGATTTAAAACCGTGCCCTCCCTTCCTGGCTTTCCTCTCCGTAGCCTCTCCCAGCAGGCGGGCACTGCGTTACACTGCATCTGGCTTGGTGCAGGGGGACCTGCAGCCTGTTTCTTCTGTTGCAGTCTGCTGGCACAGACAGGAAGCTCGGCAGAGCCAGCTGGACTGGTGGCACAGAATGGGCATGGTCCGCCAGGCTGATGCACGGTGAGGGCCAGCTCTGTTCTCTCTCATCCGGGATTCCAGGCAAAAGAAATATTGTTCAACCAAATCTAATCCTGAAGGTTGTCTATGACTGTGTTGCCAGCAGCAGGCTAGAACCCTTTGGAGTCAAAGATTATGTCTTGCATTTCATCCCCAGTGTCCCCAGTGACCGGTAAGGGGCATTCATCACAGACCCTAAATCCCTTTGTTTAAAAGGCCAGAGAGCTGATGAGAGCTGTGTGCTGGCAGGTGCTGGACCCAGAGCCTTTGTCTCTGGGGAGATTGGCTGGCTAAAACAGGCCCAGGTCCGCAGTACACTGCCCACCAGCTCAGCCCATGGCTGAGGGGATCACAGTCATCTGGTTCCATTGGCCTGAACACACAGTGGTTTGGGGTAGCCATGCTTCTTTGTCTGTATAGGGGCTTCATTGACTGTTGCAGTGACCTTGGGCTAGTGTTAGCTGCCTTGATGACAGTGCTTTATTTTTATTTTATGTGTACGAGTGCTTGTCTGCAGGTATATATGTGTGCCGTCTCTCTGTGTTGTCCAAGCTAACCTGGCACTCACTATGTAGAGCAGGCTGGCCTCAATCCTGAGGCAGTCCTCGTACCTCTGCTTCTCCTAGTGCTGGGATGACAGCACTAGGCCACCGTACCCTGCTATTGCACTTATTCGAAAGATAAGGAAACTGAGGCAAAAAGAGCAGAGCCTTTGGGGGCAGATGGAGAGCTCTCTTATCCATAGGCTCACCAGCAGCAGCTCAGAGGTGCTGAAGGGTGGCAGTGGGCCTCAGAGGGATGTGCCGCCTGCTACCCACCTTCCTCCTGCCCACCGGAGGCCTGCCGATCCCTCTCTCTCCTCCCTCTGCCTTTTAATTGCTTGGAAACAGGGCTGACGGCAGTGGGAACGGCTCAGCCACCGCGGGTCTCATGACTGGAGGCTTTTGTTTGTTCGCAGAATCATATTTTTACACTCCGGCTTCCGCTAATTTATGCCGCAGACCGAGCGCTCCCTCGCTGAAGATGGCGTGCTAAAGAGAAGGGAGTCAATTCCTGGCTTTATTTAGCCATCCTGGAGCCTATCAGAAGCCAAGCAGGGGATAAATGAACAACAACAAGAAGTAATAATAGCTGGGCTGGGTGTTTATTTTCTAGCGGTTTGCCTCCTCCAACGGGCCTGCCGCGTTCCCTCGGCGCATCCGCCCGTGGAAGCTGTGCTGGGAAAATTAAGCGAGTCCTCATTTAAGATGCAGCAATCAGCCCTGCTAGTCGCTGCTCAGCACCTAGAGAGGCTCAGTTTGGCTCAGCTCCAAGAGAAGAGAAAAGGGAGGTGGGGAGGCCTCAGAGCACCCAACACACACACACACACACACAACCTTCTACATCTCTGTATGAAATGATGAAACATGGGTACAGAGCCATGACATCCCATAGGTAAGTGATCCCCGTTGGTGGCAATCAGGGAGGGCTTCTTAGAAGAAAGGACTCAAAGATTGGAGAACGAGAAGGAGCAGTCAGCCTGACTTACAGTAGGTCAGAGGCTGGGATGAGAGTAGAAGGAGGAGTGAAGGTTAGCAGTAAGATGGGACCCCGTTCTGGAAGCCTAAGGCAGAGGGAAATCTCTCCTGTGCAGAGCTCTGACTCTGCAAGCGGGATTTGGTGCAGAACACTTAGCATTGATCATAAACAAAGGCTGGAGGCTTCTTCACTTGAGAGGGTGTGCCCGGACGCTCCTGAAAAGCCAGAACACAGAGAATTGTCTTTTAATTAATAACTGAGTCAGGAAGGGCCTGAGTCAGGCATGTGAGGGTGAAGCTCATGAACATGAGGTCATTAAAACAGGAAGAAAGGGAGAAAAGTGAGTTGGAGCTGGCACTGTGCCTTAAAGCTTACCAGGCACTTACCACATCGGAGCTCTTGACTTTTTCTCCCCCCTCAGGACATAGATGCCTATCCTGTCACCTCCTCTCCGTCCTCTGAAGGGACTCCTCCCAGTGGACACAGACATACTGATTATATTCACCCATCCTTGCCACCCACCGGCACCCTTCATTTACCTACCAGCCACCCTGATCTCTCCATCCACCCCTACATAACAGCAAGCTGGACAGCAGAGGCAGTGAGAGGTTCACCAGCAGGCCGACTGGAGGCCTTTAAGGACAGCATCAGCCTAGAGAAGGTACAGAGGACCTGACTGCTAGACTCAGAGACCTGGGAGGCTGCCGTGTGAGCTGAGTGCTAAGCAGATTCATCTTCTGGTGGCAGACGCATGTACCGAGCTCACGGGGACTGATATTTATATACGCGCCCGATGCCAATTTATTAATTTATAATAAGATGCTACTCAAGTGCAGCGGATGTTTGTCTTGGCAGAAGAGCATCTTTCCCAGTAGGCAGGCTACATGGGAAGTGAATTACCATCAAAATACTGCGTTAGTGGTTTGCAAGAGCTGGAACTTCTGAAGGCCCTTGATGCTGGTGTACCCCTGACTTCTCTCCCCAGAGAGAAAAATCTCCTGGGGGACCTGAAGCAGAGGGCTTGGGGGCTCGCTAACCGTGTGACAGCATATGTCTGATGAAGGAGGCCCAGTTTTGCCTCCTACCTCATTGGCTCAGGAAGCAGCAAGCAGAGCCCTTTGCTGCTCATTTTTATACAGCCAGTGAATGAAGGACTGTTTTTTGCTTTTTTTTGTTTTTGTTTTGTTTTGTTTTACATTTTTAGATGATTGAAAAAAAGTCAAAAGAGAAATAATATTTTATGACATAAGGTAATTTTATGGCATTCAAATTTCAGTGCCCCCAAATAAAGTTTTATGGTACGTAGATGTGTCTACCCATCACATATGATCTCTGGCATATTGGTGCAGTGATTCCAGAATCGAGTCATTGCAACAGACTAGTTAGCTTGGGACATCTAGAATCCCTACTTCTACGGCTTTTGTAGGATTTTCGACCCTGGCCCAGGTCAGTGCCTCATCTTCTGTGTCCTTTATGACCTTATTGAATGGCTGATACACTCCAGCTTTGAGGCTGTCCACTGATTATCCAGATCATGGGTACTGCCCAAGTTTGACCAGAGATGGATTTCAGGTGACCTCTAGGTTTATATGCACCTATTGTGCAACACAGCTGCCATTTGAGGAGGTCATCAACTCATCCCACAGATGGCCGACACACTGACAATGTAAATACTTGCTTCCATATTTACTTTCCATTCATCTCCAACCTACCATTCTTCATTTGCCAAGCCACTCTCCTCTGTCTGCCAAAGGGCCTCCCACCTTCCCACCTCTTGAACACATCCTCAAGCCATCTTTTCAGTCCCTGATATAATTGGGTAGAGAGCGTGACGAGGGTATCTGTGTATGCATGCCTGGATGTGTGCACTTAAACCTTCAGTGGAGGTAAAGGCTGGAGAGAAGGGCAAAGACCCTGTAGATGGGGATTGGTGACCCCTGAATAGGGTTGTTCACCTCCAGTGAGAATTTTCACTAATGGAGAAAGAACAGTAAAACAGCAACCCTGTGGCCCTATGGAGCATTGGGACTACAAAGCAGTGAGGCACCATCAGCTGGCATTCTTAAGAGGCAGCTGTGTGGGAGAGAGATAAAAAGAGAGACAAGAGCAAGCCAGGGAGGGAGAGAGAGGGAGAGGCATCAAGGAGAGGAGCTGGGAACCCAGTCAGCATTCAAGCTGTAGTGGCTCAGGCCATTGATTCATCCTTACAGGGCTGTTTGTCCTGAGTGTGGTTGGTGTAGGAGAGCTTGTCTGGGAATGCCTGGGGGTGGTACGGGCACAGCTGGACACCCAGGCCGCCAGGACCCAGTATGTGGCTTACCTTACGGTCCTCCTGCCCAGCTGGGAACTCTTGGCTTAAGTTCCCCTGTAGGACAAGGCATAATCTAAAGGATTCTATCAAAGTTTCAGTAGCTCTCAAGGTGACAAACCCTCAGATATGGAGAAGCCTCTCTGCATCAGGCCTGAGATGCAGCAATGGCTCCCATGCACCTCAGTTGGCTCTCATTGGCTAGGGACATCAGAGTCCAGGCTGGGGATGGCAAAGCACACAGAGGTGCCTGTACAGGAAAGACCTGAAACCCACTGTCTGAGAGCCCAGTTTCAGGAGTAGCCCCATGCTCCAAACTACCAGGAGCAAATAGGCATGCCCTGGTGGTTTCATACCTGCCAGACTCAGCCAGGATCCCTAAAACCAAGGGCAGAAGCTAGACCGAAGTAGAGAAGCTAACTTCCACAGCAGGAGATCTGCTCGAAAAGCTTTCCTGCAGTTTGTAGATTTTCAACTCCAGTTCCACCAACCCTCCCGTTTTATGGGCAGAAAACTGAGGCATCAGGTTAGAAAGAGCTGAAAACAATGCAGGTGCTCAGAATTTCCATTTCTATAGGGAAGCAGCATGACCTAACTTAACCTAGGGCGAGAGTCCAACATCGGTCTCTCGGCCTGGGCAGTGCCATCTCTTGAGACTCAGAAAGGCACTAGAGTGCAGCTCATTCAGTAGGATGCCTCTCTGGCATGTGCACGACCCTGAGTTAGGTACCCAGCACTGCATGAACTGGGAGTGGTAGCTCATAGGGGTACTGTGTGTCTGCCATCTGTGGGATGAGCTGATGACCCCCTCAAATGGCAGCTGTGTTGCACAAGAGGTGCATAGAAACCTAGAGGAAGAAGAAACAGGAGGATGAGAAGGTCAAGGTCAATTTTGGCTAAGTTTGAGGATAGCCTGGAATACAGGAGGCACTGTCTCAAACACCAAAAACTCTAATTTGGAATTGATCCTATAAGCTGATTTGAAGAGTGAAAGGACTCCTTGTAAGTGGCCTGGCAACAGTAGGTGGTGAGAGTACGTTATTTTGGGTCATGGGTCCTGGGGCTGGAGGATTGAGCAAACCTCTGATGAAGTCCATTGCTCCGGAGTGTATAGGGCCAAAAGTGGTAAGCATGGTTCTTCACCAGGTTGATAAGAGGAGGGAGAACATTCTAGAACAGCGGTTCTCAACCTTCCCATTCCTGCGACCCTTTAATACAGTTCCTCATGTTGTGGTGACCCCCCAACCATAAAATTATTTCCGTTGCTATCTCATAAGTGTAATTTTCCTAGTTATGAATTGTGAATAGCTGTGTTTTCTAATGATGGTCTTAAGGACTCCCGTGAAAAGGTCATTTGACCCCCAAATGACCCACAGGTTGAGAACCACTGCTCTAGAGCATTCCAGGCGTAGGCTGTAGCCTAGGCCAAACCAGAGAGGTGTGGGATCTTCTTGGATCAGATTGGCAGTTACAACAGAGCTGAGCTGCTGTTCCTGTCAGCGCAAGGCCCATAGACCCCAGCACCCTCCCTCCACTGGGATCCCTGGGGAAGCTGACTGGCTCAATATTTGCTAACACCAAACACCATTTTGCCTCAGTAAATTTCCTGATGAAAAAAATAATTCTGTAATGAGTCCCTAAGTTAAATAGACTTGGTGTTTGGGATTATCTGGCCTCACTCTTTGCCAGAATAAATAGGAACGAGATAGAAGAATGAGGAGGGTTAGCTCAGAAATGTGCATGCAAGGAGTCTCCTTTACTGTCTCCCCTATAGAAATCTTTTCCATTGTACACACACACACACACACACACACACCACTCAGCAGTTTTTATGTTTTCCTGGACCATTGTTCTCCTACTAATAACCTGCCAGTTGCTGAAAAAAGTTAGAGTCGGGGCCAAGGACTGTGAATGACACCAGCCTGCTCTTCGCCTCTATTCATTCTGCCATCCTAGCTTAGGAGGGATATGATATGTAACAGCCCCTCTATCCTGCTCTGTTGCTGAGCCCAAAGAACTGTAGGTAGCACTTCTGACCCTAGCTTTACTCAGTGACTGGGAGGGGCACTCTCGATTCCCTGTGTGCCCAGAAGCCAGGCTATTCCCCACAGGAGACAGTGGGGCCTGGCAGGCCTCAGTCAGAGGGGCCTGCGGACTGGATTATGCCTCCATGGGCTCCATGGAGATGTCATTGGGTCTGACAGACCTTGACTAATCTGTGTTTGTCTTACTCAGACTCCTATAACTCTCCCTCCTGCCAGCCCAGCCACCTGCAGCTCCAGGCTCTACCTCAGCTAAAACAGGTTCAGGAAGGGAGGCTAGAACACAGGAACAGGCCTAGAGACTCGGTCCCAGGGCCGGAGGAAGATGATGCGTTAGACAGATAGGCCTAGAATTAAATCTGGGAGATCTGTGCTCTGCCTTATGTCTGTCTTCCTGCCTTTCCCATCTCTCCCGGTCTCAAACCTCTGCAGATGGTTGAGCATGTTCCCTGTCAGGGTCAGAAGGCAGGGTGTCACTCAGCCAGCAGATGCTAACTGGCACTCATTACTTGTCATCTCACGGGGCTGGCTGTGCCTGGCTGCTGAAATGTGTGGATTATTTCTGGGGTGAATGTGTGACATCATAGGTAAAGGGAAGAGAGTGCAGCTGGGAGAAGGGTTATACTTGGTTAGCTCTAGTGACCTCCACCAGTACTGTTCTTCAGTGTCAGAGACAGTGTCCTCTTTCCACTGACATGCCTATGTTTCTGAGGAAAGAGTGTCAGGAATGTGTCAGTGTGCCTAGACCCTAGCCATAGGGCTCCAGGGACAGGGCTTGCCCTTGGAAAGTCAGAGCCAGGGCTCTGGGCTGGATAGGCCGGCATGTCTCCTTCTAGGGGATGTTGGGCAATCAGATGGCTGGTGTGAGGGCCCAGAGGATGGTCTGTGTAGTGGTGAGGCATGTCAGTGGAAGGAGGTGTATTTGAACAAGTAGAGGGCATCCTACCTGTGAGATGCTGTCAATCAAAATTTATAGTCCAGGAAGACTGCTCACATTTCCTGAGGAATTAATGGAGAGTCAGGCTCTGCTCCAGGGCATGTACAGAGCTGAGTTTTATTAAAACCAAGCCTCAGGGACATCAAACAATCCAAAGTCCAGGGTCACCAACCCACACAATAAATGGATTCGAACCCAAGATTAGCTAGCTTCAGAGACCATACTTATAGCTGTTCTGCATGAAGTTACATGGCTGTAGACAGGGTTTGGCACAGGAGCCTGGAGTGGCAGGAGTATTGGGCAGGAACTGTAAAGGGACTTAAGTGCCAGAGAAACTTTGAGAGTGGATTTGATGCGCCAGGAGTACGGACTGCTTCAGGATGTCACCAATACAGCTACAACCTCCAGCTCCTGTGAGCCCAGAGGTGCATGAGGAATGCTGAAGATGATGTGAGGAACCTGTCCAGCCCTTCTCCTGCCATTTTGGCAATGGAGGTCCCTGTCAGGAGCTGGCTGTGTTCTAAGCCTTCACAGCTAGTATCCTTTCTGAAACGGAAACTTTTAGAGTCTAGGAAACATTCCCTTCCATGCAGGCAACCCTGAGTAGAAGCTGCCCAGTGGCAGCCAGTGGGCTCCTGGCTGGCCTATAGGGAAGCTGTAAGGAATAAAGAAGCTAACAGCTCCAAAGAGTTGCAAGAAAAGCCAAGGGAGGTTTGGGGCTTCTGATCTTATTTCCTGTCCTCGACCTCCTCCATCACTTGGCTTTGTGATGTATTAACATCCCTTTGGGGCCTTATTTGCTCAAATTGGATTTCCATTATTTTCTAGCACACACACACACACACACACAGACAAACCCTCTAAAAGGCAATGCCTCTCAGCTCCTGGAAGAGACAGAACCCTTGGGAGCATCTAGCAAAGTGTGTGTGGAGCAGAGAGCCCCTCCCCCATCAGCATCCACTCAACTGCCCCAGGACAAGGGGCTCTTGACATACTCTATGTCCAAGTCTGATCTGGAATGCCTGGGGCCTGGGATGGATGGGAAAGTCTAGACCTAGGCAAGGAGGCCACACCTACAGACAGTGAACACCCAGACGTGTGACCCTGCTTGCTAGAGCTTATGCCTGCCCTTACCTCAGGGAAGAGTCTTCTCCATCTTTAGTGGCAAGGCCAGCCTGAACTGGGAACAACAAACACCATTTCTCAGTTTTCCTGGGCTAGTCTAGACTCCAGCCACACAGCAAGCCCACAGTCCGGACAGATCATGACTGACCTTCCTTTTTCTGGAACTGTCCCTCTTAAGTTGTCAAATGAGGGTTCCTGTGGTAGCTGAAGCCCAGATGTCAGTGCTCAGCTGTGTCTTCCTTTTTCTCTCTGTGTCTCACACTGTAATATATACTGTGTTGCTAAATTGTTGGGTGTTGTTTGGGTTCACTGGGAAGGTGGCTCTGGAGGTGGGGTGGGTACCCCCATTTTAGAGCCAAGTATGTTTGTCTTAATGTTCACCAAGACTCCTTATCTAGGGATGGGCTGGCCCCACTAACTTTGTGACAGGGAGGAAAGAGAACAGAAAAGCAGCCCAAGAGCAAAAACATTGTGTTCTTCAGAATGGCTAGAAGAAGCTAGGTCGTGGTGACACACGCCTTTAATCCTAGTACTCAGGAGGCAGAGGCAGGCAGATCTCTATGAGTTTGAGGCCAGCCTGGTCTACAGAGTGAGTTCCATGACAGTTAGGGCTACACAGAGAAACCCTGTCTCAACAACAACAAGAATGGCTAGAAGATAAACCATTTCCAAAAGAGCTTACTATTCTTTATCCTGTGGGAGGAAACTGTCTACAGTGGAGACGGGAAGCTAGAAGCTCATCCATGGAAAGAAAGCTCAACTGGGAATTGACTGCCTCAACTTCCCCAGTTGGTTTCTGTGGGTGTTTTGAGAGCCTGATTTGATGTTTTCCTGTCTCTCCACTGCTTCTGTCTGCTATTCACTATTTATTCTTTTATATACTTAGTAAATTTACACACTCAAAGCCCAAAGGACAGCTGCTGTGGGTCTTCTCTGGAATGCATAGATTGTGCATGCTTTCCTGCTCTAGGTCTGGCTGATTTCTCATGGTGCATTATGTCTCCCGACTCCAGACAGTGGACTTTCTGGGCTAGATGTTACAAACTAAACCATCAGTGGCTACATCTAACCCTCCTTTACCTTTGAAGCTCAACCTTTCTGTTTAGAAAATGCTTCCTGGATACAGAAATTGTGGTACATTTTTACAATTAAAAGCAAGGAAATCATGAAATTTGCAGGCAAATGGTGGGATCTTGAAAAGATCATCCTGAGTGAGGTATCCCAGAAACAGAAAGACAGACATGGTATATACTCACTTATAAAAGGATATTAATCTGCAAACCTAAAGAAGCTAAGCAAGGAGGACCCTGGGCAAGATGTTCAATCCTCACTCAGAAAGGCAAATGGGATGGACATTAGAAGAGGGAGAAAACAGGTATCAGGACAGGAGCCTACCACAAAGGGCCTCTGAAAGACTATCCAATAGGGTATCAAAGCAGATGCTGAGACTCATCACCAAACTTTGGGCAGAGTGCAGGGAATCTTGTGAGAGAAGGGGAAGATAGAAATACCT
>CM053747.1:47682907-47714786 GCA_028658305.1 Pachyuromys duprasi | reverse complement strand
ATTACTTCACCATCATGGCTGCTGTCTTCTCCTCTGCTGTCTTTACTAGGGCCTATGTCAATGCTCAAGTCCCTCCCAGCTCACATGACAAAATCTGTGCTTCTTCTTAGGCTAGAACATACCCTTCCTCTGGTCCACTTTCTAGTTTCCACACTCTTTTTTTAGCAATAGAGCTTGTGCAACTCACTATCCAGACCCAGCATTCTCTTCCCTGGGCCTGGAAACGTAGATTAGTTGGTAGAGTACTTGCCTTGCAAGCACAAAGGCTTGAGGTTGGGCTTCAATACTGCATAAACCTGAAGCACCTGTGCATTTCTGTGATCCCACTGCTTGGAAGGTGGAGGCAGAGCGTAAGGAGTTCAGTACAATCTCAGCCATAAGTTCAAGACTAGCTTGGACCACATTAGACCTTTTTTTTGGTTTAGAATCCTCTTTCAAGAATGTATCCCTTCATCTACAAATGTCCTACGGTCCCCCTAGCTTGCTATTACCCCCACAAGGAGTGTTCCACAGTCTCTCCTAGCTCTCTCTCTCTCTCTCTCTCTCTCTCTCTCTCTCTCTCTCTCTCTCTCTCTCTCTCTGTCTCCTTTCCTCTTTTCTGAGCTTCTCAAGGGCATGTTTAGTCTGTGGTCATTGAATAGAAACCTCTTCTCAAGGACTTTGGCTTTTGTGTGGGCCCTGACTCCAGCCTTACAACAATGCCAAGTCCTCTCGATGCCTGCAGGGTTAGGGAGACCACCAGCTTCAAGAGGGATGAAAGCTGATCAGGTACACTCCCAATTAATTCAGTAGATGCTCAATGAATATTTTATGTGTCAAGCAGTAAGATAAGCAATGGAACCACAGAAGTGATTCAGGTGTGTCCTTGAAGTCACTGTGTGATGGGGAAACGAAGCCATCTAAAGGGCTGTTCCTCCCCTCCCACCTGACACATAGTCGATGCCTAATAAACAGTTGCTGAACAAACAAAAGAATAAATGAGTGTGTGAAGGAGCTAATGCCATGTAGGGAAGAGATAAGGTGCTGTCGGTGTGGAGGAGGGGAAGCCTGCCAGGGAAGGATCATTTCATTATCTCTTATTTACTGAGGCACTGTGCCAGCTTCTGGGATTCTGTGAAGGGGCATTTGTCACCTGTTCTCAGAGATTCCCACAGCCTGGGGGTGGGATGAGACCAGATGAGAGAAATCAATGGGCGTAAGGAAAGGGTGAGGATTACTGAGCACAGATATGCTGAGGGCTGTGGTGGGAGATGGGGCAGGGAGGAACAAGGAGAGGTGGCTATGGATTTATTGGCTGCTCAGTTGGTGTGCTTTAGAACGGGAGCTGTATGTTCTCAGGCCTTTCCTCAGTTTTGAATAGGAGCCCTAAGGAAATATGAATACAGCTGCTCAAGGAAATTATGATCAATATAGGAGAAGGCCACCCATGGGACACTACAGGGTCTAAGTATCTGGTGACATAATAAATTCATGACCAAAGAAATCATATAAGAAAAATAAAACTTAGGTTTACCATGAGCCCAGATGGTCAGGGAGGGCTTCCTGGAGTAAGGGACTTTCTTGGGACTGGAGATCTCTTAAGATCTCTAGTGGTAGGCTGGAACTTTTTCTGAGGACATTTATTTAAGTGGCAGAGAGTCTTGGAAGAACAAGTACTGAGATGGGGAGATGTGGAAAGATGGGCGGTTTAGATCAGCTGCTCTGGATTATAATGTAGAGTGTGAGAGGAATGTAATACAACAGGGTGGGTACCAGTGAGGAGGCTCAGTCATGTGGCCAATGAAAGGTGATGGCCTCAGTCACATCTTTCAGGTGAGGTAACTTCCAGAACTGGAAGGCCATTCAAAAAAGTTTCTTCAGGACCTAGAGAGATAACTAAGCAGGGAAAGTGCTTGCTGCTGTTTGCAACAGGACCCAAGTTCAGATTCCCAGCATCCACCAAAAGCTGGGCACGATGGTACATACCAGCAGTCCCGACCCCAGCACAGGGAGGGCAGACCAAAGCCTGAGGGTTTGCTCAGCAGCCTGTCCAGCCTGAATGGTGTGGTCCAGGTTCAGCAAGAGAGCTTGCCTCAAAAAAAGAAGGTGATAGACTAGTACACCTGAAGTTGACCTCTGGCTTCCACACCTGCATATCACAGACACACACACCATCAACAAACCAGTAAGAACCCTTCAGTTCATGGTCAAGTGAAGGTTTTGGAGAGGCTCCAGTTTACTTACTCATTCAGTAATATTTATTGATATAGAACTATGGACAAAACCCTCTCTGCTCCTGCCTTTCTTGAGTATCTACCATAATGGTCATCTCAGTAGCTTGTAGATTGCTCCCAGGGGAGAGCAAAGTGGCTCAGAGTTGCCTGTCAGGAGGACACATCTGGAAGGTTCTCCTGGTGGGCAGTCAGCATCCTGCTTCTCCCATAGCCCCTTGGCTGATAAGCCATGAGCCTCTTCCATTTGATCCCCAGCAGAACCTAATGAAGTGGATGGTGGTACCCATTATGTAATGACAATGTATGGGCAAGGACTCCCTGGAGTGCTGACAATGACTTCCCTTGGAGGGACTGAGGTATCAGGCAGCAGGGAAGACACTGCCATGGACTAGGCACACAGAGTGTAGGGAGATCCCTATCCTAGGCAGGCGGTGGATTGATTCTTGGATGCCTGACAGTAGCCCTAGGACTTGGGTGGGCCACACCAGTCATCAAAACAGCATGGATAGCCACAGAATGCTAATCAGATGCAGAATGCAGAATCCAAGACAATCGCCACAATGCAAAAAAATAAAAAATTAAAACACACACACACACACACACACACACACACACACACACAAATAACCAGGCAGCCTTTGTAATTAACTTCCGCTCCCTTCCAGCAGTCATTTGGAGTTAATGGTTTCTTAATTCAGAGCTCATTTGGTGACTTTAATTTCCAATTAATTTTGCCGATTTTCCTCCAAGGCATTCATGATGTGATAGAAAACTCCTGCATGGTGAAGTCCCCACCCCAAGGGACTTGGAGAGGGTGGCAAAGGGAGAGGCTGAGGTCAGCGCGCCTGGACTCCTGCCTAGATGTTTGGAGACTGAGGCTCCTGGGTTCTGGAGGTCTTTGGGAGATCAGGACCCTCAGCCCTCTTCCAAAGGGAGCCCAACAAGAGCTGATAAGGAGCTGGTAATGCCGGTGCACTTGAATTTCTCTTGCAGAAAGAGAAATTTATAAGAGTGGTGCAAAGAAGCAGCCCTGCGGAGAGGGTGCTTTCCCCGTCTGTCAGGTGGCGGGGGCGGGGCTGGAAGGCCTGGGTCTGGGTCTGGGTCAGCATTGGTGCAGCGCAGGGGTATGAACCCACTGCTGCTCCGCACTCTTCCTCAGCGCTCTGCTGCCCAGGGTAGCACCACTCACCTCCAACAGCTACCCTGCAGTCACAGACCATCTCAGTGTCCTATGTCCTATCAGTTCGCAAGGGCACAGGAACCCTGAGGGCCAGGGATAGCCCTTTGGGTAGAGGCACTCTTTAGGCTAACTTTCTCCATCCCCTCTGGGGCTGATCCTAAAGATTAAAAGCATGGATAGGAGCTGGAGCTTTGGCTCAGACCTTAAGAACACTTTCTGCTTTCTCTGAGTTTGGTTCTCAGAACCCACTGCTGTCTGCAACTCCAGCTCCAGCGGATCTCACACCTTCTGACCTCTGTGGGATGTGTGTATTCACTCACTCACTCTCTCTCACACAAATTAAAATTATTATAAGCTGATGCAGAGGGAGAAGTGGCATCAGCTCAGTCATCAGCAGATTCTAGCACTATGTCCTTGACTAGCCTCATTTTCCACCCGTTGCTTCTGCTTCTTCAGAGAGTTCTGCTAGGTGCAAGATGGTTAGTGGCAAAGCCTTTCTGCCTTGTGGCTGCTGCTGCTGCTAAGTTTTGGAACAGGACCTCAGGTATCAGGTTCCATGTGTAGGCAAGACCGACTTGAACTTCTTACCCTCCCTCCTCCACCTCCTGAGTATTAGGATTATAGGCACAAGCCACCATGCCTGCCTGTCTTTTTGAGACAGGGTCTCATACTGTAGTTTAGGCTGGCCTAGCTCAGGCTGTCCTTGAATTCAGGGCAATGCTCCAAGCGCTGGGCTTGCTGGGGTAAGCTACTACATGTGGCTGTGACAAAGTCTTGACAAGTTCTCACGCTACGGCTTCATCAAGTGGAAACACTTTTTTCCTCTGGAGATCTCCCGCCAGAGGGTAAGACTATGGAAAAGCAGGAGTGACCAGTCAGTCCCTACAATCTGCAGGCATCAATGGCTCTGTACCCAGGGGCCAAAAAGCTCCTGAAGAATCTGGACCCCCGTGACCCCTCCACACCCACTCTTGAAATATTCATTCATCCTCGAGCCCTGATGGGAAGCCTGGTTTCTCCTGGGGTCCCTTCCATGCAATTCATGTCTGCTGTCCTAGTTAGCATTAACTGTCAGCTTGACATAGCCCAGAATCACCTGGAGAAAGAATCTCAATTGAGTAATTGTCTTTATCAGGCTGGTCTGTAGGCATTATCTGTGAGGGATTGTCTCCTTTGTTGGGCTGTTTAAGAAAGCTAATTGAATATGAGCCATAGTGAGGCAGAGTGCACGCAGACACAGTGGTGGCTTCTTATCCAAGGTCTTGCTTGATTGAGTCCCTGCCTTGACTTCCTTTGATGACATGGAACTATAAGCCAGTAAACCCTCTCCTCTCCCAAGTTGCTTTTGGCCAGAATGTTGTGTTACAACAACAAAATGAAACTTGATCATCAGCAAGTTCTCAGAGGCACAGTCACAATTCACCGTCCCTTGCCTTACCTGATATCGAAGGGGTGGTCCCATAGAGACACCCTACCTCCAAACATGCATAACTTGGACTCTTGGTGGAGATTCTGCATTGCACCTAGGGACAAGCACTTGCTACTGTGTTGACCTTGATTTTTAAGCAAACCTACTTTATTTAGGGTTATTAAATGCTTCTACGCCCCTTCCAACCCTCCAACACCGGGTAGGAGGGAAAGAAGGTTTGGGGGACAGGGAACGGAGTTATCTATGCTACTTTCCACTGGGTAGGGTCATAGGATTCTTTTGGGGGCAACACCAGTATCAGCCATCCAGAAATCTGTAAGTCCAGGTAACCAGAAAATCAGCAAACAGCAATGTTTGCAGCAGCAGGACGAAGCAGCAGCAAGCAATCCTCCTCCAAGCAGCCTCGCCTTCTTCCTCTGGGCTGTCATACCCCTCAACGTTCTCAGAATTCAACTAATTCCACCCGGCAAAGACCACGATTCACATGAGACTCTTAACAGGTATGGACAAGCTGAAATCCCCAACTTGGAATTTTAACATGTTTACATATCATAAGCCAAAATGTCCACAATACCACTGTCACATGATGATGTGCCCTCCTCACCAACAGGAGGCACGTGAGGGTCAGGAGAGATTATACCATGCCGCTCACACTCCCAAAGCAGTTGGTGCAAGGACTTGACGATTTCTCTGATGTCACTGCTCCTCCAAGAAGCCAGCACCCAGGTGCTCCGAGAGAAGGCTGGGGCAGGGCAAAGTGGTAATGAGGAGAAACAGGTATGATGTAATCTTGTTTTTCATTGACCTCCTGCCGTTTCTTCTTCTCCATACCTTACTTGGCAAGAGCACGCTCAAGGACGGCTCCCTCCACACATGCGGATAGGCAAGCAAAGTCGGGGTGGCAGCACCCTACTTGCCATTATCCTCTTGTTCCATCCAGCCCCACCTTTCCCAAATCTTCCCAAAGTGTCCATGACAAGATCTGCTGTCAGATCAAAGTTCCACCTGGAAAATCTGAGGCGCAAGACCTTGCCAAGGGATGCTTAGTGTACATGTCTGTGGCAACTTCAGCAAGCAAGGAGCTTCGAATTCTAGTCTGCTATTCACCCTGCAGGGAGAAGGAAAGTGCACAGGTCTCACAAGGCTCAAGATACTTGGAAACCTCATCAAATTCAGAAAATTGCACGACTCGCAAGGTCACTCCTCAGTATAATGGGTGCAGTAATCAGCTGCTGGGGATAGGAGACCCTCTTCCACGGAGCTGGCTGCAGACTGGGCAGGAGGTTCAGAGGCACCATTTTTTGTGAGCTGTCATCCACGCTGGACTTGGCTTTTCAGTGATGAAGCTGCCTTTGAGATACCCAGGCCCCGGTGAGTAACCGCAATAAACGCAGGTTTACAAAGCCAGACTTCATTTTGTCATCATCATCCATCCATCTGGGGTGAGTGAGTCATGTGATGACAGAACCAACTTGACTCTGAGAGCCAAGGCTGTGAGGCGGCATGCAGTGTGACCACAGGGCCCACCTGTGCAGCTGGGAGTCAGCACTCACTGAGACCTCTGTGTTAGGGGTCTCAGCTCTTCTACCTCTCTGCATTTCACAAGCTCAGCCCTGACCATTGCCCCTTTCCATCAGAAACCTCCCTAGCTTTCAAACCCTGCTGCATGAAGCACAAATGGATTCCTTGGTGTCTGACCGCTGCTTCTTTCTGACTCTGAACCGTTTTCCCTCTATTATGGATCTCAGCTGAACTTTTGAATCCGACCTTTCTCAGATTTGCCCCTTGCTTTCAGGCCCCAGGACCTTAAGCGTATGTATGTGTGTACACATGTGTGTGAAAGTGTTATACCATGAGACATATGTGGAGGTCGGAGGATGACTTGGGTATTGATCTTTACCTTCTACCTTTTGAGACAAGGTCTTTTGTTGTTCATCGCTGTACCCCAGACTATCTGGCCTGCAAGCATCCAAGAATTCCCCCAGCTCTCTCTCACACTGCTTTGAGAATGCTGGGATTATATAGGCATATATGTGCACTCAGCTTTATGTATTTCCTGGGTGATCTGAACTCAGGTTCTCATGCTTTCATGGCAAGCATTCTACCAACTGAGCCATCTCCCAGCCCCACCTCAGGACCATGTCACTCTTCCTCAGTTTGTCTGGTAGAAATTTATTTTCAATGTAGAGACTGAAACTGAAGGAAGACATTGACAATGGCATCCTGGCATCAAGAGCAACCAACTTCTCTCCTGGTGTCCAGGCTTTCTTCCAAACCTCTTGCTACCCAAAATCCTGGGGAACACAATGGGAATGTAATCATCAAAACATGCCCTCCATCATCCAACTAGATAAATGTTCAGACCTGGAGACAGTCAGATCAGCAGATAGCTGGCCACTCTCAGAGCCTTAGCTGCTGGTTTGGCCATTCAAGAATTTGTAGTTGTAAATAGCTCCTAGGAGGTGTCAACACTGTCAGGCCAAAGACTGCACTCTGGGAGGTTGGGGGAGAAGAAACCTTGTGCCTCAGTCCACCAGAAGTCCCTAGCACCAGCTCACTCCCTCCCTGGTTTAGGAGGGAGAGGCGGCGCTTCCAGGGAGCTGTCACTCAGAGCTCTGGGGAAGGGTTTGGGTTTCATTCTTAAAATAAAACCACAGACAAGAACATACAATTCTCTGCAGGGAAAATGATCACAGTGATCTATACAGTGGTATACTATAACAATATCAACAGCGATGATAATAATAGTAATAACGTGATTATTAGAGAACGCCATCAGCTCTAATGTGCTAAACCCAGATGGATCTGGGCAATAGAAAAGAATTACTGACATATACAAATACTGCAAATGCCTAGCTTGGCTGTGTTTGGGGCTGTTGGAGTGATGGCAATGTCTCTCCTAACAAGCACAGTTGCTCACTGAGGCCAGGTTTTCAAAGAACTTCTTGCTGGTTTTATTTTAGCAGCAATGACAGGAAGCAGAGGAGGTGGGCAAGCCACTTTGATTTATTACTGAGGCTCCTATTTGCTCCTCCAATCAGCCTTCTTTCAATAAGTGTATTTGAAAGGCTTCTTATGAAGTCAGGGACTTGGCAGGGGCTGGGAGAGGGTTGTAGAGAAAATACAAATTAAATGTAACTTTACACAAATCACAATGTAAATTAAATTTGAATTTCAGAACAGCAGCTGATTTATTTTTTCAGTGTAAATATATTATCAATATTGTACAAGTCATATTTAGACCCCCTCCCCCAAATTCATCATTCACCTGCAATTTGGGTTTAATGAGATGTCCTGTGTTTTTATTGGCTGCATTAAGTGACTCTACTGGAGAAGGTGGGAGGGATGAGGAGAATGTGAGAGATGTCTGTGCTCTCAGAACAAGCTCACACTGTAGTGGGAAATCCAAGTGTTCAGGTAGAGGGTTCCAATCCATACCAGCAACCTTCTTAGAACCTTTGTGAGCAAAGGAGTCATCAGAGAACCTAGCTAGTCATCATCATACTAGGAAAGTCCAGATGGGCCAAGAGACTGCATCATCAACCTGTTCTGGTGACTACAGGTCCCTATGATTGAGCTGAGGGTGATGAAGGAATCAGAGGTTGAAGCGGGCGTGAGAAGCCTCAGTTCATCTTCAAGGAGTGGAGGGAAGCTGCCTGGGGAAGGTGCAAGCTGGTGGGGCTTGGCCAGGAAGGTGGGGAGGAGGAGCACTGTCTTGTGGAGTTCACAGGTGGTGGGAGGAAGCTTGCAGGTCTGAGACGGGCATGGTTGGAATGTGGTGGTGGGAGGGGGTGGGCTTGGGAGTGAGAGCGCAGGGCTTGGCATTTTAGGGTCTATTGGACAGACAAACCACAACACACCGTGGCCAGTGTTGAACTGAAGGAGAGTCTGAGGGGTAATTCATTCTGCCTGGAGGTCTGGGAAGGTCCTACATTTGGCTTCAAGATCTTAGAGGGTGAAAAGCAAATAGCCCTTAGCAGGCATGCCCAACCTTTAAAATATTTGGGGCAGGGTGGGGGTGGGGGTTTGCAAGTGCCACTTTGTGGAGGGTGGAGGTCAGGGTTTCTTTCCAGCAGTTTCTCTCCTTCCACCACGTGGGTCCTGGGAATGGAAGTCAGGTGTCAGGCTTTATGGCGAGGGCCTGAATCCACTCAGTGTTATGCCAGGACACTGTCGCCTGTTTTAGAAGTAGCAGAGGAAACTGTGGTGTGGGCAGATGTGGGCTTCCAGGTGGCGTTCTAGAATCATGGCATCCTAGCAGCTGTGTGGCCTTGGGCTGCTGCAGAGCTGAACTCTCTTCTGGGGAGAGTGTATCATGAAACCCGAGGTAGGTGGGGAGTTACTATTCTTCCTGTCAGAGCAGGTCTCCTCAGAATAAAAATCTCTTCCTGGCCTCCCTAGATATGGTCCCGAGCTGAATTCTGGCCCAGAGGGCAAGGCAAATGTTCCCTGACAGTGAGTGTGGGTGCAGGACAAGAAGAAAAATATTATTCTAGGTATTCCAAATGGGATTTAATATAGAGGGCTGAGTGCTCATGAAATAAAATGATGAGCCAGGGAGAGGGCTTAATGAAAGTGTTTGCCACGTAAGCATGAGAACCCAAGTCTGGGTCTTCAGAACCCACATAAAGCCAGATACAGTGATGCATGTGTCCCAGTATCTCTTTGGTGAGGTGGAAGGTGGAGACGGGACAGTTCCCTGAAGCTCAAAGGCTTGCTAGCCCAGAGTATGCGGTGTTGAAAAGCCCTGTCTCAAACAAGACAAAAGTCGAGACCTGACATCTGAGGTTTGCCTCTGGCCCCCACTCTCACACACACAAACATGCACACACATCACACACACAGATTAAAATAACGATAGCAATGCCATCAGATCATTATCAGGGCGAGAAGCATGAAGGCTGTGGGAAGTCCTAGGAAATAGCTGTCCCAGATGTAAGTTTGGCCAGACAGGGGCCTGGAAGAGGTAACTCCTGTGGAAACTGCCAGGAGCAGTAGGTGGGGATGGGGGGGGTGGAGAGTTGGGAGTAGGGTGTCACATACTTCTGCTACCTAGGGGAAAGGGGCCTCAGCCTTCTTCCTGTCTGTTGAAGAGCAGTGAGAACAGCCCATTGGCCAGAGCCTTGTGACAGAGGAGCCTGAGCAGCGTAGTCCCAAAGCTTCCAAGGCCTAGGGTCTTTGCAGTACACTGAAAGCATAGAGTGTGTACATGGAGAGGGCCATGCTGAATACCACCTGATAATAATCGCTGTTACTCCTTTCTGCTAGCTGCTTGATAAGGCCAGGTCATGCCAGGTGATCCCAACGATGCCCCTGGAGCCGAGACCTTTGTGCAAAGGAGTGATAAACTTCTGCCTTGTTGAAGTCACTGTTTGAAGTGCTGAGCCACTGTCCCAATGCACCTCTGAGGAGTGTAAGATGCAGTCTGAGAGGTGTCATTTCCCGTATGTGCAGTATTGATATCAACCACAGGACCAATTTAGCCCAGCCATCCATAGGAGAGAAATAGTTCATGGGCAGACAAAGTAGCTTTCAAAACTGCGGGAGGCCTATGCCAGTAGATCTGCTCAGGGCAGCTGGAGGGAGTTCAGAGGGCTTGCATTGCTGGGCTAGACTTCCTGGAAGAGACATCACATTGCAGGAGATGGAGAAGAGGAAAAAGGCTTTCCGGGGAAGGTCTCTTTTTCCTCTCTACTGCAGAGCTATGTCAGTTTGCCTGCCTGCCTTGCTGCCAACGTTAGCCACTGATGGCTAGCACTGCTGGTGACCCGTGGTCAAGAGAAGGAGGGCATAAGACCTGTAGGAAACAAGGATGAGGATGCTGTGGTGGGGCAGTTTGGAGACTGGCAAGATGGCCTGGGAGAGGAGAAGAAATGGGGTTAGGATGGTTTTACAAGGCAGTGCTGAGGGCCAAGTAAACACATTCAAGAAGAGCCTTGAACTTTGGCTTGCCTTTGCCTACTCGGCCCTGTGGCCTCTCCTTCAGGCTAGCTCACCTGTAGGCTAGGGACTAAAGACTGTCCTGTGGACCTAAATGCAGACCCAGGGGCTGGTCCACACTCAGATGGTCTCTTTTGATCTACCATTGGTCAGAGCAGATGTTAGGATGCACATTCAGAGACCAAGGTCAAGGTTGAAATGTGGTACTCTTCGGGGTATGAAAATCATCTTTGGCAGGATAGAAATGAGGTCAAGATGGAGATCAGTTTGTGACAAAGATGGCCTCAGCCTTGGGTCATAGCTTAGTCTGGGACAAGGTCCATAGCTCTATCTAAGTATCAGTGCAAAGCTCTGCCAGGGTCTGGGGTCTGGGTGGTTTAATAGGAAAGGGGCACAAAGCAAACACTGGGTGAGTCTGTTCAATTTCATACAGTTCTATGCATTACTCAGATAACAAAAGCAAAATTTGGGGCTATGCTGGTTTATGTGTCATTTCTTCCTTTGAGTCATCTTTACCCTTCATTTGATTTCTGGGGCCTCCTCCTTAGTCTTCCCCCAAGCCTGTGATTCAGACCTCGGAGGCCTTTGGTAGCAGCCAGAGTACGCAGGCTTCATGGGAGCAATAAGCTGTTAGTATTCTTGCAGAAGTTCAGAAAGAGCTTAAGCCAGGCGTGGAGCCAGCTGAGCAGGTGCCCAGCACAGGGCAGACTGGTGGACTCCCAGATTCCTGCGGAGTGTTGGACACAAGTGCCAGGTCACCCTGAAACCCAGGGGCGGTCAGCAGGCGGGTGGACAGCCGGCTGGGCAGCAGCCAGCACTGTTAAGTTGGGGTAGAGGGTGGGGGTGGAGACTTACTCAGCTTGTTATTCAGCATGCCCCAGGGCAGGTGACAGCAATTTACCAGTTCTCAGTGATGGAGAAGCCCAGGAAGGGTAGGGAGCCCCCACGCCTGGGCCCTCATGGGCATTCTCATCTATTAGAGGAAATACAAATTGACAGTAAGTGACAAGATTGAAAATGTAATTAAGGCAGATGGAACTAACTGGCAAGGATGAAAGCCATTCCCTAGGCTCTGATATTCAAAGTGAGGTCACAGGACAAGCCTATGCTGGCCACTCGACCAGCAAAGAGGAGGCAAGAACGAACTTTCGGATAGCAGCCAAGATATGCAGGGGACAGAGAGCAAATGGCTTCAGCAGCACTGCAAGAGATTTAGGTCAGATAAGAGGATGAACTTCCCAGAGATGAGAGGGGTTAAATGTTGACACACGTATAATGACATCTCATTTTCCCACAGATACATGTATCTCTTCTGCACAGGTTTTTGACACAGCTCTGGACAACTCGACCATTCCAAACTGTGTAATAGAAAGTGACTCCATCTTTAAATGAGAATGCTGTCCAGGTGGAAGAAGGTAGCATTTGGGCAGTTGTCAAAAAGAAGGGGCTCCATGTGTCACAAGTCCTGAAAGCCTTCCTGTTGGCCAGAGCTGGGCACACTCCATGAAAGTGGATGTACATACTATGGGTATTTCTCTAAGGGGATGCCTTCTTACCCCTTGGAGCTACTGACCCTTAGCTGTCCAGAAGCAGAGCAGATGTGAGCCCATGGCGGACGAAGACAGGTGGCTTGGGCCTGGATCTTGCTTTAGCAGGAACCCCAGGGGGTGTGTCTGCAGTCTGTCTGGAGCTTCACAGGAGGTGGGGTGACCACAGTCTGGGGGTGACTCATTCTAGAATCAGGAGTTCAGCACCAACATCTGGGCAGCCTTGCTTTGCCAACCACTGCTGAGAGCCAGCCTAGCTTTGCTGAGATGGATGGCACTGGCCAGCTTTATTGGCTTCCATTCTCCATAGATCCTGTGCCAGTTCTCTGTGCTGGGCAACGAGGCAGGCTGAGTAAGTGGCTTCATTGTGTTTGGTGAGTGCTCAGGTTGGCAGGAGAGAAAAGCTCCTATTTCAGTCCAAGGCAGTGGTCCAGTCCCCACTTACTGAGGATCTACTCTGCACAAGGACCCAGCAGGGCACTGGCTCACTGTGGAGCGTAAGGGTATAGTTTGTAGTTTTCTTGAGGCTAGAAGCCTTCTAAACAACTAGACAAGAGCAAAGGCATCATGTGGCCTTGTGTAGCAGAGCAGAAGGAAGGATAGACAGCACAGCTCTGGGAGTGGCCAGTGCAAGCTAGCTAAGAGTGACAGATAGAGGCCCTGATGTACAGGTGAGAAACAATGGCTCAGAACTGAGAAGATGGGGCCGGGGAATGGCCCAGTGCATCTACAGGTTCCTGTTGTGGAAGCACAAGGACCTAAATTTAGAACCTCAACATTCAATGCCAATGTGGCAGTTCATGCCTATAACCCCAGCTCTGGAGGGTAGAGATAGGCAGATCCTGCAGGCTCACTGCCCAGCCAATCTAGCCAAAATTGTGAATTCCAGGCTCAACGAGAGATCCTGCCTCAAAGAATAAGGTGGAAAATGACACAGGTGGAGAAGACATCCTGGTGGCAACCTCTGGGCTGCACAAGTGACTGCTTGGACAAGCACCACCCCCAACACACATGTGCACACATACATATACCACCCCCACATCTGTAACACACACAAGTAAAAACATGGAGTGCATCCTGGTGTGCTTGATTGACACAGAGTCGGAGCAGTGTTGAGAGAGTTTTTCTGAGCATCAGGACGGTCCTGAGGTGGGGAGATGAAGGATAGATCCTTGATGGCTTCAGCAGATGTGAGATGGCTATAGGTCAAATGTTCTCTGTGGGAAAACCTCGGACCTAGACATGAAGCCCCTCCCCCAGGCCTCCAGGAGGTTAGGTCACATCTTTACAAACAGGACTTGGTCCTTTGTAGCTCTCCTTGAATGTGTGGAGCAGAAGACAAAAACCAGATTTGAATAAACTGACAACTATCTAGTGTGGGGGTCATAAGCGATCAGTCACTCTGCACCTTCACATGGCTGAGAGGTGATCAGACTCACGTGGATGAATAGGCCTATGAACCAGTCCCTCTGTGTCCTGGGCAATTGGTAGAGAGTTCTGAGGCCAATCTTTCATTCTCTGGTCACCAGAGAGGTTGTAACTGAGACAAGTTGGTACTGACATTTGTTGGGCACATCCTTGTTATGGATACTGAACATAAAACAGGGCAGCATCACTTGGGAGATTGGAGAAGCTCTTTCATTTCAAGCACCCCATCCATCCATCTATCCATCCATCCATCCATCCATCCATCCTTCCATCCATCCCATCCATCCATCCATCCATCCTTCCATTCATCCCATCCATCCATCCATCCATCCATCCATCCATCCATCCATCCATCCGTCACAGGCCTAGCATTCATGCCTGCCGCCAGAACTTTGGTCTGTCACAGCAATATTTATTGGGGACGTAAGTCATAATTTACATCGTCACTCCTTGTCTCCTTCAGGGGCAGTCTTTCTGAAGCATCTCTGTCTCTGTCTCACTGTCCCTCATGTTCCTAGGTATGTGCGCACTCACTGGCAGCCCTCTTTGGAAGACCCTCTCCATTGTTTTCACCAATGCTCTCACTTGGGAGAAGCTCAACCCTCTGACCTTGGAGAAAAGACCCGGGAGAATGAAGAGGTAGGCTGATCTCAGACTTTTTATCTCTTTGACAAAATACCCAACAGATACAACTTAAGGGTAGAAGGGTTTGTTTTAGCTGATGGCTTCAGAAGCTTCAGTCCCTAGCTTCTGGCACCATGAATGGGCCTGTAGTGAGGCAGAGCATCATGATGGCAGGAGCGAACGGCAAAGAAGAATTACCTCATGATGCAAGGGAAGCAGAAAGGGGAGAGGGAGGGACCCTGGACAGGAGACACCTAAGGACTTACTTTCTCCAGCCAGGCTCTACCTTCTAAAATTTCCAGAATTTTCTCAAATAGCTAGGGTCATGCTGCCAATCATGAGCCTCTCTCTATCCAAGCCCTAATGGCTGCTGACTTGATTTGCTGTTGGAGTCTGAGCATTGCAGGACAGACAGGATTGCAGTAAGAGGCTAACGGTAAGCCCAAGTGCCAACTGTGTGGCCTGAAGTCACTTCCTTCATTTAGGGCTTCTCACATTTCCTCCATAGAACGAAGGGGTTCATTGATGAGTTCTGCCACTTCCTTCTACTCTAAATCTAGGGATCCAGGTAGTAATTCATTAACCATTTCAGGGCTTAGCCTAGTAAAGTGTGAGCATCTTGGAGTTGCAGATGGAAGTCAGAATCGTGTATCAAGTGAGCCATGAGAAAGTACCTCTAATTTCTCATCATACTGTAAGGAGCACCAAAAGCTATTCTTTCAGGAGGAGGTATTCCTTCTGTTCATGAGACTTCTTCCTCTTCTCCCCTCACTGCCCTTCTTCATTGTATATACTGACTGTCCTGTGCTACATAAGGACATTTTCAGACATGTATGTATTCTATGTTGAGCAAACTGCCCCATACCTCTGCCCTCCCCTTTCTCCTCCGTCTTTTGTTCCTTAAGATAGTCTCCCTAGACTTCACTCCTTCTTTCATGTCATATATACAAATTTTATTTATCTGTGTAAAATCTAGAAACCACATATGAGAGAAAAAACAAACAGGGTACTGAGCTCGGCTTAATTCACTTGATATAGTCGTCTCTAGTTGCATTCACTTTCTGCAAATGACAATGTGTTCTTCTTTAAGGCGGAGGAAAATCCCACTGTGTATATATACACCGCATTCTCTTTATCCATTCCTCTGTGGTTGGACACCTATAACTTCATGACTGTGACTAGTGCTGAAAGCAACATGGATGTGGGATATGCTAACCTGGTGTTCTTAGGGTCATAGCATTGAGTCAGATTTGAGCCAAGGTCTAAGTCTGAAACCTCAACCCCCAAATTAATAGATCTTTCTCACCATGATTGAGTAGGTTGCGTCATATGTGAAACTCTAACCCCCGTGTCCTGAGTGTGTCTGTGGTGTGACAGCCTTTTAGAGGAGTACTTAGTGTAACAGGAAGCCATAGTGCGAGTCCAGATCCATGTGACTACAGTAGTTACAAGAAGAGGGAATTGCAGCTCACAGAGACAAGATGAAGGAACCTGGGAAGACTATAGGAGGCAGCAAGAGGTAGCTACTTGTGAGTCAGGAGAGAGGGCCTAGAGAACAGTCACCAACTTCAGAACTGTTGTTGAAATCTCTGGTTTCCTTTGATGGAGGCCCTACAGGGTCCACACCTGACATTTAATGGCCCCAGAGCTCATCTCAGGAAAGGTGGAAGTGATGGAGAGCCTGAGTATTCAACTCCAGCATTCTAAATTGGAGGAAGCATTGCATCTGCATTTCCTTTGTCCCTCTTGGACTTTTTCATGGCCGTCATGTGCTGTCTAAAGCCAGGAACCTTTTAGAACAGCTTATTCTAGAATAAAGTGGTGTGAAGTAAGGGTTGATATGGAGGAGGCTGATTGGCTTTAAACACCTAATAAATAGAATGCTTCATGTGTTCATGAACAAATTAAAGGAGAAGGCTGTCTCCTGGCTTCCTTCCTTCTTTCCTTTCTTCCTATGCAAGTCATGGAAGCCATGTATTCAGAAAGCAAGCCCCCTAGCACTGAGCCCATCCCCACCCTTATGTTTTGATTTTGAACCTGAAATATATTCACATGGTTCAAAAATTTAGAAAAGGCATAGAAGGCATGTTTTAGCTCAACATAAGATCTTCCTGTCTCACTAGGACTCACAGAAGCAGCTGTTTGTTCGTTATCAAGTCTATACAGGCAAACAAAATACCTTTCCACCCATCTTCACAAAAGTCAGAATCCTACACATGCTATTCTGTTTTCATTTCTTTTTCCTTCCTTCCTTCCTTCCTTCCTTCCTTCCTTCCTTCCTTCCTTCCTTCCTTCCTTTCTTCCTTCCATCCTTCTTTCCTTTCTTCTTTCTTTGCATTGAGAGAAGGTCCTATGTATCCCAGGGCTTTATATTTCTTAATATGCTCCTGCATTTATTTTCACAGCTGCAGTTTACTTAGAGTTCAGAATCTTAACCCCCCAACATCCATATATTGGACATGCAGGGATAGATGACTGACAAAGCACCATCACACAGAAGAAACCACTGAGCAACATGATATATCTTTAGCTGACTTTCTATAAACAGCCACTGTGATTAGTTGAATAATTTTTCAAATTAACAGTTTTGTAATTCTCCTATGACTTAATAGAGTGAAAACACATTCTAGTTAAGTCTAACACTGCTGCTTACTGGCCAGGATCAGGACAAGTTCGCTGTCATTTCTGCTTGTGCTGAATCAGGCTCTGAGACTAGGTTTTGGTTGTCGATGTTCAATTGGTTTGGTTTTGGTTTCTTTACCATAGGTGCCCATGTATCTTACATTTAGAATTGCTTTTAAGTTTAACCTTATCAGTCTTACTCTTATGGTGGTTTTCAACTGCTGTGTACAAAGGTTGGCTGCTATCATCTCTATTTTTCATATAACACAATTAAATGCAATATCACACTTTAAAAAAAAAGTCTCCCGTGTCCAAATAGGTTTGAAGTGGCTTTACAGGAAAGCAAAGCTTTGGCAGAGAATTGTTTGAGATAAGAAGCCACGTGACTCACAGCAGCAGCTCTCAGACTGCAGAGAGCTGAGTGCGGATGTGAAGACTCCCAGCAGCATCCCAGCATTCTTACTCACTAGGTATGAGGTGGGATGAGTAAAGTGTGAGCCAGCAAGTTGGTTCCTTCCCCGGAGTTTGACCCTCCTCTCTCCGAGAAGGCCCAGTAAATGGGAAAGAGAGAGCCGCAGCCTGTACTGAAAATACTGAACTTGTGGCAATTAATCACTCACTTCAGCTCTGAGGTCCTGGCAGCCCAGACCAAAGGAGAAGGAAAAGGATATAGTGTTCTCCCTGCCAGAACAAAAGGCCAGTTTTTAGGGGACATAAACAGGCTCCTGGCATTAAATTCTAAGTGGAATTTATCATGGGAGCCATTACTTAAGGTACACTGAGCTACTGGAGAGCAATCTTCCTGAGTTCCATAGAAAACAGACATGTTCTTCACAATACCTTGCTTGTAGAAGCAGCGGCCTGTCCCAAAGCACAGCTGAAGACAGTGTTAGAGAATGCCATGGGCTAGGGGGGTAAGAAAACCTGGGTCAACGAAGGAAGCAGGCATTCTGTGACATGGGAAGAAAACAGGGATGAGTGTGCTCCAGGTGAGTGAGGAGAGAGAAGAGGCTCCCAGCCCCAAGGTTTCCAGATTCAAGGATAGGCGGTGTTTCTGCCTGTGATGACGCCTCCTCTGAAGGAGGCCTTTCATCTTAAACTTCAGAAGCTTCCAGAACAATGTGGCAGGAGGGAGGATAGTCAGCCGCCCTACCCCAGGTGCTCCTGCTTACAGACGTGAGCTGTCAGGGTCACTCTCTCATTCAGCAGACAGCTCAGGGATGGGACACAGAACCTCAATAAATGTTTGGTAGTGCTCCTGGAAAGGAGGGGCAGTCACCAGTGCCCCTCTTTTCCTGCTGTCCTTAGAACATTTGGGGACATATCTAGTGTTTTCTGTATCCTAAAGGGTACGTGAAAATAAAATACCCAGTCTCTTAAGCCTGGCTCAGCTCAGCCTGTTCCACTCAAATGAGGATGGGGCAAGGCAACATGTGGCCCATCCCCATCCCCTCCTTAGCTCACCCACATTCCAATCAGAGAATTGACCTTGCTGTTCTGAGCACCACCGATGTCAAGGTGAATTCTGGGTTTGTTTTTGTTCTGAGGCAGGGTCTCATGCAGCTCAGGCTTGCTCTGTGTTTAGCTAAAGACAGCCTTGGGCTCCTGCCTTCACTTCCCATGATGAGATTGCCAGGGATATGCCACCAAGCACAGCTTGGAGCTGAACTGGAGTAGGTAAAGACAAACCTTTGGATTCCTTTGGCTCATGAGTCTGTGATTCAGGGCAGACATGAAAATTCTCATTCCTCTTTCTCATTGGAGGAGATCTTAGCAATTGTGAAGATCATTAGTTACAGACCAAACCCTGGGCCTTTTCTCCTTTACAAAGAAAGCCACAGCTAGGCATGGGGCTACTCGGCCATGGACTGCAATTCCTACCATACCTTGTAACAAAGTACCATCCCTGAACTAAATTTAATCGCTTCACACTGATTAACAGTCATCTAGTCTGCTCCTTTAATTACAGACGATGCTGAAGGCCCCGGAGGGGAAAAGACCTGCCCCAGGCACATACCAATCAGGAACAACTTTGGGGACCCCAGGACCTCAGATTTGGGTTGGGGCACGGACCTCCCCCTGTAGAAGCCGAGCACACTATATTCTCTTCTACTTAATGTTTGATGTTTGATGAGTGGTACCCATCTCAAATGCCCACACTCAAATCCTGGAACCCATGAATGTGTCACACTGATGTGATAGAAGGGAGCTAAGGTTGAATATGGAAGGAAGGCCATTAATCAACTGATCTGGAAACTGGGAGATGATCCTGGATTATCCAGCTTGATGCAATGGGAGCACAAGCTCTGAAAAAGGCAGGAGACAGAAGTCAATGTCAAAACCACCGTCTACGGTCTCTGTGGCCTTTAGTCAACCAGGGTCTGAAATAGACAATTCATAAGCTTCAGATGAATTTTATGTTAGCATACTATAGTTAAAATATTTTATTATTATTATTGTTAATCTTTTGGCAAGCCTCATTTATAAATAATTTTTATCATTTATTTATGTTTGTATAAAACAGTATAGATTGACTTTGATACATTGATATCAGGCACTCCCTGAAGGTCTTGGGACATATTCCCCAGAGAATAAGGAGGACCAGTACAGTGCAGTCCTTCTTACTGGCTCTAAAGAAAGAAGGACTCAGTCCCCTGGAGACTGATGACTGACAGGGACCTTCACATCTGTGAAAAGCACACATTCAGAGTGATTGGCAGATGTGCACTGTAAAGTTCTAATGAACCTTCTTCTGCTCACATCCTCGGGGTTGCTGACCCCTTCATACACACTTATTCTGTGGGAGAACAGCAGGCTGCAGGCCCAGCCTGGAGCTCACTCTCTAGCCCTTTGGAAAGGGACCCAGATTAATGGTTTGTCCTGCCTTCCCCTGGCCCTGGCCAGCCTCAGGCTGAAGGCACTTGTCCTAGTTAGGTTTCTATTGCTGTAATAAACACCGTGACCAAAAGCAACTTGGGAAAGAAAGAATTTATTTCAGTTTTTACTTCCAGGTAATGAACCATCGTCTGGGGAAGTCAGGGCAGGGACTCAAGGTAGGAACTTGGAAGTGGGAACGGACACAGAGGCTAGGGAGGAAAGCTGCTAGCAGCTTGTTCCTTTCATATATAACCCAAGACCACCTGCCACCGGGTGGTACTGCCCACATTAGCCATTAATCAAGAAGATGCTCACAGACTTGCCTGCAGGTCAATCTGATAGAGGCATTTTCTCACTTGAAGTTCCCTCTTCTCAGATGTTCCATGCATGTGTGGAGCTGATATATACATGTCTACCCAGGGCCTGGATCCCCCATTCTATGCCCAAACTCCTGAAACAGCAGGTGGCACATTGTCCTCCCTTCACAGCAGAAGGCGCTGGAAGCTTCTCTACTGCTTGGCACTGTGAAGATGGGGGCTCATGCCAGGGGATGGAACGAAGAAGACAAGAAGGGCAGGAAACTAAGAAGGAATGTTGGCAAAGCTCCTGCTCCGAACTCAGGCTGTGCAAATATCAGTTCATTCTTCCAATTATGAATTTACTCACAGACTGCTCCAGCAAGCACATAGGTTCAGCATTGTCAGTCCTGGTTCAGCCTCTGAGGAACCCGCCAGATAACAAATGCTCTGAATGTTCCATTTGCCCTTCCACAGAATCCCTAGGAGGTAGGTGTTAGTATACCTGCCTTACAGGTGAGGAAACACCTTGATAAGCAAGGTCAGACACTAGGACCCACACTTATTCTCCCTGTAGGTGGGGAGACTGGAAAGCAGAATTGGCTTTAAATTTTGTTACCATTGCCTCCTCACTCATTGTATCTGTCCCCGTCTGTAAAAATGCAACCCTCTTTCAGGGTGCTCATGCTGTCCGGCTCTGTTGTGATGCACAATTCTTAGTGCCTGGTTCATGACACAGAGGCTTCTGTTGACTGCGAGTCCTGTACTTCTTCATATCCTCCTGGGAAGCCAGACCACCATGGAGAAGAACAGAGTCAGCATTGGGAAAAGCAGAGTGATTAAGGACTTGGGAGTGCTGGATGCTATGGGAGGCAGACTTTTATCTATCTGTCATCAAGTAATAACTGAGCATCAGTTGCCTGTCTTAAGGATTTGAGGAAATGGAAGACCCAGGATGTTTAATATATACCCTTGTGGAACTCTAAGCATGGCCAAGCGCTGATGGTAAAGAGACATTTAGGGCAACGTAAAGAAGGACTTGACCCTGAGGGCATAGCATGGTGCTTCAGGATATAAAAGTATCCTGGAGAAAGGATGTCTTGAGCTAAGCCACCAACAGACCTAGGCGACTAAGAAAGAGGCAAATGCTAAGACTCTCAAGCAGGCCCAGCCGCTGGGAACCCTATGCTTAAATAACAAACAAACAAACAATCAAAGGACATGAAGCTGGAAGAGGGACAGCGGCACTATAAAGTATTAATGGGTGGATATGATTGATACACATTGTATAAATGTATGGACCATTTAAAGAATACAGACCTCAGAAAGCGTTGTCTTGAAGTAATTATAGACTTTAGGAAGGTAGAGGAGCTGAACAGATGGCTCCATTGGCAAAATGTTTCCTTTGCAGTCACCAGGACCTGGATCTGATTCCCAGCTCCCATACAAAACAGAAATCAGATGACAGTACAGGCTTGCAGTCCTAGAACTTGGGAAGTGGAGACAGGTGGACACCCAGGTCTTTCTGGCTATTCAGCCTGGCGTCTGGTGAGCTCCAGTTCAATGAGAGACTCTGTCTCAAAAGCAAACAAAGAAACGAAGGTAGATAGTGCCTGAGGGATGACACCTAGTGTTATCTTCTAGAACACACACACACACATACACACACACACACACACACACACAGAGAGAGAGAGAGAGAGAGAGAGAGACAGAGACAGAGACAGAGACAGAGAGACAGAGAGACAGAGACAGAGACAGAGAGAGAGACAGAGAGGGAGACACACACACACTGAGAGGGAGAAAGAGAGGGGGAGGGAGAGAGAGACAGGGACAGAGTCAGAGAGACAGAGAGAGAGCATGAAAGCATCCCAGGTACCTATCCCCTGGCTTCACCCTGTGTTATATAAGAATAACAGCAGCACAGGTATCAAACTAGAAAATGGACCTTGGCACAGCTTAACTAGCCAATCTACAGATCTGACTTGCCTTTGCCACATTTTCATGAGTGCTCTTTGCATGTGTAAATGTATATTGGCCCCATGTATAAGTCCATTATTGCTCCCACCAAAGTCAGGGTAAAGAATGACTGTCACTGTAAAAGGATCTCACTCCAGGGCACATCTTCAGATTGCCCACTTTGTGCCTTATGCAGGCCCCAAGGCTGGTCTGCCTGTCCTGTCAAGCTCTGCCCAGTGAGACAGGTGAGGGACTGGGTGTCTAGGAAGAAGTCTCAGAGGTCTAACTTCTGTGAGGAGGCGCATCTTGCTATGTTCTTGATCATTCCAAGAAGAGGCTTGGGGATAAGGCTTTGTGATTCAGCACCATGGACAGGCCCAGGACAGCAAGACATGGACCAAGACAGCTGGAGCATTGCCTCCCTGGGTAAATTCATAATCTGGAGAGGAACTGAACTTGGATGACCCCCATACCACCCCCACCTGGCTGCAGGGCAGGAAAATGAGAACATTTGAAGAGGGCAGATCCCTGCTTTCCATTATTCAGGACTCATCCCGAGTCTTCTGTTCCGAGGTTTTCTCCTTGACTTTCCCACCTTGCTTGCTTCCTGTGAATTAATTTCCCTACAGTCTGGCAGAACCATCCAAGACAGCCCAGAAGCACACTGTGTGCCTTTCCCTGCCTTCTCCCACATACAAGGATGCACCCCCTGATGGAATGCGACTGCCTCCTAACAGGACCAGCTTGTCCTTCGCTCATCTTTCTCATTGTCTCCTCTTCTCCCACCCAGTGCAGCACTAAGCAGGCAGAGTTTTTCTGGAGGACATACTATCCATAGGATTGCAGTTTTGATTCTCCTAATACTGGCCACATCACCAGGACAGGGAGCTGAGGGTGCATGGTCAAATGTCAAGGCATCTTCCAGAAGCCCTATTCCTATTCCTCCACCATAGTCCTCTTGCTCTTTCAAACTCTTGTCCATAGGCTTCTTCCCCTACCCTCAACCCCATAATTCTCTGTGTATTGTGTGTTCACCTTATCAAGACAGGGGACAGCATCATCAAGGAACTTTGCCAAGAATCCTGATGGCCCCTCTGGAGCTAAAGGACTTATCCTCACAGCTGCTGGAAGATGGTTGCTTGACAACTCACATCTGCAAGCCTCTCTGGGGTTGACTCAGGTGGAAAGAAAAGGTACCTTTTCCCTGGGTAACATCCCACCTAGGGTACTCCACATCCGCAGACCAGTCAGTGACCCCAACACTGCACACCTCTGAAGATTCACCTTGTCTTTGAAATCTACTGGAGTCACCTGAAACTTCTGCTGAGGATGCCCTGTTGCCCAGCTTCTGTCTCTCCCCCATCCTGATTTCTCCCTTCTCACATAAGCATTGGTCTGAGACGGTGCTTGGATGAGCTCTGCATGCTAATCATCTTAGCACCAGCTTCTACTTCACTACCTTACGACATCTCTACAGTGCTGGTCCTCTGGGACCAAGCTTCTTGCTAACACCTGTGCTTACTAGCTGGCTATACAAACCCAGGCTTGCTGAGAGAGAGGAAATCCTCCTCCATATCTAGCTCCTTAAGTCTCCTGGAAGGCTGATTCATATGATAATGATTAGCCTTATGTCTAGAAAGTTCCTAGGGCCATCTATTAAGGAAAATGGGCTTTTAAAATAAGATTTATGTATTTATTATTTATACAGTATTATGTACTTCATGTATGCCTACACATCAGAAGAGGGCACTAGATCTCATTATAGATGGTTATGAGCCATCATGTGGCTGCTGGGAACTCAGGATCTTCGGAAGCACAGCCAGTGCTCTTAACCTCTGAGCCATCCCTTCAGCCCGGGAAATGGGCTTTAAAGGTACGCATACTGGGACTTGGACCTTATTCCTTCACTAACCAACTAGGTGACCTTGGAAAATGATCAGTCTCTCTATCTGGAAATCCCTCATTTGGAACATGTAATGATAACAAAAGCATTGCAGACTTTTTGTGAAGAATAAATGATACAGTGGAAGTAAGCATGCATTCACACCATGGTGCCTGCCGTGCAAATGTGCATGCAACACATTTATGCCACTCTCTTCTTTCATGTCTGGAGCAACCTTCTAATTGGCAATTTATATTTTTATTTTTAATAAATTTGTAAAATAAAATTAATTAGATAGATACTGTTTTGAGATAGCACCTTTCTGGAACTCACTACATAGGCCAAGTTGGCCTGAAGCCCATGATCAGGCTGTCCGCAAACCCGTGGAAGTCCACCTGACTTAGTCTCTTAACTGGTGGAATTACAGGCTACCTCATCCAGCTAGCGTTCATTTCAGTGAAGAGCATTGCTGACTCTTGGAAATAAAGAACCATCTCAATTTACCTGTGATCTTCTGCCTTGTCTGATCTTTCAATTTTACAGGGTACTGGAAGATCACAAAGCTAGGTATCCCCAAAAGTAGTTGGATTATCTAAGAAGCAACACTTACTTGCTCAAAACTTCATCTCACATAAGCAGTGAGAACTGTGTCACCATGGCGAATCATTATTTCATGTACAAGTTTATTTAAGGTATTCTGTTCAAAACTTTTACTTGACTCTATCTATCTATCTATCTATCTATCTATCTATCTATCTATCTATCTATTTTTTTTTGAGACAGGGTTTCTCTGTGTAGCCTTGGTTATCCTGGGCTTGCTTTGAACTCATAGTGATCCACCTGCCTCTGCCTCCCTGAGTCAACCATGCCCAGCTTATTTGACTCTTTTGGAGACTTAACAAAACAGATATGGTACAAGTCTACAGAAAAAGTTTAGAATTTTTCTTAGGATGGATGAGGACTTTCTTGTGACACTCATTCAACTTAATTTTCCATATATTTTAAAATATATTTGTTTTATTTTATGTGTGTGTACTTGAGTGTATGTTTGTTCACCACATACATGCAGAAATCAAGAGAAGTACCAGAGCCCCTGGAACTGGAGTTAAAGACAGTTGTGAGCTGCCAACTGAGTCCTGGGAACTGACCTTGGGTTTTCTCCAGCCCCTAGTCATCATTATCTACCTCTTTCTCCTTCTCTTCCTCTTCTATAGAAAAGTCTTGACATCTAATGAAGATTCTTCATGATATGAGGAACAGTGAATTTTTTTCACTTTACCCCAAGGACAAATGGAAGCCAGCCAGGCTACTGTTCATATCTGGCTGGAGCAGAGATTTTGTTTCCTTAAGACACAGGGCCAGGGCTGGAGAGATGGCTCAGCAGTTAAGAGTACTATCTGCTCTTCCAGAAGTCTCAAGTTCAATTCCCAGCAATCACCTCTTCTGGAGTGCAAGTGTACATGCAGATAGAACACTCATATATGTAAAATAAATAAATCTTAAAAAAAAGACACAGGGCCACCACACCTTACCTGGGCAGCTTGGTAGAACCAGCCCTGTGAGTTGTGTGAGTTGGGAGAGCTTGCTCCTTGCTGTAATCAGAAGAGCTGTCCCTGCCCCTCATCTGGGCAAAGCAGGAGAGCTGGCATGCAGAACAACTCAGCTACCACCCAGGCCCAGATCCAGGGTTATGAGTTGGCCCACCCCAACATCTATTTCATCTTTGAGCTGCTGGAACACATTGAAGGGTCCTTCAGAACCAAAGATTCAGGGTCTCCATGACACAGGGCAACAACAGCATATTCAGGAGCAGTCCCAGTGAGGATCCAATATTGATAGTGTAGCAGAGGCTTTGAACCAGACTAATGACTCACTGCAATGAGCATTTGTAAGTAAAGCTATTTTGGGAAAAAAAATTTAAAAAATTGTTATTATTGTTGTGTTCTTTTGTGGGGGAGGTTGCAAGGGTGAAAGGCAGATGTAAAGAAACAAGAAGATGAGTAGGATTGGGGTACATGATATAAAGTTCCTGAATAATCAATAAAAAGTAAGGGGGGGCAGCCTTCTTTCGAAATAGGTGAAGGTTGGAGAAGAGGAAGTACCTTAAGTTAAGGCTACTTGGAACCTGTCACTGAAAGAGATGTAAACAAATGCTCAGACTCTTAAGCGAGTTTTGTGGGTGCTGGGGAGATGGCTCAGTGGGTAAGGCACTTGCCTCGAGGACTGAAGCTCTGATCCCCAGAAATCCACTGAAGCACAGAATGGGCTCTCTGGCCTGCCTGTAACCCCAGCCGCTGAGCTAGCTGGCTGGCGAGATTAGCCATGCTGGCCTCATTTGGTAGGACACAGCTTTAAACCCAGCACTTGGGAGGCTGAGGGAGGTGAGTCTATGAATTCAAGGCCAGACTGGCCAACATAGAGCGTTCCAGGCCAGCTACAGCTGCATAGTGTAACCCTGCTTAAAAACAACAACAAAACCCCAACTAGTTGTATTGGCAAGATCTGGGTTTTACTGAGAGACCTTATCCCAATGAACAACATGAAGATGGAAGAGCGACAGGATGATTTCTGGCACCACATCGCATGTTTCCATATGCATGAGTACCCCATATATACAAAAACTGCATGCACACATGTACACAAACACACACAGAGGAAGAGTTAGCTTTGTGAAAATGTAACTTACCCTAAAGTGCTCCCTCCTCTCCCTCTCAGCCTCACTCCCTACGAGCCTTTCTCCCTCTTCCGAGGCAGGCAGGAGAGGCGTTGGCCTTCCCAGGGCTGGGGGCACCTTCTCAGTGCCGGTTCAGGTCCCTGGCATTCAGGGTGGGAACCGCACACATGGTATTCACTCTATTCCAGCTGAGTCTTTAGAACAACCTCTGACCGGCACACACTGTACTCCATGACACTAAGAACCAGGCTGGAGAATGCTAAGTTCAGCCCCGACTAAAGGGCCATCTCGGGGAAGGCTGCTGGCCTCAGCTTTCTCTCTCCACTCTGTTTTCACTATATTTGAATGCTTTCTCCATTTCACTCTCCTTTCTCTCTGTGTGTGTGTATTTCTTTTCATCTCTTATTTGTCTGTCTGTCCTCGTCTCAGTGACTGAGTCTCCTAGATCTTTCACTGAATACATTTGACACTCATTCCTACCTCCACCAAGACGGCTGGGCTCTGTGATATGCAGGCTGCTGTCCCTGCTTCTCTCGCCCATCTCTGGTCATGTTCGCTCTGCCCAGGAACCCCAGCTCCTGCTTCTGAAGGCAGAGAAAATTCCCACTCCACATGCCCCATGCCCTGGAAATGACCATAACCTACATTTTGTGTAACTTCAAATGTTCAGGTTCCCAGTCCCACCTTGAAGAGGTAAGAACTTTTCTCCCATAAGTCTTGCAGGATCAGCTGACATTTCCATCACAAGACAGGTGACTCTGTGGCAGCAAAGGCCAAGGACATCATCTTCCTGACCCCAAGGATATCTTGCAAAAGGCAGACAGGGTCTGTTTGGTCTCACTGGGTATTATGATCTATTAAAAATAAGTAAATATTGTTAATTTAGTCTTTTTTTTCTAAGATAGAGCCTCATGCAGTCCAGGTAGGGTGGCCTCAAACTTGCTATGACCTTGAACTTTTGCTCTTATGTCTCTCCCTCCTAAATACTAGGATTATAGGCCTGAGCCACCATGCCTAGTACACGCTGTGCTGGGGATAGAATCCAAGGCTTTTGCATGTGCTAGGTAAGCATTCTACCATCCAGACTTGAGATCTGTCTCTTGAGAGTCATAAGCCAAAATATCTGCTGCATAAGAGCATAATATCCCAGTGAGGGATGTTAGGATTGGCAGTGGGGCAGTGAGGATACCAACAAGGCCAACAGGGAAATTCAGAGGCCACAAAGAACTCACCCCCACCGTGTGTGTGCACACATGCGTGCGTGCGTGTGTGCGTGCATGCATGTGTGTGTGTGTGTGTGTGGTTAGAGGAAAGACAGACAGACACAGAGAAAGAAGGAGAGAGAGAGAACATGCTGTGTCTCTGTTAACATCCACAGGCCTCAACCTTTGGGCTTTCTTTAGGTAGGTGCAGATTGGCTACAGAAAACAAAAGCAAAGGGCAGAACTTATTTATATGACTTTGGCATTGACCATTAGGTTTTACCATGGGCAGCAGATGTGAGATGTATTGGTTTTGTGTCAGGAAATGAGGCAGCAGGCTGTGTTGAAAACAACCACAGAGAAAGAAAGTTTAGATCAACTGCATCCAGTTAATAATGCGAGGTCAGCCCAGCAGGGTGTGATTCAAGGATCTGGGCACCTTTTCCATCATCTCCCTATTCTCTTCCTTTCAGCCGCGGGTCCCTGAAGGACCCATGGGCAGGGACACACCGGCCTTGTCCCCACCCTCTCTGCCTTCCCAGTAGACCTTCTTCCTGGAGCCCTGCCTACCCTACCATCTCTAACCCCATTTCTTTGTGCTACTCTGCCCCATGCTCCTGCACAGGGCTGTCCCGAGTGACTCCTGCTGTGTTTTAGCTGAGCTTTTGACACTGAGTGTGGAGTAGGGTCATTGATTAGCACATAATGCCCCTACTCCAAAGTGTTTCCTTCCCAGGACCTTCTTTTTCCCAGGCTTATTCTAAGAATAAAAAGTTTGTGTGGACTGTTGAATGAGTTTTTGAAAATGAGTGTGTATACCATGCCTAGCATTCTGAAGCAATTTCAGGCGGGTGCGTTATCTTATTGAATTAAAGATCAGCCTGTTATAAGTAGAAGAAACCTGAACCTAAGGAGGTTTCTCAAAGCAATATCATCAGGGCAAGGCTAGAAACCTGTTTCTGCAGCTAAGGCTTGTTCTATAGCTCCTTCTTGTAAATAGACAACTTCCACATTTTTCCTCAGAAAATTAATTAGCTTACTTATTTATGGTGCTGGGATCAAATCTAGGGAGACACAAGGCAGCACTCTACCACTGAGCTATACTCAGCTGAAAATTCTCCCGTGCTTAGCAGCTGCTTGGGAGCTCCATGCAGCTCTTCAGGGCCTGCTGCAGCCTGAACCAGACTCAGGAGTGCCAGGAACCTTGGCTCTTAGAGCAGAACAGCCATGCTCTGGGCCAGGTGGCCACAGTGGGTGACAGATCCTTAGCCAGGCAAAGACTGGAGGTGAGAGGAAGTCCTGCAGTGGGGAGGATGCCCCTCGAGCTGGTGTCAGCCAGAGGCTTAGAGGTGACGGTGCCAAGGACTTCCAGGTTGCAAGCAGGATCCAGCCTCCAGCTCCTGGCGGGGAAGCAGGAGGCCAGCTCTGCAAGACCGCTTTTGAAGCTCTCCCGGGGAGGGATATGTGACTGAAAGCCTTCCTAGCGAACAGTGTGGCCCTCAGGCTGCTGGCCTGAGGGAACATCTGAAGCCAGTTTGAAGCTGGGAGGAACAAGCTGGAAAGTGACTTTTATGCCACCTGTCTTTGGTGCCTTTATCAAGCTCCCTCTGCTCTTTGTCCTTGAGCTGTGACGTCAGGTTGTGTCAGATGAAGAAGCAGCAGGTGGGAACAGGGGCTGTTTCAGATGGCTGAAAAGAGAAAGCTTGCTCCTGCCCTAGTGCCGGGGTGGGGTGAGGGACCTCAAGCCTTCCTAGATCCTGGACCTCTGGGGGATCTGGCTCTGAGTCAAACTTGTCTGGCTGCCAGGCTGGACATGGGCTTCCCTTCAGCCTTCTCCGTGTCCAGTGTGTTTGAGCCTGGTACTTGCTGTGCTGGCCCATTACTGCTGGTAGGACTGTTTCCTAAAGAGAACAGGATTTTTTCTGCAGAGAAGGGTCCACATGTGAGGCACCTCTGTGGCTCCCTGAAGGAGAGGGTGATGAAGAAATAGGTGGCCCCTGCCCAGTCCCCACCAGCAGCTTAAAGCAGCAGCACACACTCACGTACCCTGCCTACCAGGCCCAGGCAAGGAGGGATCCCCAGAAAAGTCAGTTTCCACTGAGCCCTAGAGGCCAGCTTTGCACCTGTGCAAGATGCCTGTGTCATAGCCGGGTGGCAAACGATCAAGAACTGAGTGAATGCCTCCAATCCTCCACGCCATGCCTCTCCATCCAGGCCCCACCTGTGCAACATTGCCTCGGCCTCCTCTTGTAACTCCTCCTCGACTCTGGGTTCAGCCACGTGACTTGCTTTGGCCAATGAACACCAGCGCACAGCTGTAAGCAGAAGATTGGGATGGGTTTGTATTCAGGAGTCTGGCTTCCTGTACTTCTGTGTCACTAAGAACATGCCTGAGGTGACCTTGCTGTGAACATGAGGCACGCAGGGAAGGCCAGTTGCCCTACTCTCCCAACCTAGCCAAGGCGACCCTACCTCCAGATGTGAGAGAGACCAGCCGGAACCTGAAGAACCAGCCAGCGGGGCTGGCCTGAGGTTGCTGAGCATGGAATAGTCACTGTAATTATGGGGAAGAGAGGAAGCCCTGGCTGAGAGTGTAAGAAGCAAATGAAGTCCCAAGAGGATGTCTACTGACAAGGACCCCTAAGAACAATGAGAATGCCAAAGCCTGCCCCAAGGCAGGCTTGGAACAGGCAAAGCCTTTTCTCTGGTCGGCGTGCAAATGCCGACAGCCTTTACAGCAAACATGGACCTCGTCCCAGATGTTTGCAGCCTGAGACTCCTCCCTTACCTGAGACTAGCTAACTTCTCCTATGCTGTACGAAAAACTGCCGAGCTTCCAGGTTGTGCAGGAGTTTGCGCTGCTCCTTCAGAGGGAGCACAGACCACCCAATCCTGCATTTTCTGGATGTGTGTCTGCGTGTCCTTTCTCTATTCTGGTCATCACTCTGGTCAGGTTTGCAAGCCACTGCAGTTGGGACAGTGTGCCACACAGCGTTACCACGACAGAATGGTGACCAAAGCCTAGGCAGCCAGCTTCTAGAAGGACAAGCTTGTCCACAATGGCACTCCCGGTAGCCCGGCGCCAGTTGAGTGAGCCCGCCTTCAGCTGGTGCTTCTTCTGCCTGCCCCTCCACTTAAGACCTCATGCATATCTTGTATCTTTGCACAAACTGTCCCCTTCTGGATGCCTGTTCCTGTCTTGTTCTCTTTGAATTCTGCTCCTCCAGGTCATACCCTGAAGCTTTCACTAGCTCACAGTGTCATAGCCACTGTGAGTCCTTTGGGAATGAAGCCGGATGTAGCTGAGTAAGATCCCCCCTTTTCTTCCTGTTTCTGCTGCCCCGCATCTCACTGTGCTCTGCCAATGACCTCACCAATGGGGCCTTTAGAACATGGGACTGTCCCATCCTAGGGACCACAAATATTTCCTGGCTGCACAGGGAGCAGCCCCATGCAACACCAGGGCTCTCCAAGTCTCCACACAGGCTTTGCTGCACACAGTGTCCCAGATGGGGCAAGGAATAGAGATGAACGATTTCCAGCTATTGATTTTGGCATCCATAACCCATCCTAAAAGGCCTCAGTGGAAACCCCTTCAAGGTTTATTTTCAGTTCCTGATTGTTCTACAACATTTGGCAGAGGCCTGCCCTTCTCTGGGCCTCAGTTTCCCCATGTGTATAATGAGCTGCTTGCCCCACGCCCTGCCAGGGCTGAGCATCTATCTGTGAGGCGTGATTTTGTCTCCAGCCTGCTGTGAGCTCTGGCTCAGTTCCTCCTACCACACTCCTTCCTGGCCGGGTGGCGTGTCAGAGTCGCCCACCTGCTGACTAGCCCAGCAGAGTTAGTGGTAGCTAATGAGTTGGCCTGGCTTCTTTTGACAGTCAGCACCTTCCGCTTCCTGAACCTGCCAGTGGGATAATGAGGCCTAAGTATTGGAAACATCTCTTCTGCAGGCTCTCTTGGGGCAAGGCTGAGTCCCTGCCTGTCCTGGGAAGGGGAAGATGG
>CM053747.1:47643428-47682807 GCA_028658305.1 Pachyuromys duprasi | reverse complement strand
AAGCTTCTGCTGGGCTAGTAAGAAAGAATGCTGACTGGCTGCCTTTTCCCCTTTAAAACGCTCTAGAGGCAGATGAGGAGAGGAGAGGAAAATGGGCCAGTGCAAAACTAACAAGAGAAGGGAAGACCTCACCACTGCAGCTCACAAAAACAAAGATGTGAGAGCTCAGGATCCAGCTGCCAGGCTGGCCGGCGTTTGGAAGGCAAGGCCGGAGCTTCCGGGTTCGAACCCAGGCTCCTGTATCTTCTTGTCAGCACCACTCACTCTAGCCTCAGCTCCAGGACCCTCTGGACTCAGGGCAGCTCCAAAGGTGCTCAAAGCATGCCTTTCCCTGGGACCCCAGGAAGGAGCCTGGGACAGGAGTTACTGGGGTCTCTAAGACTGGGGTGGGGCTATAGGATGTAGGAACGATGGTGGTCCAGGCTCCCAAATTCCTCTATCACCGGAGGAGATCAAGCATTGTTGCTTCTCCACTCGGGCCTCCCTGCCTACCCTCTCCCCTCAGCAGAGACGGTTAAGGGAAGGAGGAAGGTTTTGAGTGGATGCAGGGGAGTTGAGAATTACTGCTTGGCTCTGGCCCCACCTTCTCCCACCCCCGCAAAGGTTAGAGATGAAGGTCAACAGCCTGGAAGCAGACTGTGAATGTATCTTCCCTTGACACTTTTGAGATCTTGGGAAGTCCAACTTTTCTTTGACTGCTGGCTATTCCTTCCATGAGTCAGAGGTGACGAAGCTCCTTCTGTGAAGTGGCCAGGGGTCTGAGAATGACCTCCTGAAACCCTAAGGCTCTGGGAAACATTTTCAATACTGATACCCGAGAGGTTTATCTTCCTCTCTACAGACCTCTGTGTCTCAGGCCTCTATCTTTTAGATCTCTCTATCTTCTCTCTCTCTCTTGTTTATCTTTTGTGGGCTTGGGGTCGGCTTTTATGTTTCTTAGCCATCAGTCCTTCTTGGGCCCAACTTGGGGCAGAGATGTCAGGGAGTTGGAGAGGGTGGTGTTCCTGGGTCTCCTACCTGGGTTAACAACCCACCCAGGGAATGGTGAGAGGCATGACAGAGCATGAGCAGGAGCTGATGTGTGTGTGAGGCGGGAGAGGGTGGGTGGCTAGAGCAAGGGAAGAGTCCATCCAGGCCTTATAAGGTGGAGCTGCTGTGGAGGTGAGCACGGACGCAGCGGATTAAAGGCCCATGGCCCCAAAGGCAAGGGAGCCAGCTCCACAAAGCACTCTCACCGGTTCTTAGAACCAGAGCCCTGTGCTCAGAAGCCCAACAACAGGGGAGCTGACAGCAGCTGGCGAGGAGGCTCTGCAATGGCCCTGACAGCTCTTAGAGCCTTCTGCTTCTGTCACAATAGCTTGAAAGAGGGAGCATGGGGCTAAGGAATGGGTGGTTCAGACACGAGCCTGTGAACATCTGCGTGCTCTTCAGCCAGGCTGGAAGGCATCGCTAGGCCTTTAAAGCACAGAACACCCAAATTCTTGCCAGGGTGAGAGGAGGCAGGGAACCCTGACCGGCTGTCCATGCAAACTGACCTTTAGAACCAAGGTCTCTGCAACCGTGTGCGGCATGGCCAGGAGGGGGCTGTGGAGCACAAGGGAGATTGTCATACCCAATGTACAGATGAAGAAACTGAGTCCCAGGTAAAAAGGAGGGTTTTGCTTAAGAATCAAGATCCAGGACGAGAATCTCAGCCATGTGCTCCTCAGTTGGTTCAATATAGACAAGCAAGAAAAGCAGTGTAGAGGTTGACAGGCTCCCCGGGGCCATTGCCTCCACTGCGGAGGAAGACACAGTGTGGAGCAGTAGTGCAGCCACAGGCTGGGCGTCCTGCAGAGCTCCTCAGCCAACGTTCAAATCCATGTCACTAGTCATATGACCTGAGTTCTCCGAGCATGGAGATCCTCCCACAAGGAAATGGTAAGGCTCCAAATCAACACAGGCCTCTCTGAGACCAAAGCCACCACTCGAGGACATAAGACAAGCACCAGCACCGTCCGGAACAGCTGGACCAGGGAGGAAGCCGCAGACAGCTGGGCAGAACAGCGGGTCTCAATCCTCAGACATTCCCTTCCTTCTGGCCTTTTATTGCTACTCACGGTGCCCTTTTGGAACGGAGTCAACCAGAGTCAGAAGCAACTATTCCCAACCTCTGCCATTATTGCTGTGGCATTCTGTGCTCAACACTTTACACATACATGCATTTCACAGACGACATCTCATTTCATCTTCAATATAGCTCATTTGGGATAAGGCTTGCCTAGCATGCACAAAGTCCTAGGCTTGATCTCAGCACATTCTAAAAGCTGGGTGTGTGTGCTGGGCGCTCCTAGCCTGTAACCTCAGGACTTAGGAGAGGGAAGCAGGGGAATCAGAAATTCAAGTCCATTTTTGGCTACACTGTGAATCCAGGGCCGACCCGGACTACACACAGCCCTGCTCTCAAAACGAGACTCTTTCAGACAGGTCTCTTATCATTCATAGTTTGTAAATATGGAAACTGAGGCATGTCGGTAACTCCTGCAGATGGTCTCCTACATGACCCATGAATTACAGATGGAAAGAGCCACCTTCCACTGTGGGAGTTGCCTGAGTGTGGAGGTGGCGAGCCTCTGTCATGAACTTTTCCAGTATGGAAGGGAGGGGGTGTGCACATAAAAATACTGTTCATACCTACCTTTTCAGAATTAATATTCAATTTAAGAATACATGTATTAAAACATAGCTCTTTTAAGGAATTGAGTTCCGTGTACCGATCTCCTAGTTCTATTTATAAATGTAATAAAATAAGAACAAGAGACCTTTACTTTTCTTCAATTAAAGTTTGATTAACTTGACTTAAAAAACTATACTCTTTTAAACAATCCGTGCCATGTACAACTTAATTAAATTTGCTTAAACAATTTCAACTGCATTTAAACATTTAATCTATTTGATTTTTTTTCTAAGTAACTTTAATGTCTAATTGAACAACCAAACCCCTTTCAATGTGTGCTTGGAAAAGTGCTGTAAAATCTAATAAATTAAATGTATAAATAGAGCGACTTTTATGTCCCTGTAAATACTGCAATACTGCTTGCAAAATTAGTCAAATTCTCCCATTCCTTTCAACTTGAAATCACCTCTCTATAGCCCTGTGATTGCAGGGCTGAGATGGGGTAAGCACACTTGACTCTCTTGCTCCTGTTTGTTACAAATAGAAACCCTGGAGTAACACAGCACAGTCCCAGACTCTGGAAAGTAAACAAAAGCTGGTGGCTCTGAGACAAGCACTGAAGGAAAAGCCTCTCCGCCAGCGAGTTTTCCAGGGGTTTTTTTGTTATTCCTCTCATATGTACCGGTTTGAATTGTAAGATCTGCATAGAAGCATAAGAAACACTTATGTTCCAAAAGAAATCCTTTTTCTAACCGAGGGACTGAGAGTGAGTGATGAAATTGCACACCACCTGCTCCCTCCTCCTCTTTTTTTAAGCTCTCCTGAGCCTGCCCCCCCCCAAAAAAAAACCACAATCAGAAACTGTGTTCCAATTCACCCTTGAGTTTTCTTTGGGAGAAGAACCCTGCCCTCTGGTCAGAGGAGCTAGACGAGGGGTCTGTGGTGGTACTTCGTCACCAGTTGGTGGAACTGTTTGGAAAGGGTTCGGAGTTGTGGCCTTGTTGGATGTGCCACTGGGGGAGAGCTTTGATGTTTGAAAAGCCCACATCTTTCTGCTTTGCTCTCTCTGCTTTGTGGCTGTGTCTCAAGAGAAGAGCTCTCAGCTGCTGCTCCAGCACCATGCTTTCCTGCTGCCATGACGGTCGCGGACTCGCCCTCTGAAACTATGAACTCTTAATAAACTCTTTCTTCTGTAAGTTGCCTTGGCCATGCTGCCTCATCACAGCAACAGAAGAGCAACTAAAGCAGGGGCCCTTTGGAGTTTAGGGAAATTCTTTTAACTTTCTGCGTTCTTTGATCTTGCTTCACCCTGGAATTGGCTCAGAGGAATGTGTGGTATTAGGAGGAGGCTAAACTCCTAGGCTTCTGGCCTAAGGACCACAAAAAAAAAAAAAAAACCTGTGAATGTAAGGGAATTCATAGACAGCTAGGGAAAAGATTCACTGAAGTCTCTGTGTGACACCCCTTCAGCTGTGGAAGTCAAACTCACCCAAAACAGAGGACAGGTCTGGTCCTGAAGACTGATTACATAAGGTCAAAATGTTCCGCCTTAGTCCAGCTTCAGCTGCTGTCAAAGGAAAAGACACCCAACAAATGCTGAGCCCAAGAAGATGCAGATGATGCAAGTGTCGATAAAAGCTTTAACACAACACACACCAGCAACAACACACACACCAAATAGAAATTTTATCACTAAAGAAATTACAATAACATGTCAAGAGTGCTTCCAGAGGACCAGAGTTTGGTTCCCAGCATGCACATCAAGTGGCTCACAAACACCTGTAACTTCAACCCCCCGGGGGTCTGATGCTATCATTTGGTCTCTGCGAGTACCTGCACACATGTGACATACAGGCACATAAAAATACACCTGCAAAATATCACTCCATAGGCTGACAGAACAAAGAGTCAATAAACTTGACCTACAGAAATCTAATCTGCACAACTGAGAAAGATGATGAGAAGACTAAGCAGAGCTTCAGGGCAAGACCAAACGCCTGGTACTCAAGTCGCTGTGTCTCACATAGGAGGAAGCTTGGTGCAGAAAAAAAACCATTTGATGAAATAATGGCAAAAACTTCTTAAATTTAGTGAAAAGACATAAATTTATAGAGTCAAGAAGTTCAACCTCAACAAGAATAAATTCAGAGCAAATTTAAGCCAAATATGTCTTAAACTACTGAAATTGGGAAAAAAAAGGTATATTAGAAGCAGCCAGAGGGGAAAAAATATATTACATACAAGGGGAAGAACACTTCAATAACTGAAGATTTCTCATCAGAACCGCAGAAGCCAAAGCCGGCGATAGCATCGCCCGTGCTCAGAGAAAAGAAGTGCTCACCCGGAATTCTGTATCAGCGAAAGCATCTCTTCTAAGGCCAGATGAAGTCATTTTCAGATGAATAAAGAGAATTCTTTGCCAGTATGCCAGCGCTAAAAGAAATGCGAGCAGGAATTCTTTGGGGGAGAGAGAAAAGTAATTGCTGAAGGAAATGCGGAACTTTACAGGAAAAAGAAAGAAAGAAAATGATAATAGCAGGTGGTGCAGTTTGGAGCTTGACTCCCAAGGCCTGGTGTACTGTGGCTCACTCTCCAGCTGACAGTGTGTGCACAGGGTGATCCTTTAGGTCACGAGGGATGTCCTTGAGAGAATGATAGGACTCCTATCCCTTCCTCTCATGGGAACAGTTTTGCTTTGTCATATGTTCCCACCCGCAGGCCTCAAACAATAGTGTCACCTAGGCATGGACCAAAGCCTCCCAAAACTTTGAGCCAAAGTAAGCCTTTTATAATTATCTCAGGCATTTTTTATAGTTATGGGAAGTTCACTCACACAGCTAGGTACCTTTAACTACACAGGATGGTTGAAGCAGACAGTATAACATTACATGGCAAAGTGCTAATTAACAAAAAAATGTAGTTGTACATGTAACAACTATAACATAACGAGGGGAAGAGAAGGGTCCTGTGTAGCTGTAAGGTCTCTATATTCCTCTTGCACAGTAAAATCAACTCTAAGTACACCAGGAAGCGTCAGCTATGCGCATTTTAACCTTAGCGCAACCATCTTCAGAAAAAAGGATGATCCAGTGAGCTAAAAAGCAAGGTAGAAGGTGAGACCTGACTTCTCAAAGTTGTTCTCTGATCTCCATACGTGCATTGTGACACATTGCGTGCGCGCGCGTGCACACACACACACACACCAATAAATTAAACATTTTTCTAATCAAAACTGTACAAAAAGATAAAGTAAAAAATCCAGCAGAGCTCTGGAGTGTGGTGGTCATAACTATCTATAACCCCAGCACTTGGGGGAGGAGGATCCAAAGTCCAGGTCCAAGGCTATCCCCCAGCTACATGGAGAGTTGAGGCTGATCTGAGCTACATGTGGTAGTTCCAAACAGCGACCAAAATCTAACAGAGAAATTAAAAGGTGACACTATAGTCAGTACCAAAAAAATTAAAAAGAAGACATAAAAGAGGAGACAGGAATTAAAAACAGAAGAAACAAATAGCAAAATGGGAGAACTGACCTGGACCATGTGAATGTATTAAACATAGACGGCTTAAAGACATACGTTAGAGAAGATTTTCAAGGTTAGAATTTCTTTTTAAAGACCCAACTCACCACATGCTAGTCATAAGAAATGTACGCTAAAGCTGAGCGTGGTGGCCTCTAATCCTCCTCTAGTCTCTGCTAGGGAGGCAGAGGCAGGCCCAGCTCTGTAAGTCAGGTGCATTTCCGGGCCAAGCCTGGTCTACATAATGAGTTTCAGGACAGCTAGAGCTTCATAGAGAGAGCCTGTCTCAGCAAACAGACAAAAAAATGCACTCTAAATATAATAACACAGGTGGTCTAAAAGAAAAGGGAGAAGCTGTGTATGCTGGCCCAGGCCTGTCATCTCAGCATTTGGGAAGGGGGGAGAGGAGGATCAGGAGTTCAAGGCCAAGCTACATAGTCATTTTGAGGGCAGCCTGGCAACATGAGAACATGCCTCAACATAGCCTACTACAGAAGCGTAAGAACAAAAAGTATATCGTATATTACAAACATTTTTTAATGCTGGAGTGGTTATTTTAATACCAGACACTAGATGCCATAGGAAGATTTATGTTGAGGGATTTTACATGAGGACAAAGGAATCAGTTCATCAAGAAGACACAGCATCCTAAAGGAGGCTTGTCTAATAATAGAACTTCAGAGTGTGAGGGAACTGAAAGACGAAATAGAAAACAGATGAGTCTTCCAGTACTGGGAGGTGTTTAACCCTCATGGCTCAGCAGCTGACAGAAAGGTGGAGGGAACCAGTGAAGACACAGGGGATGTGAACACGATCAACTCGCAATGGAACTGACGTTTGTATCTGACAAGCAGAATACACATTCTTTTCCAATTGCTCCGACCAAGAAGGTATTCTGAGCATAACACAGACCTTAACTTAGAATCAAGCAATAACGAACATAACTATGCTCTCTGTCAAGAATGGAAATAAACTAAAAATGAGCCGGAGAGAGCTGTGTCAGCCCTTTCCTGTCTGTGGGGACATGCTCCCCGTGGATGCTGGAGCTGTGGCTACACTCAGCTTTCCACACAATGATTTTTTACAGTACATTATTCTTATTAATTCTTTGAGAATTTCATATCATGCACACAATGCATTTTGATCAGAGTCATCTCCATTCCCCTCCCTAACTTCTCTCAGGTCTACCCCACCATCCCTACTCTCAGTTAACTTCCTGTCCTCCTTTTTTTTGTAACCAACCCATTCCAGTTTGGTATCCATATACTCATGAATATGAAAGCATGCTCTGGAGCCTGGTCAACCTACCAGGGACCACATCCTTAAAAAAAAAAAAAACTGACTCTTTGCACCAGTTGTCAGTAGCTCCTTGTCCATGGATAAGACTATTTGAACGCTACTGGCTTGATCCTGTTCAGGCAACCACAGCCACTGAGTCCAATAGTGTGGAAGTCCTGGAACAGTCCTGCCATGACCGGAAGACTGTTTCTTTCTGAACAACCTGCCGGAGTTGGTTCTCTCCTTCGTCTATGTGTGTTTCCCCGGGGTGGAACGGATGTTTTCAGACTTCACGACAAGTGTCTTTATGCCCTGAGCCATCTCACCAGCCTGATAAAGATGAATTTTGTAAATTCGATGTGGTTAAGAGGTTAACAATAGCAGCTAATAATAAAATGGAACATCTAACAAGTGTTACAATAAAGTATGATAAAGAGTTCTGTGAGTGTGGTCTCTCCTCTTGCAAAACATCCTATTTTTCTATCCTGGAAAAAACAGACAGTCCTGTTTGGGGTGAGATGGTCCAGGACCCAGAGAGAGTTCATGGTGCTCCTAAGAATGGTGTATGATTTCAAATGTACAAGTTGTTTCTTTCTGAATTTAGTGTTTTCACATCATGATTAATAAAAAATAAGTGAAACTCTGTAAAGCCAAATTTCAAGAAGTGGGGCGCTGTGTCTGGAGAGCCCCCAGTACAGTAGTGAGCAGGAGTACAGTCCTAGAAACATGCTGTCACTTGTGCTTCAGAAACCAAGATGGCTCTTGTGTCACTGGGTGTTAGAATCTTATGGCGCAACCTTTGTCTATGCAGCCAGCAACTGACTACAGTGTAGGCATGTGGAACGAGGTAGTACTGGAAATTAAACCGCTTCCACGGAATCCAAAGCTGTGAGCTTGAGGGGCTTGAGGCACTCTTTGACCCAGGAACCTGTGCTTGGGTTTCCAGAGCCTTGACCATCAGCCTGATGACTTTGGGATTTGCAGTGCTTTTAAGAATGACAGTTAAGGATATTTATTTTTCCACACAAGACAGAACACTGTTTGTAAAGAGAGGAGTCTGATATGGTTTGCAGGAATGGCTAGGAAAGACGGGACAAAGGAGGCAATGTGAAATGATAAATTAGAGTTTCTCACAAAATAAGAATGGGGGGGGGCTGGCAAGATGCCTCAGTGGTTGAAAGCATGTAATGCTCTTCCAAAGAGATCCATGTTCCCAGGGCCCATGTTGTGTGGCTTCTTCCTTCCAGGAGGGCCTGATGCCTCTGGCCTCTATGGGCACCTGCACTCATGTGCACCGTTGTCCCCTGCCCCACACAGACACACACTCACCCACATACCCCAAAACAAATCTTAAGCTGGGCATGGTGGTGCTCAGCTTTAATTCCAGAACTCAGGGGGCAGAGGCAGGCAGATCTTTATGAGTTCAAGGCTAGCCTGGCCTACAAAGTGAATTCTAGGCCAGTAAGTGCCACAGAGCAAGATTCTGTCTCCAAACAAAACAAAGCAAAAGAAAACAGAAAAAGTTTTTTCTTACCTTTTACAATGAGAATTTCTAAAAAACAAAACCAAAAACCTATTCCAGAAACAGTCCTGTCCTTTTACCCATGTTAATTCTGTAGTTTTTAGGGGGTGTGTAAGTACACAAGCCTGTTGATCTCGCAGCCTCTGAGAGAGGAACAACACCTCTCAGTACCAGATGGACTTTCTAAGAACAAATCCAGTCAGGATAGGGTCTTTCCAGTGCTGGAGAGGCAACTCAGTTGGACAGTTACTTGCCTCAGAAGAATGAGGATCTCGAGTTCTAGTTCTAGAACCCACTCAAAATAATCAAGTGCAATGTGCTGAAATCCAGCCCCTTGAGTTGCAGGGCTCACTGGACACGCAGCTTCACATATTTAGCAAGCTCGAGACCAGTAAGAGACCTTGTTTCAAAAATCACAAGGTTGATTGACGGGTCCTCAGTAGCAATACCCAAGATTTTCTTCTGGCTTTCACTTTCATGAGCATACACACAAAGACACAAACACAGGACTATACATGCACACATGAACACATGCACACAAGAATGGGGTTTTCCCTAGGGATAACAGGCATGTGCATGTGAACAAGTGATTTGACCTCTTTCTGCCCAGTTTACTGCTCTGAACATGGAGATGTTTTCAGCGTCCACTGTCTAGAAATCCATGGCCCAGGAAATAAGCTGGTGGGAACTGGAACCCTGGCTCATGAGTCCCTGGCTGGAAGATAGAGGCTGTCTAGCTTGCAATAAGGCTTGAGGAAGGTCTAAGCAATATAGCAGCAGGGCTATTCCCCATAGGGTCCTGGCTGGGGGCTGGGTAGGCACACAGAATCCTCTGCAGAACCTTGATCCATACCACGGACAGGGCTGGCTTCAGTTCCCTTTGAAGTGGCGAGAAGATCAATCCTTCTTATCTCAGCCTCTGCATAGTGCAGTGTGTCGTGTGCCGATACAGGCCAAGAAACCCAAAGCGGAGCACGCAGACCCCAGCCCTGCTCTGCCTCCCTTCCACCCCTGGGGGCAGGGGCATGTGTGATATCTGCCACTTTCTGACCTCTGTATGGATCAGTGTCAGACACAAAGAGGAGAAGGTAATGAATGTTAAGAGCCAAGAAACTAGGCCCTCTGAGACTCTCCTATCAGCCTTTTCCCTTCCCCCGCCTTGCCCAGGCACTCTCTTCTCTTCAAAGTCTGCTTTCAAACATCACCTTTTGCTGAGATCTAAAGCTGCTGGGCCAGGAGGCAGGAGTCTGGATTCTAGTTACAGGTCTGTCTTTGATACGCTGTGTGACCTTGAACTGGTTACTGCCCTTCTCTGGGGCTCCTTTTCTCCAGTAAGTACAGGTTCTGTGAGTGCTTTCAGGGCTCAGTTTAAAGCTCGTGGTCTAGATGGTCCAGACCAGCCTGTGGAAAAGGTTCAGGCTGTAGAAGGTTCTTTCCCAATGCTGTTGCACAGTAATTCCCCCTGTAATCTTGACCTTGCTGGTTCCTTTTTGTCTCCACCAAACATCTTCCTGCGTAATCTCACTAGCGCAGAGGGCTGTTCTGCAGGCTGGGCTGCACCCCAAGTCTGTAGGCTCTGTGCTCTGGGGAATGGCAGAAACATTTCTCATCAGCACTGCCTTTAGCTGGCTCAGGGACGGTGGGCCAGATAGTTACAGGGTTGCTGCAACTTCAAAGGCTAGGAAGGGAAAGTGGAGACCAGGAGAGGCAGGTGAGGAGGACCTGGGGTATCCGTAGGGGCAGGACAAATCTGCCCGTGGACAGTGGGGAGTGTGATGGGGTTTTTCACTTTCCAAGCTGCAGAGTGACTCAGATCAAGTCAGGCGCCCTTACTTATCTCCTGCCTGTCAGTGACAGATCCCAAGCATGTCTGAGAATCCTAGCAACAACTTTGCTCTGTATGGGCAGTGGGGTGATCTCAGCATCCACTGACCAGATCTTGGCTTGAGATGAGCTCCATGAAGACAAGACTGATGTGAATCAGAACCTCTGATCCTGGTGGCTGCCGAGTTCCGGGCTGGAAAGCGGGGACTTTATAGCTTGTGGTAAAGCTCAATAGCTGTCCATCAGTCAGATGAGTCTCCCAAAGCTGCCCAGGGTGTGAAGAATACAGTATTTCCAGAAAAGGGAAAGAATGGAGAATGAAGCAGGAAAGAAATATCTCCTCTCCTCTGTGAAAGCTTTGGCAATATGCCTGCTGTGAGCCAGTTCAGCTCTGGAAACTTCTTTGCCTTCAGGTCCCCAAGGGGTTATTGTTGACTTTCAGCACCCTCCTTCACCTCTTCCAATTCCAACAGAGTAGTCCTGGGGCCCCCTTTCTGTGTCCCTCATGAGCCTTTCTTCTGCTCATTCCTCCCTTAGAATCTCACCGGAGGAGATGACTTCTGGGAATTGCCACCATGACCATCAAGGCCCAGAGCTGCTGTCCTTGTAAAGGGCACATGGGGGAGTACCTGTGAATTATTGTGTGTTGAGGGGGGGGCAGTGTAGGACAGTAGGCAGTGTAGAATGTAAGCTCAGCACAGAGGGAAGTGTCTGTCTGGGGAAGTGCGGAAGTGCAGGCATGCTGCAGTGTGTAAGGTGCAGGTTTGTGTACGTATTTTGTGTCTGCACCTCTGAATATGTTGAGGAGTGAATTGGAAGCACAGCAACCTGACTTTCGTACTTCTGAATTTGAGGAACATCACGAAAATGATAGAATGCCTGAGGCCAGTGCATTTTGGACTCCCATGCTCCTGATGTACATCAGCTACCCTTTGCTTGCGGCAGCTTCCTGCTGGCTCCAGCCTGTGGCCTCCTATCTGAAGTCGAGGACCAGCAGCAGCCTCAGCTACCCCCTAGATGATCCAGTGTTTCTCACTGTCCACCCCAGGTAGCTACTGACGGGCTTGAAATCACAAGTTCCATGATCTGCTCAAGATCTGCTACAGTGTGTTCTAGAACACACACTACTCCCAAAGAGCCACTGCTTCCTACATACATGCTTGCAATGTGTTAAGACACCGCTGTGGGATGAGGGCTTTATGGATATGATTTATAGCACACAGCAGATCTAGCAAGGGCTCCATTCTATAGACAAGGATGACTTACCCTGGACTGTATGACAAATAAGTTCTAAGACTAGGCTGTGAGTCCATCTGTGTCAGACTCTGAGCCTCTGGCTTCTCTATAGAATGGAATGGAGCTCATTCTCTCTCAGCCTCAGTTACCAAACAAAGCTTTTGGGTAATAGCTTTCATCTCAGGAAAGAGTTCACCTTTATAACCGGGATTTGAGATCCAGCACTCCCTGGTGGAGAAATGGAAGAGGAAACTGAAAGGGTCCCTTCCTGGAGGAGGCCTCCGCAGAGGATGAGCGTGCACAGTGTGAGGGAGTCGCGCTAGTTTATATGTGAGTTTCCCTTGGCCCGTTCTTATGGCTCCCATAAAACTCTGTCTTGAATGTCTGCGAGGGATTAGGACACAAGGGAAATGACCGGCAAGGAGGACGCTGCTGCTTCTGGGCACACATCGCTGCTCTTGCCTGCACCAAGAGGCCCAGCTCCTCCCTTCTCTACCAGATTTAAGTTGCAGGGAAAATGCATTATTTTTTCATTAAAAATTTATTTTGGAATGGATAGCCTTCAGAGACGTAATTAGCCACATTATTTCCCTCCATTAGCTGTCCCTGGTGTTCTCAGGAATGTCTTGTCCTTTTTCCTCTCCGTTTCACTCTTTCCATTCTCGTTACAATTTGGGTTGCAGCATTCACCACCCCCCCATTCCCACCCAACCCCATCATTACCATGTGCAGCTTCCAGAGGAATGTGCCAACCTCCCTCCCCAAGGGGCTGTGGGAGCAAAGCCCTCTGGGACAGCTCGGGATCCAAAGAATTGTCGCCCCAGCTTGCTTTTATCTGGAATGGTTCCTGTGGGTCACTTCTAATGTTGTAGGCAGCAGGCTGGCAAGTGGACTTCCCAAGAACTGCAAGGTGACCCAAAATGCAACAGATCACTCCTAGGCACCCCAAGTTGTACAGCAGATTCACAGTGAGGATGGGTTGCTCGGCTGCGAGGGAGACTCCAGCACCTCAGTGCTCAGAACAGCACCGATGCTAACACCCGCTCCGCCCCGTCCCTGTCACAGGTGACACATGACATGCAGCCATCTCCAGCGTTGTCAGAAATACCCTGCTCTGTGGGAGTGAGGGCAGAAAGCCTGACACCCAGAATCTAAACTTATCTTGGCTCCCCGCAAAGAGGGGCAAAAAGAAAAGCACAGCAAACCATCTTCAAGGCACATGATTTATATGCAGAACTCCACTGTCCCACATCCCCAGGGTTCTGCGAGGTATATTGTGAAGGGGCTAGTACAAATAGCAGAGAAGAAGCTGAGCAGTGACACTTGAGCATTGCGTGATGTGGTGTTGGCACTGAGGGAACGCAAGTCAACTCGGCTCCTCACATACTGCTTCTCTAGTAAGTCTTAGGTTCATGCAGGTTCATGCAGGGGAGCAGAGACAGACAGGTTTGTGGGATCTTTGAACATGGGCACAGCTGTTACTACAGGCCTCATGGAATCTTGACTGTCCTGATGAGTGATTTTCATGAACAAGCTCTGGATGTAGGGATTAGCGATGGTGAGGCTGGGGGTGAAGAGCTGAGTGCTGGTGTCCCTGTGTCTGCCAGCCGTGCCTGGCTCCTCACAGACTCTGCCTCATTCATCCTTCAGGCCCAACAGGCATTCCCATCCCCCAAGGCACTGGGAGGATACTGAGATTCACACAGGGTAAGGAGAGATGGTGTCAAGCGAATGACTTCTGTCCCGCCTCCCGGGAGGAGTCTCATTGTGTGGAAGACGGCAAATGGCACAACAATGCCTGCTGCCAGGAGCAGCTCAGAGTGTCAACCCACCCCACGGATGGCAGGTGTCGCCAAGACACACACGCAAGTCACCCGGCACCAGACAGAATCACACTTCAGTCACACGGAGATGGAATAAGAATGAGTTCAATATCGGGTGTCCGTACCTCTGTGACTAGGGGTCTCAGACCTCCACCAACACAGGACGATGACCTTCATGTAGCCTTCAGTGCAACAGGTCGAAGCCTCGTCCCTGCTCCACCGGGAAGAGAGCTAGCAATGGGGCTGGCTAGGAGCCACATGACGCACAAGCTTAAGAAGAACAAAGGAGCACGCTTCGAGCCTGGAACAGGAAAAGATGCTTTCAGAAAAGTGATATGCCCCACACAAGCTGAGTGTACCTTATTTCTTGAGAGAAAGGGGATTTAGGTCCAAGCCACTCTTCTGAGGTTGAGCAGGAATCCAAAGGTGATGTGCAACTGGTCGCTTTTACCCACTGCTGGGACAAAGGTCGTATTGTTGGTGAAACTGTGACTGGATTTTGATACAAGTCAGCCTGGCACCACAACTCAAGGGCTTTCTTACCTTAGCTCAGACACCCCTCAGAAAGCCCAGGGGAAGTCTGTGTGTGGCGACACACACCTACACTCCCTGTGCTGGGGAGGAAGAGATGGGCAGACCCCTGGGCTGGCTGGCTAGTAAGCAGAGCCTACTTAATAAATTCCAGGTCAGTGGTATACTATTTCAAAACAAGGCAAAAATAACAAGGCAGAGGTCTGAAATGTCTGAAGGTGAGAGCCCCTTGACCCCTGGAGAACCTCCTCTCTCCTCACCAATGCAGCCTGTCACCTAACAGCCAGGTTCCTAAGGGGAGGGATGGCCCAGGTAGACTTCTGTAATGCTAACCCCAAGTATGGCACTGCAGAATCTATGACCCTTGTGCCCTGAAGCATCTCCATGCAGAGATTTAAAGCAGAAAGCTAGATTTGTGTATGTGTGTGTGTGTGTGTGTGTATGAGAGAGAGGTGAAAAAAGGTAATATCCTAGTCTCCCAAATCTTTGGAAATTATATACACAAATGTATGAAAGGACTGTTCAGCCCCGGGAGATGTGAAGCACTGGTAAGAATCTGCAAAGGAGGCTAGAGAGATGGCTCAGCAGAGTCCTCAGCACAATCCTGAGGACAGGGGTTTGGGTCCCAGCACCCGCAGAACACGCTGGGCATCTGGCAAACACCTGCAACTCCAGCTCCGACGTGGAGGAGGAGACAGGATAGCTGGGGCCTGCTCTCTTTTAGGGTAGTAGAGAGAGTGGGAGCCCCAGGTTTAAGGAGAGAGCCTACCTTAATGGAATAGATGGGCAGTGAGAGAGGACGATGTCCAATGCCTCATTCTGGCCTCTGTGTATACATACACAATTGTGCACACACTTGCATGGACATATACTTACACACATAGATAAATACATTTTTTTAAGTATCTCAAAAGATGTAGGTCAGGCCCTTTGTACTCTGTGCTGTTCTTTTGATGCTGTTTGAATATTAAGCCTCTGTGTTATTTCTATGCGGCTTCAGTAATATGAGTAGACGGGCTGGCTCATTTGGAGCAGAGTTATGACCCAGCATTTGCACCCAGGGAGCGGAAGGTTAAAGGAAGTTCAGCAGATGATCTATGTCCACCACACTCGCTTTAAAAACAAGTTGCATTTAACATTTGCATGGTTCCAACTCTCTGCCCAGTCCTCCTCTTCTCCGGGGAAGCTTGCAGTTAATTCCCAGCAATGTGCATTGCTAATGTGGAGGAACAGAGGCATCCGTCATCAGGGAGGTGAGGAACGCCCACGCTGTGTCTCCTGCTTCCCACGTTTGACTTGGAAACCTCACAGACCTCCAAATGAAGCAGCTCTGATGTGCACAGACTCGATTCCTGTTCCACTCAGTTCCTACTGGTACTGCCCACCTCTCCGGCTCTGCGAAGGCTGCAGGCTAAGGGGCAGAGGTCTCCGGTATCTTCCTGTATATGGGTGGAGAAGCAGGAGGCAGTGGACGGGTGCTGGGCTCTCAGAGACTTCCTGTAGTGCCTCCAGCCAGCAGAACAGTAACAGGCGATGAGACAATGAATTGTGTCCATGCGAGCCTTCCATACGGGCAACTCAGTTAGTAAGGATATGAAAGGCGGAGGTTGATTGTGTGTTTTGATTTCATAGCTGGGAATCCGGGGGATTGGTAGCATTCAAATTTGAGGTCAGACTCCAAGTTCCACCTTGGAGCTCCTGACTGCAATTCAGTTTGTGTAATGACTCAAGATGCTTTCTAGCCAGAATAGACCTGAAGAGAAAGGCAAGCAATGCTGGGATCAGAGAACATGACTCTGCAGCCCAGAAAGTGCCACGTTCTCAGACCTATTTAACAGCAACTCCTACTAGGCACCAGGAAGCTGCTGGGGTAGGGGGCGGGATGGGGGTGGCATTGGAGAATGACCTGTTCTAAAGAAAATCAGGTTAGGAGGAGAGAGGGATATGTAGAAGACACAGAAAGAGGTATGACAGGGTGTCAGTTATTTTGTTTTCTTTTTCCTTTTTTCACAATTTATTCATTATATATCCTGATTGTAGACCCTTACCTCAACTCCTCCCAGTTCCACTCACCCCCCTCTTCCCCCACCCTCTTTCTCTAGTCCGCTGAAAAGCAGGGTTCCCCTCCTTTGCCATCTGCCCATAGCTTGTCAAGTCTCATCAGGACTGCCTGGATCGTCTTCCTCCGTGGCCTGGTAAGGCCATATCTCCAGGGGCGAGTGATCAAAGAGCAGTCAACTGAGTTCATGATAGAGGCAGTCCCCGCTCCCCTTAATGGGGATCCACATGGAGACTGAGCTGCTGGTCAGCCACATCTGAGCAGGAGATCTAGGTCCTCTTCATGCCTGGTCTTCTGTTGGTGCATCAGTCTCTGCAGGACCCCCTAGGCTCAAAAATTTTTTTAGCTTTGTTGGTCTCTTTGTGGGGCTCCTGCCCCCTCCATGTCCTTCTAGCCTCACTCCCCTCTTCATCCATGAGACTCCCTGCACTCTGCCCAAAGTTCAGCTGTGAGTCTCAGCATCTGCTTTGATCTCCTGTTGGGTGGAGCCTTTCAGAGGACATCCATGGTAGGCTCCCATCCTGTTTCCTCTCTAAAATAAACAGTCCTATATCCTTCTGTTTGTTTTCTTCCAAGACAGCATCTCACTGTGTAGCCCTGGCTGTCCTAGAACTGTGTAGACTAGGCTAACCTCAAAGCCACAGAGATCTGGCTGCCTCTGCCTCCTGGGTCCTGGGATTGAAGGCACTCGCTACTGCACTGTGCGGTGTCATTTATTATTATTCCACTAAATTATTCCGTCAATTGGTTCTCAAACCAGCAGCCTTACTTTGGTCAAGATGATGCTCTCTGGGTAAATAAAACAGAGGGCTGGGGAGATGGGTCAGTGGACAGTGTTTGCCGTGCAAGCTTGACGACCTGAGTTAGGCTCTCCAGAACCTTTGTAAAAAGCCAGGCACAACCGTAGGCATCTGTAACTCCAGTACCGTGGACAGAGAGAGGTGGGTAGCTGGGACCAGCTCACTGACCAGCCAGCAGAGCTAGGTTGAGCAAGAAACCCTGCTTCAAAATGTAAGGTAGAGACTCACACACTCACATCAGGAGCCACTCAACCCTGTAAGTAGACTCACAAAAATCCACTCCTCGCCTCCAGACCAGACATGCTGATCTGTCAAATTGGAAAGTCCTCGCTAAACCTGAGGCTCTGGCTGTAGTTACTACTGCGCTCTGGTAGTGATCTGGTAAAATAACAGCCAGAGAGATGGAGAAGGGACTTGTGGCCCACCTCTTCCAGGCAGGCCACCCTGGCTAGCCCAACCCATCTGATCCCTTTAACTCAAACTCCAGTACATAATCTGTGTGCACGGAAGCTAGGGGGGGAGGGGAGGTGACCAGTATACTTACTGTGTGTGTTCCAGGGTCATTGTGATGAGGATTCTAGGGCCTTATGACATACATCTAGCTGAAATTGTTCAAGTGTGGAAAATCAAGGAAGGTCCAGTTCCTTTGGGGAATGCAATTCATCTCCTAAAAGGAAGATCCCCTTCCCTAGCTCTCTAAGCATCCCTAGGGCTTTCCGGGGACAGCTGGACACCGGCAGCTCCAAAGAGTTAGCTAGAAGAAACATGACCACCCTTTCTCCGGAAAACAGCCTCTCTGTGAAGCGGTCTGCCACCTTCATCCTGGTATGTTCTTTGACTGGAGATAAGGTCTCACTGTGATGCCCAGGCTGCCTTGAACTTGTAATCCTTGTGCCTCAGCCTTTTGAGTGCTGGAATTACAAGTTCATGCCACCATCCCGGACTGACACACGTTCTTCATCAGTTCCGGGTGCCTCTATCCTCCCGTTTACCTTGGGACTCTCTGTCCCTGCTGAATGGGAAGGCTGGACGTGGAAGGTGGAGCACGGCCAGTTCACCTTCAACACCAAACCCAGGATTGACACCTCCATCCCTTTTTACCTTACTGGGAGCTCTCTGAGCCCAGTGTGGTTCCTCCTCAGCCCAGTCACTCTAAATTTACAGTTGCTCCGACACTGGTGTGCTTTCTTTGTTGCTTTTGCCAACAATTTTGGTGTGCTGCCACCAGGTGGCAGTGGTGTTACCAGTTCCTCAGCCCAGTTGCTAACCTAGTCCTTAGTCCACCCGAGTCACGAAAATTTTCCACGCGCTATTTTTCAAAATAATAACTAATTATGACGGCCATAACCAATCTCAAGACCCATTTGTCATGCGATTAATAGAACGATACATAAAAATGCAAAGTGAGCACCTGAGGTTTAAATGTTACACTTTTATCATAGATGATCACCAAGCTTTGAATATTCTTTTCTATATTTCTTCCATTCTCCAAACTTAGAGAAGGCTAATAATAATAGTGATGAATAAGTTCCCATACAGCAGCTGGTGTGTGCAAATGATGTAGTAAATGCTTTGTTTATAGTCATTCCTTCTCATCCCAGCTCTCTGAGATGGGATATGATGGAGCTATTATCATTTGATGAGTGAGGAAATGGATCTTGGAGACTTTGCATCCTGACAGTCAGGGATCCAGTCAGTGGCAGACCTGATCTCCACACCCAGACAGTGAGCTGACAAGTCTTCCTCATCATTTTGTGAACTCCCAAAAGTGGAGCTGATTGCCGGTGTCGGGGAGACCTTACTTAACCAAGGACAGACGGGTGCCTTGGCTCCCTGGACCTTCTAGTGCCCTATGTCTCTGTGCTGGCCCAGGACATAAGGCGTGTGTAAGTTTTTAAAGAACGGTGTTCAGGCTGAAGGAATGGCTCAGCACTAAAACACTTTTCTTGCAAACATGGGGGCAGGAATTCAGATCCCAGCACCCATGTGAAATGTTGGGTGGCTGTGGTGGTTCCCCTGTAATTCCAACCTCAGAAGGCAGAGACAGGGGTCCCCACAGCAAGCTGATGAGGGGAACTAGCTGTATCAGTGGGCTCTAGGTTCGGTTGAGAGACCCTGACTCACTGAATAAAGTTGAATGGGCAATCAAAGATGAATCTCAGCACCGCAACCTCAGGCCTCCACATGTACTCATACATATGTGCCCACATACGTGCAAACATACATGCATACATGCGCATGCATACACACACACACACTCTCTCTCTCATACACACACAACAATAGTGACAACAACAGTAAAGGGAGCTCTCAGCGCAGTGAAGCTGCCTCCCCTCCCCCGCAGACAGTGGCTCTGCTGCACACCTGGCTCCTTACTCAGTCTGTGAGCCCCAGTCTCCATCACCCAGGAAACCCCTTACCAACACGTCTCTGTAGGCTGTTCCCCGAACTTCCTGAACCGGAAGACCCTCAAGTGATTTGTATTTGGACTTAATTTAGAGTTGTGTGTCTACACATTCTGGTATTAAGAGAAAGAGGGGGACACCTCCGCTCAGCTCCTGGGCTCTGCCCATCAGCACATCTCTCTCTGCAATGTGGCATTTCAAGACCTTTCTCTTCAGCAACCCTGAAGGAGAGCGACCTTTTGCTCATGCCTCAGCCTCACTCTTGGTTGATATTTTATAAACGCTTTGCGGGCATTGTGATTACAGCTCATACACAAGTATGTGGCGCACAAGTGTGCACACCACAAACGGACATACACACTTCTCCTTACCCGAATATTTCCTGTGACAGGCTGCTTTCCATTTTCAGGGAAGACAAAATAGAGCACATGAATTGTTTAATTTGTGTCTATCTTATGCCTTCCATTATCAAAGCAGCACAGTTCTAGAAAAGCATAAAGTACATTTAGAAAGGAAAAAGAAATATTTATACTCCCCAACCCCAACCTTAAAAAACAATCACTTTTTTGGAGGGTCTTATGTGTCCCAGGTTGCCCTCAAACTCACTCTAGAGCTGAGAATAACCTTGAACTTTGGTCCTTCTACCTCCACAGGAGGGTGTAGGCATGCCAGGTATATGGCGCTGGGGATCAGACCTGGAGCGTCCTGTGTGCCAGGCAAGCACTCTACCAACTGAGCCACCTTCCTCCCATCAACTATTATCGGTTTTATTTTCTTTACATTTTATGTGTATGGCTGTTTTGCCTGCATATATGTCTCTGCATCTCGCATGTACCTGGTGTCCATGGAAGACAGAAGAGGACATCAGGTACCCCGGACCTGGAGTTAGAGCTGGTTGTGAGCAGCCATGTAGGAGCTGGGAATTGAACCTGGACCCTGGGGAAGAGCACCCAGTGCTCTGAGCTGCTGAGCCATCTCTCCAGCACCACTGTTGTGGAGCGTGTTTTCTTGACATTTTCTCCAGTATCTTTTCTTATTTATTTGCTTACTATTTGTTGTTGCTGTTGAGGCAGGGTCTCACTGTGTAGCTTCTCATACCTTGGAACTCACTATACACACCATGCTATCCTCAAACTCAGAGATTCACCCGCCTCTGCCTCCCAGGCGCTCAGTGGAATTCCAGGCATGTGCCACTCTGTCCACGCTGCAGTCTTTTCTAAGACTCTTCGGTCCATTTGAGCTTCTGCGGTGCGGCTTTTCTCCTATGTAACAGACGTGCATGCGAGCGGCTGGACTAGACGGCGCAGTGTGCAGCTGGTCATGCTCCTGTCACGGCACAGGCTACATGGAGAGGTGGTGCTGGCCAGGGAGAGGGCCAGGTGGCAATCTGTGCATTCTGCTTTTCTCTGTCCACATTTGTGTTTGTTTCAGAGTATTGCTTATGCCTCGTAAACATGTGTTTCTAGGCCTCACAGTGTTCCACACACAAATACATATATACACATATATTATATATATATGGTTTACTTAATTATTCCCTTATTGCAGAGCATTCAGAATACTACATTTTTCACTTGGTTTAAGATATGTACGGTGTCCATCATGGATTTTCCTTTTACACTATTTTCAGCAATTTCCTCGGGATAGAGTATTCTAGACTTGAGTTTTGACCCCTTACAAAGTCCAGAGCCTAGCGTTTGCAAATCACCCTACATTAGAAAGAAAACCCAAAGCCTCTACCACAGGACTAATCTGGTTGTCCTCAACAGACAAAGAGAAATCCCCCTATTGACAAGTCTGAATGGGACAGCTTCTTCGATGAGAATGGTCACTTAGCCAAGTCACGAGACTTCATCTGTGTTAACATCCTGGAAAGGGTATGGTTCCCAGGCTACCCTCAGCCTTGCCCTGCCCTAGGGGGTGGCACTCGTGGCAGGGATCAGGTATGGCATTGGGCAAAGCTCTCTGAGTAGGCATCTTCAGAGTTCATGACTTCCCGTGCCAGGGTCTACACCCCTTCGTGAGGACGGAAGCCTGGAAGTTCCTCACAGGCTACTACTCATGGCAGAGTTCCCGAGATGAGCGGCTCATGGTGGACAGCAACAGGAGGTAGAACTTTCCTTTCTTAATCCTGGCTCCCTCATCCCAGGGCCTTCCGTCTGATCATAGCAGCTGCCTGAGGGACTGTCTCAGAGTCAGGGTTATCATTGCTGCTATGAAACTACATGCCCAAAAGCAAGTTTGGGAGTAGAGGCCTTATTACATAGCTTACAGTTCCGCATTGGAGTCCATCACTGAGGGAAGTCAGGGCGGGAACCTGGAGGCGGGAGCTGATGCAGAGGCCGTGGAGGAGTGCTGTTTACCGGCTTGCTCCTCACATCTTGCCCAAATCTGCTTTCTTAATAGCACTCAGTACCAGCTGAGAGGTGGCATCTCCCACACTAAGCTAGGCCCTCCACATCAGTCATTAATCAAGAAAATGCACGACAGGCTAATCTGGTTCCTTCTTCTAAAATGACTCCAGTTTGTGTCAGGCTGATATCAAACTGACCAGCACAGGGGGACTCTCTTTCACCCGGAGCTGGGTGTTCTTTTGTAAGCTCTCTGCTCTTGGGTCACTCTTTCTCCCTCCACCCACAATGGTCTCCCTACTGTCTGTCTCCCGAAATCCCACACTTGGGCCAGTAGGATTGCTCAGGTTATAAAGACGCTTGCTACCAAACCTGATAATCTTAGTTCAATCCCATGGTGGTTGGAGAGAGCAGGCTCTCACAAATTGTCCTCTGACCTCCATGAGTATGTGGCACATCCATGTGAGTACACACACACACACACACTCACACACACTGAATAAATACAAAACTCTATGCTTGTTTCAAGGCCAGAATCAAACAAGGCATTTTTCTGCCCTGATTGACTGGATGACCTTCATAGGATAGTAGTACACAAGCTTTGAACCTGGAACATTTTGGGTTTGGCAGAGAATTCAATTCATATTCTATCATTAGCATCATGCTCTGAGTGAGCTTGCCCACAGACGTGCCTGATGAAGACCCAGTCTCCTCCACTGTCAAATACGGGGTCACAGTTGTAATGATCTAATTCTAGAAGCAGGTATGTCATCACACAAAGAGAAAGAACAACTAGGGTTCATGTTGGTGGGATGCCCCCCAAAGCCAGAGGCCACTGACTATCTCTTCTGTGACCTGAGGCTTGGACTTGCTGAGCCTGGAGCACACCTCTTCTCTTCCCCATGGAAAGCACCCTGGGGCAGATGAGTCCTCCAGGCACCTTGTCTTTGGCTCACTGAAGGCTTCACCTGTCTGTGAGGCCTCACGGTAGGCTGGCTCTGAGTGACCCCACAGTGGATTGCTTCCTTCTCAGGGGTGTTCTTCCTAGGCTACCTGCCTAAGTCTGGGGGCCTGGAGCAGGCGCTGAGCTCAGCCCCAAGGTAGCTCCCAACCAGGTTATGGAAAAGACAATTCCAAAAGGAACCAGCAGAGAACAGTCCAGGACAGTAAGGATGTGAGTGTCAGACCAGGTACCAAGGCCAGGAAACAAGCCTTGTGTGTGTTAGCCCACATGACTGCTGAGACAAAGGGCCACGAACAAGCAAAGAGCCACAGACAGGGTGGTTGACAACGACAGACTTTCTTTCCTCTGGCATCCTGGAGGCAGAAGACGAGGTTGTGTGCTGGCCTCCTGGGAAGGCTCTGAGAGACAGAAGGTTCTTCTCACACCTCCCACGGAAGCTTCCTCAGCTTGAGGCTACATCCATTCACTCTCTGCTTCAGTGGACACAAGTCCTCCCACCTCTGTGTGTGTGTGTGTGTCTGTGTGTTATGAAGACAGTTGTCATTTCATTGGGTTCCTCTGGAAAATCTAGAATGATCTCATCTTGAAATACTTAATCACATTGGAAAAGAGCCCTTTCTACAAATAAGACCATGTTACAGGTTCTAGGGGCCACTTCTAGGGCATGATAACTCTTAGAGGTCACCAGTCAGTTACTGAACCGACTACTCAAACTGCAGTGCTCAGCATAAGACTGTTCCTCCTAGTCAGGGAGGTGCCAGTGTTGCCCCCACTCTGCAGATGAGGAAACTGAGGCCTAGAGAGGGAAGTGACATCCTTCTGCAGGTTGGTAGGTGGTGGCTCCAGGGTTCAGGTGCTACGGTCAAACCACAGAGTCCAGACCATGTTAAGTTGTCTCCACACTGTGCCAGCTGCATGTTGGGGAATGCTTGCTCAAGGCCACTCACGCTGAGATGGGCGAAAGCACTGCAGGTGGGGGACCAGGTGGGCAAGGCTACCCTATTCCCCTTGAGCACAGCAGCAGCTGCTGCTCTGAATTGTCCCCTCTTGGAAGGGGAAGGCCGCCTTACTCAGCCCCAATGCTGTTTTCTCAGGAGGAACTATCAAGCCTTGTGCCAGATGTATGAGAAAATCCAGCCCCTACTGGAAAACCTGCATGGGAACTTCACAGAGACTCGGAACAACATTGGTGAGCAGAGGGAGAGGAGGGCTGAGCAGGCAGCATTCGAGTCTTTCCCTGGTCGTTTCAAGGCACAGGCAACTCCTGGGCTTGGAAATTGTCTTGACTTTGGCCCGGAACTTTCCTAGGCAAACCTGGGTCAACCCACCCACCCATGGCCACAGGTATTCCTAGATGTGTTTCCCTGTCACGTGTTATGCCTGTTGCCCATGAGTTTGAAATAGAATAGATTTGAGCTTGACAGAGGGATGGCCTGGTCAAAGATTTGGAGGTGAGAAGCCCAGATCCGCAGGGTATGATAAGACAGTGGGATGGGTGGGGATGACATGGTTTTCTGTAGCCCCCTGCTCGTGTTTTTTAAGGATGGGGGATGAATTTATCTATGCTTTCTATGCTGGAGATGACTGAGTGTCACCTCCTGTCCCTTGCTCTACTTTAGCGTATGACCTCCAGAGGCTCTGTGACAAAGATCCCCTGGGCAACGTGCTGGTGGACAAGAAGAAACTGGAGAAGAACCTGTTGCTGAGTTATGTCTGCAACACAAAGGCTGGTGAGCTGAGCGTGGAGCTGCGGTCCACTGTGGCCTTCCTCCTGGATCCTGGCCCTTCGCCCACCAGCTCTTGCTCACCTGTGCCCTTCTCCACAGAGTACCAGCGAGGCTTCCATGAGATGATGATGCTTTTCCAGCTGATGGTGGAGCATGACCATGAGACCTTCTGGCTCTTCCAGTTCTTCCTGCAGAAAACAGTAAGGACAAAGAGGGGTTCAAATCTCCTGTTCCTCACCACCCACCAAGCCCAAGGCACTGACAGCCTCAGACACTTCCTCCCCAAACACCCCGTAGGTCAGGGCATGGGTAGAGGCCTTAGAGCTCAGGAGGGCTGTTCAGAGTCCCAGTCTCATCAGGCCCTGTGGTGGCTGGCCTTTCATCCCTTAAACACAAATCTGCCTTCTGATCCCTTGCAGCTCCCCAGGCCTCCAGAATAAAGTCCAGTCGCCTTTGTCAGGCCTCCAAGGCTGCCTCTTTGTTCCTGACTCCCCATTCTGCCCTTCCATGACCTATGGTCCGGACACCCTAGAGGATTCAGTAGTACCTGGGTGCACTCTACTCTGCACCCAGGCTCAGGGCATTGCCATCTGGGAAGCTTTTGTTGCCTTCTAGAAGCTTCCCACACCCGTTCCGTTCTTTGCACCCCTTCAATAATGTGCTTGCTGAACTTTCCTTCTTGGCTCCGACCTAGTCATCAGGGTCGCTGCCACAAGCAGGACATCTTTGTAGCTCCACCCACCCCCTTATGCACATGAATACATGGTTGCCCAGAGATGCAGACATGTGCAAACACGCATGCGCGCACACACACACACTCACACACAAAGAAGTGAATGACTCAGACACATGGCCGCTCAGAGTTGGCACTGGGAGGTGGGCTTTGTTCCATGGTGCCCTCAGGTTGAACTGAGGAGGGCTGTTTCCTGGTCCCATCTTGTTCCAGGAACACAGTTGTGTCATCAACGTCGGGGTAGGCAAGAACCTAGACATGCTCAACAGCCTGATCACTTTACTGGACCCTGAATTTTCTGAGCATCTCAGTGAGTAGTCCACAGTTCCTGCTGCTTCCCATACCAGCAGGGGTACTGTGGGAGGGCCAGGGCTCAGCCGGGCAGACACACTCAGGAGGGGAAGGGCCAATGTGCAGGAGCCTGGGCTGATGATGTTGAGCATCTGCTACAAACAGACTCCACAGCTTGTTGGGAGAGTAGCAGCTGAAATGTTCATGTCTCCCATGTCTCCCGAGCTCTGTGGTGCGACCTTCCCTGTGTGCTGGTTTAAGCGTCTGCTTCTCTCCCCACAGAAGGGAAGGGCTCAGGAGCCGTGCAGTCCCTCTTCCCCTGGTTCTGCCTTTGCTTCCAGCATGCCTTCAAATCCTTCGATGACGTCTGGAGGCTCTGGGAGGTGAGACTTGCGCAGCCAGGGATGCTTTAGGTGGACAGAGCCCTCCCCCCTTCATCAGGAGAAGAAGCTGCAAGTTTTCCTGCCTTCTTTTCTTGCTGGCTTTGAGGATGCTCTGTGATTTGGGCTTTAATTAGGTCAGCAACCCTACCCCCGCCTTGCTGGAGAATGCCAGAGCATCTGTCCATCAAGTGTGATGGCAGACTCCACTGGCCTTCCACAGAGCAGTTGGCACAGGGGCACCTGCTGTTGCTCAGCCACGCTGTCCCTGTTCTCTGCTGTCTTGCACTGCCCCTCCTTAGCCTTTCCTTCCTCTAGAATGCTGGCTTCTCTTAGAAACTGCTTTCCTCTGAGGCAGGCCCCCAAGGACACCTGCAGTGCTACAACCCCAGTTCCCAGGGTCACGAGCGATGATTTGCCCCCTTGGGAACAAACTCACCACCTGTTGCTGTCCTGCCTCACAGCTGTTCTCAGCGAGAGGGTCCAGCCGACTGCCAGTTTGGCATGTACTGTCCCACAGTGCAGCCCCCGCCTGGCTCACCATGCTCAAATCTAATACAGCACCCCTGTCCTATGCTTTGGGGAAGCCTTGGGTTGTGCGCAAAGTCTAGTTTTTCCATATCCCATTGGGAACATTTGGTTTACGGTAGGTTGTCACTTTGAGTGTACTGGTCCCAGGCCACAGGGTTGAGGTTTGCTGGCTGCCTACAGGTCATGCTGACAGGGAAGCCCTGCAGGAACTTCCAGGTGCTGGTGGCCTACAGCATGCTACAGATGGTGCGTGAGCAGGCGCTGCTGGAGAGCATGAGTGGCGATGCCATCCTCCTGGTGAGTGTGCCCCTGTCATGACCCCCTCCAGCTCACAGCCTGATCCCTGTACCCACTTCACAGAAGGGCACAGGCCCACGGTGTTCTGACTTATGGCCATTTGGCCTCCAGAGGGGAAAGAGTGAGGAGAGCTGACGTATGGCACTCCATGCTGATAGTTTTTAATAGAATAGCTTCAAAGGCCCTGCAACAGCGACAGGGGCTACACATGCTTCCTCACAGAAGCATGTGAGGAAACTGAGGCCTTCCTTGAATGGTCTAACCCTTAAACTCTACTGTCTTGAAGATAACCCTTGGCTATGTAGCAAAAAGGCCTATGGTTTTTTTTAGATGTGCTTAAAATTCAGCTGACATACCAGGAAAAAAAATTAGGTGGTACTCCAACGGTAAACCACATCTCCCTTAGGAATTGGAGCCATGCAGAAGAACCCCAGGGCTTCCTTATCCCCCATGTGAAGGCTATGTTTGTCATACCCCCCAAACATGCAATTTGTAGGTGCTTAGGCAGTTTATGGAGACACCAGGTGTTCCCCAATAACCACTGTGAGTAATAGCTTTCTTACCTTTGTTCTGCCTGTGCCCAAAGGCACAAGAATAGGTGTTCGCTCATACACACACACTAACACAGACACACGCACACACAGGCACACACACGCTCACACTCGTACACACATCACCCACGTGTGTTTTCCTTCCTAGGCCTGCAATAACCTCATTGACCTTGATGCTGATGAGCTGATCTCTGCAGCCTGCATGGTTTATGCTGAGCTCATACAAAAAGAGGTAAGTTGCCTAGTGATTTGCCCTCCTCCTTTGCCATCCTCCTTCTCCTCTTCCTCCTCCTCCTCCTCTATTCCTCCTCCAAGAAGCCATCCCTGATCTCTACGCCCAGCCTGTAAGCGGTCACACTTGGCTTCAGAGACACACTGTGCTCCCTCCCACCAGCCTGCAGAAGTTGTTCTGCATGGTCCTCTCACTACCTTCACGGGAAGTCTGATTCCTGGGCTCACAGCCTTCATCTCACATTCCCTGTGTCTTTCCCAAGGGGTCCAAGTACAGACTAGGACCCCCCCAAAAAAGGGACTTGGGAGAATGCCATTGGCCAGACAGACAGGAGTGAGGACAAAATCTGATAGTGTCTGTCTACATCACACCTTCCTGACTCTCCCCACCCCAGGCTCCTCAGGCATTAATGGATTTCTTTCTCTGAGAACGACACTCATCATGGACCATGCCCTCAGTGGATGAAGGCAAGTCTTCAGCCACGGGGTCAGGACCAAGTTGAATGAGTCCTGGGATGAGGCAATAGGTAATACAGCATCATGTAAAAAGCCTTCGGAGTTTTGGTTTATGGTGGGCACATGTCTCCTTTGACCTTGGAGTGCGTGGTGGTTGAGACCATACAGTAAGTTATCAGACCACTGTGAGGGCACCCTGGGACAGCCACTCTTCCCGACTGATGGGTCTTCAGAGGTGCACACACCTGAAAGCAAATGGGTAGGGTAAGACCAGACACGTCTAACAGCAAGAGTGCACCTGGCACTCAAGTTTGAAGGGGAGATGAGCTCTGGCTTTGCATCTGTCCCTGCTGTCCCCTCCCTCTTAACACAGCCACCACATTCTTTCCCACACCCAGCCTTCTCACCATCTGTGGAAGAACCAACCCAAATCCTTGGCCATTAGGCCGTTCCCCTCCTGGTCTCAAAGTCCACCTTATAACTGTATCTTTATTCCTCCACCTCCAAATGGCTCCTTGATCTAGGCTGGGATTCCAGCCTTCCTCATAGACTCCTGAGACAAGAGTCTAAACCCTTGCCCAGGAAACTGCAAACTCCTGGGCAAAAGGCACAGGTCTCCTAGGCCATGCCATGGCCCCCAAGTCCCACACACAGCCTATCAGGGCTCTGACAGCCTTTATGCCAGTAGGCACAGAGAAAGGGATGGACCTACAGAGGAGCTGGGGTTGGCTTGGTCCCTCAGTGTTGCACATCAGTACACTTGCATGTGTGCACACACATGCATGGATGCACACTTGCATGAGCATGCGTGTGCGCACACACACAGGCACACAACTTCCAGGTGCTACGTTTTTTCAGGAAGGCCACTGAGTCCATTGGACTTGCAGCAGAATCTGGCCTCTGGGCAAGGGGCAACCATCCTTCTCACTCTCCACTCCACAGTCCCTCTTTTCTGCTCTCAAAACGTCAGTCTCAGAAAACATCTTTCAGAAGGTATTGAGCCGCTGTATTTTCTGGTTTTCCTCTCAGGTGACATTCTCCCAAAAATGGCCAGCTCTGAGTCTCTTAGGTGCTGTTTTTGAGGGAGATAGAGATACTGAATAATGGGACTCTGGCCCGCCAGCAGGGCTTTCTTTGCACAGTTAGAAGAGAACATTTGCTGGCAGCAAAGTATCGGGGTAAATTCATGTGCTGTGTCCCCTTAGATCTATGTTCTCAAGACAAGACAATGTAGATTAGTGTTCTTGCATGAAATCCAGTTCTCCAAGAAGAAACTTATGTTTGTTTGTTTTTTAATTTTCCCAAATGACCATTTTCCTGACCAAACATTGGCTTTGGAACAGCAGTTTCATACTCTTTCATGATGCTTTGACCTGGTGGCATAAGTTAACTCATTACTTTTGGTTGGAATAAACGCACAATACTACACAGCTCAAGAATAATAATAATTTTAAAAATCAACATTTTTAAGACTGGACTCCCAACCTGTTCTTCTTTCTTAGTACTTATTTTTAGTTTGAATCGTGTGTGTGTGTGTGTGTGTGTGTGTGTGTGTGTGTGTGTGTAAGTGTCTCTGTGTTGGTATATTTACCTGAGTACAAGTGCCTGAGGAGGCCAGCAGAGGGCACCAGATCCCCTCTGGAGCTGGAGTTACAGGCAAGTGTGAGCAACGCAACACGGGTGCCGGGAACCAGACACAAAGTCCTCTGGAAGTGTGGAATGCCCTCTCTCCTAACCCACAAATCTGTTTTAAAAGTCACTGCAGAGGTTAGTAAAATGGCTCAGAGGGTAAAGACACTTACCCTCGAGATTGACAGTTTGAGTTTGATCCCTAGGGCTCACGTGGTGGAAAGATACAACTGAGTCCCAATAGCTCCTTGCCATATATATGCTGTGGCATGGGTACATTCGTTCGATAGGTACGCACACAATAAATATTAAATAAATTAATAAATATTTGAAAGAAATCACTGAGGCTCATTGTTACAATTTCCTCCTTGGCTGAAGTTGGGGTGGCAGTCTCTGAGACTGTCTTGCTATGACCCCCCCCCCTTGAATTTCACGTTCTTCCTTGCAGTCTCTCTGGCCTACTGGAGAACATGTTTGAAATCTCTGTGAGGTCTTAAAGACGAGGCGGTTCAAGCCTGGATACCAAACAATCCAGATAAAGCCTAAAATTAGGGGCAAGACATGAGATTGGAGCCCCCACTCATCTGCCACACTCCCAGCGGGTCATCAGGCCAAGGCCGAGACATTCCTTTTTCTTGTATATTACCCGAGCCAAGTCTCTGCACATTGAATTGACTATACCACCCAGTAGGTTTTTTCTGCTAAGGTCTAGGCATAGAACTATGGAAAAGTCCTAGAGTCTGCATCGCTAAAGGGCCTGTATTTGATATAAAAGGTTATTTTAGTACATACTGAGTACTATCTACATGTGTTCAGAATTCAACAAAATATCTCAGCCCACATCATCCATAAACAAAAATGCTTGCCTGTTACCCTAGAAGCTGGGTGTTCTGGTGAACAAGCCTGCTTCTGTCTTGGGTTTGAAGGCCATCTTCTAGTAAAGCAAAATCCTGTTTATGATTAAATCTGTGTCTCAAGGCCTGGGCTAAGTCCCACCTGTAGACTTAACTACACATGGGTCTGGACCGCCTGTTCCAGGAATGGCAACCATGTCTTTGTTTCAAAAGTTATGACCATTTTGCAAGTCTACCTTTGTTTCAAAAGGTTATTCTAACCACCTATTGTCATGACTACCTTGTTATGATCACCTTGTGACATTTGGCTCCTATAACCCTACTTATTTGCCTGCCAAATCCCCAATTTGGAAAGCCTCTACCCCTGAGCTATAAAGGCCTTTATCTTCCCTGTGTTCAAGGCTGACTTGAACCCTCTTAAGGGGAGGCAGCCTGTGTACAGGAATGAAAGGGCTTGCTTTAATTAATTTGGCCATAATAATTTCCTTGCACCTTTGTGATTAACAGCTCCAGCAAAGGAGGTAAGGGCAGCTCCCTTCAAACTCTGTTTAGCTCTTTATTTTTGTTGTTTAAGACAGTGTCTCATGTAGCCCAGGCTGACCTGGGACTGCTTAGGTAGCTCAGGATGACCTCGAACTTTTACTCCTCTGGCTTCCACCTCATCATTGCTGAGATGACACGTGTGTGCCACCAAACCTGGCTTATGCAGTGCTGAGAATCAAACACAGGGCCTGATGGATGCTAGGAAAGCACTCAACCAATGAGCTCGTTCCCAGTTCCTCTCTTCATTAAGGTGCTAACCCCACTCATAAGGATGCAGTCCTTAAGACAATGACAATCGTTTCTCTGGACCTACCTCCTCATGATTCATAAGTTCCGCTATATGAACCTTAGGGGACACCAGCATAGATGATAATGCGAATCAATTGGAAGCTACCAGCTGTCCAAGTTTCAACTGTTTGGGTGAAAGAGACACAAACACTGTTTCCTTGGCACTTAGAGCTGAGTGGGGACCAGGTAACACAATGATTCCTGGGGCTGCTTCAGGTTTACCTCAAAGCTCTGCCATCTTCCCTTAACAGACCTGGTCCTCATCAGGGAGTCTCTCATCTCAAAGGCCACCTTACATCCAATAATGAAGGACCCACAAGTAGGCTGAGATACTGATGAACCAAGTGGCTAAGGGGTGTGCAGGAGGCTTCATCCATTTTCCCCTTTCCTTCTCTAAGCCAGTTATTTCCTCAGTTAACCTGGGGAAGTCCCCAGGCAGCCATGCCATTAGATCAAGCCCTGGCTCTCTGGACAGTCCTGCTTCAGGATGGGAAGGGAGGAGTTGGGTGGGTGTTGGGGGTGGGGCTAGGCTGGGCTGGGGTTCTACTGTTCCTAGGAAGTCAGTCTTCAAGGGAGTGAGCAGAAGTCATGAAGGGGTTGGGAATTCTACGAAGCAAAGCCCGGGGGCCCAAGAATAGGTGGATATGCATGACCAGGTGGAGGAGTGGGGAAGTGGGGCCCAGAGCCTATGGGGGGAGGATGCCCTCCACACGCTACGAGCTCTCCTAGTGAGTCACACTGTTGTTCTCTCCTAGCAAGCTCTGGAGCTTCCCCTCCTCTCCGCCATGAGCACTCCCCAGGATCATTCTAGAAATAAGCATTCCAACTTTTTTTTTCTGAACTACCACATAAAAGAATCTCTTGAGGGTGGGGAATTAATAAGTACCCAAGTCTGAAAGACCTGACCCTCACCTGCAGTGATATGCAAATTGTACCCAAACACCCACAGTGCAGTATTCAGAGGCTGGGAGTAAATAGATGCAAATGTATGCAACAATTATGCAAAGAAGGGCAGCCCCAGATTAATGGCCCCCATCCTTCAACCAGGCAGCGGCTGTCTCTCTAGGGAGAAGCATGGGTGACAGGACTCTTGTTAGAGGCACCCTGAGGAAGGGTCAGCTCTCAGGTCAAGAGGGGAGATTGTTCAGACACCTGGCTTGCTGATCCTTTGCTCTGTAAATCTGGGTGTGTTTATCATCAGCCCTGGCAGGATGTTTTCTGATCTGTCCTGCTCTTGAGTCTCAGGGTTTTTTATTTTCGTTTTTAACTTTCTATTGATTCTTTGTGAATTTTACATTATGCACCCCAATCCCACTCATCTCCCCCTTCTGCCATATCTGCCCTCCAACCTTGCAACCTCTCCCTGCAAAGAGAACAAAAAACAAAAATAAATTAAAAGAAAAAAATCTCTCTGTGGAAGCTGCAACATGTCACGGTGTGTCACAGTGTTGCCCAAACAGCTTTACTTGCAAAAGCTCGTTGCAGTGAGTCACGGGTCTGGTTGAGGCCTCTGGATTCTACTATGCTATCAGTAAGGGACCCTCACTGGGACTCCTGTCAGATATCCTGTTGTTGTCCTGTGTCATGGAGGTCCTGAAGCTTTGGTTCTGTCCCTTCCTGCATTCCGGCAGTTCATAGACAGGACAGATGTTGGGTGGGCCAACTCAAAGCCCTGGATCTGGGCCTGTGAAATAGCTGAGTTGGTCAGCCCATCAGCTCTCCTGCACAGGGCATCACCAGGACCAGTTCTCCAGCTTTGCCCAAGCAAGGGGCGGGGCCAGCTCTCCTGCTCTCCCGTCCTGGGGTTGGCTCTTCTATACCCATGCCATGAGGGCCAGCTGTACCTCACTGCTTAGGCTAGGTGTAACCTCCCCACGCCATGTTCTCCTGAGTGCTGCAGCCAGTGAGGGGCAGGGCCAGCTCTGTGCAGCCCCATCAACATGGCCCCAGGCTCAGCTAAAACCAGGAATGTTTTCATGGCCTTTAGTGATAACATGGGCCATGGCCATCGACACAGACTCCTGCAGCTGCAGGGCCATGAACCCAGACATGGCCCTCATGCAAGGGTATCACCATGGCCCCAGGTGGCAGCACAGGCTACTCACATCAGGCTGTTCCTTACCACCTCAGGTCTCCAGTTCCACCTCTCTCCATAATGCTCAAGCCATTCTGCTTCTCTTTCTCTCCCATACCTCCACCACATACTTGCTCATTATAGTGTCACCTGTGCTGCCCATGCTGCATGGTGGCAAGTGGGGGGGTGCCCTCTGGGGTGTCTTCAGCCCTGCCTGGGGCACATGGCAGTGAGGCAGGGGCTTGAGTCTCAGTTTAATACTAGACACTGTTTTGTAACACTATGAACAAACCTACTCACCCCAGATAGGAAACTGATGACACACCAAAATAGAAATGCCACAAAAGTCCAATTCATGTTCCTAGAGAGGCATGAGAAAATGTCTACTCACCCTAAACAAGGAACTGATGACAGACCAAAGTAAGGATATCACCAAAGTTCATTTGGTGAAGCAGTGAGTCTAACTGGGAGTTATTTACAAAAGTGTGGTGGATGAGGGGTTGCTTACAGGAGCAGAAATGACTCAAAGACAGCTGCATCACTAAAATCCACTCCAGCATGGGTGAAGAGCTCATGAAAACTGAAAACCTGGAACATATTGCACAATTTGCAGGCAGCTCAACAGACTGGAGAGTATCTTTTCCAGGTAAATTAGTTGATCTGAGCCTCTTGTAGGTAGCCCACTGTTTTCTGCCTCTTCCAGGAAGCTCAGCTTTTTTGAGAGTGTCTTTTAGCAGTCTTTGCTGTTTACATAAGCTTGGAGAGGGAGGGAATCTAGTATTTCTAGTCAGTTTCAGGGAGTTCCTAAAGCCTCTCAGTTGTTTACTGAGCAGCTTCCCTGGTGAACACAATGTTATTTCATGGGCATCATAATGAACTTTTCTTCAAGATGGAATAGTTTATCTGGGAGGAAACTGCTACACAATAGACACTGAACCTTGACGGAATGGAGGTTATGATAGGGGTGGTGAGGGTGATGGAGGTAAATGAAGACATAATAATGGAAATAACAGTTGGAAATACAGATGGTTGTTTTATAGTCATGACATTTTGTAAAACCTTTCCATTTTGGTTAAACACTAACAATTCTTGAAAACAAAATAACTTAGTTCCTAGAACTAAAGAATCTTGAAAACCCAGAGACTGCCACCAATCACCCCAATAGCCAATCACAGAGGTGTTTAGGGATCACCCAGCACTCTCTTCTTTTTTTTTAAATTCTGCATTCTTTAAACCACTGTATTTCCCTAGGTAGTCCTAGCAAAAGCCAATGTGGGCCCCAAAGTGAAGCTTTTTGGTTCCTTTTTCCTGTTCCTCCTTCTGCTCTTCCACCAACCACCCCAGTCTAAGCAGACAACAGCTCTGATTTTCTTATAGCAGCTCTGCAGGTCTTTCCACTGATAAAGCCTGTTCTGTCACTGAGTTGCTCATTCCCTTGTCTGTCTGTCACTGAGTTGCTCATTCCCTTGTCTGTCTGTCTTTCTCCAAAAGCTTATGAGGTCTCTGATTTAAGATGGTTCGATATAGAACTTCTCAGTCTTGCAGTGGTGCAAATTGATACACACACTGTTGAAACCATAGGTCTAAATTTTGCTTTTTTACTTTTGTTCCGCTTTTCAAGGCACTAAAGATTGAACCTAGGGTTTCATTCATGCTAGGCAAGTGCTCTATCTCTGAGCTATATGCTCTTTTTTCTTGTTGTTGTTTTAAGACAGGGTCTAGCTAAGTCACCCAGGCTATTCTTGAACCTAAAAATCTTCTTCCCTCAATTGCCCAAGTAAGGGAGATTACAGGTCTTCACCAACAGACCTGGCTGAATTTTACATTTCAGTTTCTTCTTAGACTAAACATAGCCATTAGCACATCCTCTTCCACTGTGCCCCTAAACTATGATGGTCCCTAAGTTCAATGTAGATTAGATGCATTTTTGCCTTAGGGCATTTTCAGTTACAAGGATTGTCCAGGCAGGCACAGTCTCATCAGAAGGCAGAGTGTGCCGCTGAGGCGATGGCGAGGGTGGAGGCGAAGGTGAAGCTTTGGGTGACGGTAGTGATGTGAGCAATAGCAGTGATGGTGACAACAGAGGTAAGAGTGGGTTTAGGGAGGCTGGGGAGATGGCTCAGTGGCTAAGAGCACTGACTGTTCTTCCAAAGGGCCAGGTTCAATTCCCAGTACCCATGGCGGCTCATAATTGTCCGTAACCCCAATTCCAAGGTATTTGACAACTTACCACTAATGTACATACAATAAAATACATTTAAAAAAAGAAAAAAGAGTGGGTGTAGAGATGGTAACTAACATAAAAACAGTGTCACTACCGGTGCTAGTAATGGTAACAGGATGGCAGGTGGAGGGACAAGATGCTGTGTGCAAATGTGACCGGGAAAGACAGCAGAGAGGCGCCTCCATCTTGTATTCTCGCTGAGGCCATTTTTGGTTTAACTTGAATTTGATCTCCTTAATGGAGAATACCATGGAACATTACCCAACTCTATTCTAGGAACCCAAGGTCAAGATGCCCTAGCTAACTTAGCTTCTGTTAAACTGCTTGATTACTGAACAGGAGATCAGACTGTGTGTGTGTGTTGTTTTGTTTTGTGTGCCTTTAAAAATCCTAACCCTTAACACTTGGCACTAGACTTGGGTGCTGAATACCTGAGTGTAATCCCAACTTGCTGGAATAAAGACTTTCAATCGGCTGTAAGCTGTATTTGAGTGGTCATCTCTAGTGGGCTCTCTGAAACATAAGAAAGAGACCGTAGAGGTCATGCTAATTACCATCATCATGGAAAGGATGCCACTGAAGCGGTAAGGGCGATGAAGTCATGAAGAATGGTGTCAGTGATCTCAAGAGAAGTAGAGCCAATAAGGAGACTAACTTCCACAATTGTGGAAGCCTCATCATGATGGAGCCATCTGCAGGCTGAAGACCCTAGGGTATTGACAGAATGGCTAAGTCCAAGCTCAAAGGTCTAAACTGTGGAAGCCAATGGTGTAATTTATTCTGAGGCTCTAAGCCTAAAAACCAGAGTTAATAGTCTAAGTCCTAGAGTCTGCAGGCCAGTGTGCCTGCAGTTCTGATGTTCAAGCCAGCAGGAAGAGTCTAGTTCCAGCAGGTGATTTGCTACCTAAAACTAACCATCACAGCCAGATGACACATCAGGAATGTCCCAAAAGCATCCTAAAAGCAATAGCAGAGGACCTCTTCAGGATTGGTAGCTTCCTACAGTAAGGAGGTACTTAGTGCATCTCAATGATCCAACTCCTTTCTGAGGAACACACATTTCCACATGGCATTCTGCAAAGGGTGCTTCTCCTCCTCCAGAAGCAACAGACTCCACCAGAAAAGAGGGCCTGCCCTCTCACCCCTCACTCCCTGCCAGGAGTTTCTGAGAGTCACTGGCTCATTCTTGCAAATTCCCAGTTTACAACAGAAGAAGGGGAGGAAACCTAATCCCCTAGTTGAGGGCTGCATTGAGGGGAGGGACAGGGAGAAGGAATCTATTGGTGTCCTGCTCTCAGGAACACTAAACCTGCTTTGGCTGCAGATGTGCCGGGAAGGGCACTTAGGGCGAGTGCAGCATGGATCCACAGACTGTTCACAGCCCCACAGCCCATGAGCAGGTGTGGTAAGGACCATGTCTACTCCCATACCTTTTTTATTGACATGAGTTTCTTCCCTAACACTTCCACCTCCTCTCTCTCTCTCACACTCTCTCTCTTCCTCTCCTCTTTTTCTCTCCTCCCCCCTCCACTGTGATTCACTGTGATTATAAACTTTATCTTAATGGCCCAGATGGTGGCCCATTTTCCTGGGGGTGGCTTGAAGTAGGGGGGGACTGTTCTCTCAGGAAAGGGAGCCCTGCAACAGTCTTACCATTGACTACAGGACCAGCCACAGGGAGATGCTGGCACCGACCACAGTCAGGGGTCGGTGTGGTTTTAGAGACGAAGCCAAGTTTCTACGACCTGTTTCCGATTGTGAGAAACCATTCAAAGGCCTCTCTGATGTCTTTCAAAGCTAAGACTGGCCACATTCCACAGAAACAAATATGAAGACATGAATTTCTAGTTATTTTAATTGTCATTTAAAAAGCAAAAAGAGCCAGGCATGGTGGGGCAGGCCTATAATCTCAGCTTTTGGAGGACCGGGGCAGGCAGAATAGGTCAGCCTGGACCACACAGCAAGCAAGACCCTGTCAAAACAAAAAGTAAAAAACAAAAAACAAGTGGACAAATTTACTTAATCCAGAATATATATAATATTATTTCAACAGGTAATCAATATGAAGTCACCCATGAAATTTTGACATATTTTTGGTATTGTGTCTTTATAACCCACGCCTGTCATCTTCTGGTTTCCAGTGTTCACCCTGACCAGACCGCCTGTCTTATAGGCTGGTGGCTGTCCCAGGAGTCCCATAGCAGCTATGGCCAAGGGGTCTGAGAAACTTGAGGTTTGTGACCTGAGAGCTGAGTCCTTAGTTTTTCCACTAATGTTGTCCTAGCCCCTCCTGGGGAACCAATATGCTGGCTCTAGGCCCCCAGGTCACCGTGGGGTACAGTCCTGCAGCGGCTTCATCGTATATCTTGTCCAAGCTCAGTCCTAAGTGCCGTCTAAGATTCTAATCCAAAGCCCCAGAGCTCTTGCCCTAGACCACAGCCCTCCTGATTGGCAGAGAAGGCCCCAGACCCTATTAAGAGACTAAAAGGGAAGTTAGGTGATACCAAGAAGAAGGTAAGAAAGAGCTTGAGAGCAAGACCATATGGCAAAGGTATAGATGTGGAGTGTAGGAAACAGAAGAAGACAGAGGAACAGAGGCGAGTCTGGAAAGAGAAGAGAAGGAACTGTTAGCTGTGTGTATGTGCACAGTTCCCAACAACCACATGGTGGCCACAACAATCTGTAATGGAATCTGAGTCCCTCTTCTGCTGTACGTGAAAACAGTGTCCATATACATAAAATAAATATTTTTTTTAAATGTGGGCAGCAACCTTCTGAAGGTGGCCTGAGGGAGCTCATCTTAAGACCTTTGTGTAAGACCTTTGTGTCAGAGGTCTATGAAGAGAAGACAGCCAAAGACTTTGAGACGGAACATCTAGAAGGCATAGAACTCCCTCTCTGTGCCTCAGGAATGCCCAAGCAGCTTCCCTGGAAAGATTTGCTCAGTTTGTTGCTTCTGGATGGACGCAAGTCAGATGAGGACCTGCTTGTTGTGTCCATGCACTCTTTACTGTCCTTCTGTGCTTGGCATGACAAGGTCTGAGGGGTAAGCTGTAAGCCCTCGCTGCTGCAAAGACAGCTTGGAATTCACACACCCCTGTGAACCAACACAAGGCTTGTGCAGAACTACACAAGGCTGCCCCCCTCTGGGCACAAGCAGCCCTTGGCAGACAGTGCCCTTGTGCCCAGTGTGGACTAGATGTCCACCCTCACTTCCTCTCAGGGGCAGCTGTTCCGTTGGCCAGGGTTGAGGGAGACTGCACACTGGGTACCAGTCAATGCCACAAGCCATCTGCATCTCTTCCCATTCCTCCCTCTTCTCCCGTACCAGAGGGCCAGAGCTGTAGAGCTAAATGAGAGGAGGCTTGGGTGGGATAGCACAGGTGTTGAGCCAAAGGTACCTCTTCCTGCCATTCCCATACCTCTTGATTTCTCGCTCCACCTTCTTGCCACCTTCTGGTGAGAATTCTTGTGATTACATTCAGGACTCACCTAAATTACCCAAGATTTTCCACCACCCCACTCTAAGATCTTTAACAACTGAATCTGAGAAGTCTTTTTGCCATATAAGAGAACAAGTTCTGGCGATAAGAAAATATT
>CM053747.1:47479228-47643328 GCA_028658305.1 Pachyuromys duprasi | reverse complement strand
GCTGGCAGCTGGCAGCAGGTAGCAGTAGCGGGTGGAGCGGCATGAGGTTGCTCCTCAAGGCCACCTCCTCACACCCCCTGGCTCAAAGCAATACCACGCCCAACTCCCAACTCATTTTTTCTAATACCAGGTTGCTTCAAGAGGTTTTCTGTTTTTTACACTCTTCAGAATGGCACACAGTCTCTGGGTAGCCTTCCCTCTTATTCTCTTGATATCACATTGCTTTCTGCCTTTGTCTTTTTTCCCAGATCACTAAACAACAACCCCATGATGCTCAGTCCAAGAGACTCCACTGGGCCCTAATTGTAACAGACTCTCTGCTGTTCCCGCCTGGCACCCTAACCCTCCAGCCTCGCAGCCTCCCTTTTGAGAGCATTCTCTGGTCACAGCCTGAACCTGGCCCACATGTAAGGTTGACTGGAAAGTCAGGGAGACGTCTATGCCCTGGATGGATGATAGGAACTTGGGGGTAAATCTCCCAGCTGCTCCTCCCTGGGTGGTACAGTTCTGAGGCCTGGTCTGCAGGTGGAAGCCCACTGAAACTGAGTCCCAGAAGCCCTCAGTGGTGGCCTGCTCATCAGCACACTCCCACCCATCACCTTTCTCCTGCCTCACTCCCTTGCTCCGTCATGTTTCCTGGGACCATCTCCCAAGCCTATGTGTTCACCAAATCCTCTGACTTCTGGATTTCGAGGATGAGTTATGACACCCATCTTATACTCCTTTCATAAGACAACCTGGGAAAGGAGCCCAGGGCTCGGTGGGTCCTGCTTGGTAGTCCTGCCTCCTGACTTCATTAAATACTTGAGTTGGGGATCTGAGATTGAGGCCCTTCCCCATTGTGTAAGGTATGCACATTTTTCTTGGCTTGGAAAAAAATGAAATGTATACATCTTTTCCCAGGTAAACACTCAGCTGTGTCATAGTGGGAGGCTGAGGTTCATTGTGGTGGGAATATCATGCCACAGGAATTGGCAATGGCTATAACCTCTCTTACCAGTATGCTACCATAGCCTTTACATACCTTCCACATGCTAAAACCTTTGGTCCCTCAACCTCCTTGAGGCTTTCTAACATTTTGCTCCAGGTCCCACCTGTGAGGGTGCTTCAAGCGACAGTGCAGAATGATGTGCCTGGGGAGAAATGGATGTCCCAGGAATCCTTGTGCCTTGCCACCCAGGTAGTATGACTGGAAAGCAGCACACCTGTCCAAATGCCAGGGAGGAGTCAGACATCCTGGACTCAAGGAGGGAACTGACTGATTCCTGGGTTCTAGCACTGTGGATTTGTGATCTTGCCAGCCTCCTGCCCTCAAATGCTGCGGCTTCATGGCTTAGGCAGTCTCCTGGCCTCTAAGATTGTGGATTGGTGGTCTATGCAGCCTCCCAGGATCTGGCCAAGCCTTTCTCTCATGTTCCTGCAGAGTTCCAGTCTAAGCCACTCAGATGCAGAGAGCCAGGGATTTGTGGTACTGCATCTGTAGATAGGAAAATTTTATCGTAAATTTATAATTCTCCACCACTTTCTCTGGGAAGCAGAGTCCCAGAAGCCCTCATCTCTGTCACTTTGAAGGATGACAAGGCAAAGAGAGAGTGAGGCTGGAGAATAGGGAATTAGGTGGAAGAGATTTCACAGATTAACATTTGACAGGTGGCAACAACCGACATCAAAAGACTGGGGGCCCCTAGCCCACCTGGGCTTCTTTCAACCAGAGAAGCACGCTCACAAACTCCAGGTACTTTCTCTAAACTTGAGAGAGGCGAGCACTAGGTAAATGACACATGAAAGGTTATGCTGTGCCATTCCACACCTCTCCTCCCTCTCTCTCTTGGAGCTAGGCCATTGCCTGGGCGTGGTGCACTTCCAAGCTTGTCTGAGTTTCTCCTTTAATAAACTCTCTCCTTTGCTGCAAGTATCCGTGTGTCTCTGGGCAATTCATTGTAAAGAGACATTAGAGCTTGACGTCTGGGAAGGTGAAGGAAGAGAAAAGGAACTGGGAGATATCAGGGTTGTATAAATGAATGTCAGCCGCACAGGAAACTCTAGGGTGTGGTGATCCCCTGGGACTCAGCGACACTGGGGAAGTTGTGTGAGCCCTGCCACTTTGTCTAGTCATCTGAGTCCCCCAGACTCAAAATGATGCATGTAACATCTTAGAAAGCCAGCCATGACAGAATGGCAAGGTGTTCCCGGACCTTGCCCTCTCTCAACAAGGCTGCTGGCCTATATCTCCTTTTCTTTGAGCACTTGGAAATGAGAGACAGATTTCTGAAGGTGAGCTAATCATGGCCTATGGAAATCAGATTCAGTTTTTCCCTTGTTACTTTTCTCCTTCTCACCTTATTTTACTCCATGAATGGGGCCCGAGAAGAGTCCCTAGATCTTCTGAAAAATGTATGCTTTGACCGACTTAAGAGTGGGAGGCAGCTACCAGGTGACTGTCCATATAGAATCTGGGAGATGCTTGGATTCCACAGGGACTCATGCCTTGATGATAGATGGCTCATGTTATCATGGGGGCTCACCTCACCACAGGCTTCAGGAAGTAACCATGTGCCTTTGTCACGATCTTGGCTAGTGACATCACTAGGATGGCAATGATCATGTAAACTAGGATTGCAACCATCATGTGACTAGAGAAAATGGCAGTGCTCACACACTGCTTACGTTCCCCAGTGACACTGAACCCCATGAGATGACCACACCACCCTGTGCTCCTGGCATCCATTTGTCCACCTCTGTCTTCTAGTTTCTTTCTTCCTTTTACCTTCCCAGATGTCTTCCAGAATTGCAGACACAGCTGATCCAGACAGCACTCCAACACAGGCACTACAGCTGCTTTCCTGTTTCCTCCTCACACCTGAGACAGCCTCTCCAGAGACCTGGCCCTGCCTAAAGGCCCCAGGGATGGGGAAAGGATGTTTTTAAAGTGAATACTTATCATTCTCTGCATGATCTTACTGGCCCACAGCTTTGAACACTGACACCTCCTGGTGCCCCAGGATTGCATTTCTCTTCTTCATAGGGATAATTCTTAATGGGACAAGGACTTGGAACCTGGGGTCCCATCACAGTAGACATAAGTGTTAACTAATAAGACACTTCACCAGGACCACCAAATATCCAGAGTGCTGTCCTGCTTCTCCGCCTGAAGACTAACCTTCCTCCCTTTCATTTTCTGGAAACTTGGAACGTGGTGTGCTTATCACCCAATTGATAAGCATCTGTCACTTTGCTCTGACTGTGCCAGCTGTACCAACCTTGTTTTCTGAAATAGTAAAATGGACATAAAGAAGTGAAGCTCAGAGAAGTGCTGTCTCAAGCCTCATAACTACAGTCCATGATTATTTCATTCTGTTATGTCCTAGCTGCTCTAAATTCCTTGCTGTTTATTTACTGTACACAATCCTATCCCCATGGGGACAGAGATAACTCTTCAGGAAATAAGCATTAGAGTCAAAGCAGAAACTCTCCCACTTCAATTTTTATTGAAATTTAATTTTATGTGTATGAATAGTTTGCCTACATGTATTTCTGTGCACTGTGTGTGTGTCTGGTGCCTTTGGAGGTCAGAAGAAGGCATCAGATCCCCTGGAAGTGGAGTAACAGATGGTTGTGAGCTGCCATGTGGGTGCTGGGAATCCAACCCGAGTCCTCTGGAAGAGCAGCCAGTGTTCTTCCGAGCAAGCTCCATTCTTCAACACTATTAATCTGAGCAGCAATTTTAAAGAAAAGAGCCAAGGCAATTCATACAAGCAAGTTGTCTCCTGTCCAAAACTAACAGCCTCATAGCTCAGGATAATGGGATAATGTTTTGTTTTATGCTATTACTCATTTGGGATGAGGTTTTTTTTTTCTTCCCAGAGCATCTTATATAGAGATATTATTCTATTCAGATGAAGGGAATACGTGGGAGGTTCTGAGAGAGGGACTTTGACCCAGTGTTTCAGGACCTAGACTGGGGTGGGAGAGTGTGAATCCTGGTTTGAGGAAGAGTAAGCCCAAGAGCCTCCAGAGCACAAACCAGTATGTAGAATCCGTTTGCTACTATGCTCAGGGACCCCCCTCAAGGATGTTCGCCTGTAGAATCTGATGACAGGAAGGAGGGATCTCTAGCGTTTGGTCTTGGGCTATTTCTACTCTAGAAGCTCTGGTCCTTGTCTCATTCTCCTCAGGCTCATGATGGGAAATTTCTCTTCAGTTTTCTTGGATTCTCCACTGTGTTGTGTTCTCAAGAGTTGGGACAAGTTTAATACTGAGAACCCAAAGAAAAAGAGGCTAATATTTTCCTATAGTACTACTCTCTGGCTTCGATGCAACTTAGATAATGGGGAAGTGTGGCCAAAGGATGGGAGGCTTTTAAATTATAATAGCATCATACAGCTGACTCTATTTTGCAAGAATCAAAGGCAACAGCCTGGAGTGTCTTATGTTCAGAATTCCATGGCTCTCCACCAGGAAAGAGAGCCATGCAAAGAAAAACCTAAGGGGAAAACCAAACTTGTGTTATCTTTGATGATCGCTGGCTACGTCCAAAAAACAAATAACAGGCAACAGGCCCCGGGGTGTCTCCCCCAACTCTATGGAGCTCTATCCCGCATTCACATCCCCCATTTACCCCAAGTCACCAGACAAAAGGAAATCTAGCCCTGTAAGGCACACCAGGAGTGTGGCCTCCACTCAGCCAGCCTCTCCTGTGTCTGTGACACTCCTGTAAGGGAATTTCATGATCCAATGGACCCAAGGCAAGTCCACGCCTACTTTTCAGTCACAGACCTCTAACAATGTAACAAGGCCTGAGGCTTCTCTGAGGACCCATCCAGACTTACCAGTAATGTGTAGGCCTTAGCTTTAGCTTATGAACTTAAACAGAAAGATGTATACCCAGTCTTGACTTCCTGCTGTGCTCCTTAAGGGACACAGAAGATTTGAATGGACGCTAAAGAGCATGCAGATGAGTTACTTATTCAAAGTCCTATGTCCCTCAGCCCAGTGCACAGGTCATTCTAGATCAAGAACCCACTGGTTGGAAATCTAACATCCCAGAAGGAATCCATAAGTATACAATGATGATAGAAAGCTTACTGCAAGAATAAAAAATTGCATTAAGGTCTATTAATTACAAGACCAGAGAAGTCAATCAAAGAAGGGAACAGAACCCTGCTTTATTTCTCCAAAGGGTATCTGAGGCTTTCAGTAAATTAGCCAACTGAGATTCCTTGCCCCACAAAGGACAAGCCCTTTGAGGTCAGCCTTTTATTGACCAGTCAGCCTCTGACATCCACAGATAGTTTCAGAGCTCAGCTGTTGGATGTTGCCTTCTCAATGTCAACAGCCAACATCTTAAAGAAGACTAACGGGAACTGAGGAGAGAAGAGAAAGGGACCAAAATGGTTGTGCTTGTCTCTGACAGAGCTATTAGCCAGATCTGTCTGCCAAGGGATCCCCATATTAACACTCAGAGACCAGGAGGTCACACTCAGGCTTGCTTCAAGTACAAAAGCCCAGGCCACTGAGCATGTGACTGCCTGTCCTCTCCATAAGTATGTCCAGAGAGTAAGAACCTAGGGCCCTGGCACTGGGAGGCATATCCTACTCATTCAAAAAGTAAACAGGACCCAATCCCCAATGTCATGGCCACCTTACAGAACTGGGAGCTGGCGGGCTGTAGTTCTGATAATCTGATCTCTGTTGAAGAACCTCAAGTTACACTAGACACGGTAGCTAAAAAAATTAATCTGCTTATAGATAGTTGGGCCACTTACTGATTTCTTGCCTTTTTCCATGGAACTCTTTCCTCCCGATTTGTCAGTACGGTAGGGGTACAGGAAATCCCCCAAAGACATATCTTAGGGACCCAGTGTTGCCAAAAGGAACCATTCTGAATATGTGGATGATATTTTGATATATATTGATATATAGCTGTACCAGGGCAAATTCAGACCAAACTGCCATCAGAATCCAAGTCTCCCAGAAAGAAGGGCTGAGACAACTCATCTGCAGGTGCAATATTTGGGATATATTTTGACTCTGGGGACATGACAGTTATCCCCATCTTGAGTCGTAATTGAACTAGGTCCATAAAGAGAAAACATCTTTTAACAGAAACAATCCTTTAACAGGTAGGTGGGTTCTCACGGAGGTCTCAGCACTGCATATGCCCAGCCTCCAAAAGCCTTTCTTGTTATTTGTGGCAGAAAACTAGGCCTTGCCTGAGGATACTAACTCAATAATTAGAAGCAGAGCTGAGGCATGCAGCATATTAAAAAAGAAAGGAAGAAAGAAACCGGGCGCTGTAGTATCAGAGTGACCCCTGCCTCTAAGAGTTGTGGCAGCCACAGCCCTGCTAGTTAAAAAACAAAACAAAAACAAACAAAACTTCTGAGCTATCTTTGAGGCAAACATTAGAAGCCGTCGTACTCCATTAAGTAAAGGCCGTATTAGAATTAAAGGCACAAGTATGGTTAGTGGAGGTGTGCCAGCAAACTGTCAGGCCATTCTTCTAGACAATGCAAAGGTAACTAACAAAATTTGTGGCACCCTAAATCCTGCCTCACTTGGGCCCATGGAGACTTCAGATCTGGCACACTTCTGTACTGAGACCATCTTCACCCATCCCTGACATAGACAACTAGCCGCTGGATAATCTAAAGGGAATGTACTTACTATGGGAGCAATTATGTTCTTAAAGGACAGCATAAAGCAGGATGTTCAGTGGTCGAGAAGAGAAGAATGCTTGAGGCTCCCCAGCCACATTCTACGCAAGCACAAAAGAATGGGCTCATCCTGGGGAAAGAGAAATGAGTCACACTGATTTGAAGTATGCCTTCATAGTCTTACATGTCCACGCACCATCTGCAAAGAATGCGGAGTAAGTTTTGAAATTACACTTATTTATCTGTTGTGTGTGTGCACACACCATGGCATCCATACAGAGGCATGAAGATAACCTATGGGAGAGTTGGTTCTCTCCTTCTTCCATGTTAGTTCCTGAAATTGAACTCAGGTTGTACGACTTGGCAGCAAATGCCTTTACCTGCTGAGCCCTCTTTCCAGCTCTAAGAGTGAGGACTATTAACAGCCAACAGCTCACCCATAAAGTCTGAACAAGAAATTATAGATCTATCAGAAGCTATTCAGCTCTCCAAACAAGTGGCAGTCTTCATTGCAAGGGCTACCAGGAGAACATTGTCCAAGAAAATAGGCTGGCAGACAAAGAGACAAAAAAGACAATCTTACAGATCCCCTGAGAGCTATTACTGTCCCTCCAAAGAAGTATTATATAAATCTAAACTATACTCCTGGGAGAGACAATGGGCTCTAAAACAAGGGGGCAACCAAGGGGGATCATGGATCTGTGTAGAGAATTAAACACTATTCCCCCGCCTCTCCAGTGGAAAAATAATTAAGGGAATACATGACTCAGTTCGACTGGGGAGAAATGCCATCCTAGAAATGGTAACTCAATTGATCGTAGGGCAGGGAAAAGAGTACACACTGTGTGTCAAGCCTGCACTATGCATATGTTACAACCCCGGCCATTCTTGTCCTCCTCTACATCTTAAAGAAATCCAGAGGAGGCACTGAGCCAGGTGAGGCTGGGCACATAGACTTTACTTACATGCCTCTTCCTGTCAGCTTCAAGCATGCGTTGGTGTTTGTAGACACCTTCACTTCAGAGGCTTTCCCCACTAGGACTGAAAAAGCCACTGAGATGGCAAAGCCTCTCTACCCCAAAGGAAATAATCCCAAAGTTTTGTCTCTTCTCATTACACACCAATAATGGACCATCCTTTAAATCCCAGGTGACCCAGTCTATACCTAGGGCTCTAGGGATAAAGAATTTATCCACACTCGGCTCAGAGAACACAATCCTTAGGCAGTGTTGATAGGACTAACTGACGTATTAAACTAGCCCTAGCAAAACTCTGTCAGGAAACCACAGTGCCTGGAACTATTGGCCATGGCCCTCATGAGCATTAGAACAGCTCCAGAATTAGACACCAAGCTCAGTTCCTGTGAGTTATTATATGGAAGACCTTCCCTTGCAGTAGATCTGGTGTTTGACTCTGAGGTCAACCAGATGCCTCAATACATGATGAACCTAGGAACACAGGAACAAGATGATTCTTGGTGCAACAAATGGGATCACAAAGACTGTAGATCTGGAGACTGGGTCCACCTTAAAACTGGGAAAGAAAGACTCATAGAACAATAGGGTCCTCAGTAGAAGGAACCTTACTAAGTGGTCCTTACCCGATGGCTGTGGAGCTTTGGGGAGTCAAAGGCTGGGTCCATAAATCTCCAAGATAAAAGCAGCAATGTCAAAATAGAAGATCCCATTGGAACACTGGGGAGAAGGTCTGCTCCTGTGAGCTAGGAAAAGATCTCAAAGGTTTTCTTCAAAATTCAAAGTTAAGCGACTCCCTGATGGCCATTGACTTGGGTGTTCTGAAACACTCCTTCTTGGGCTCCTCTTGCTTCTCTGTGACTCCTATACCTAAACCACTGCATGAGAGAGAACAAGATAAACTCGTTTACCCTGTTTTTAATTTTTCTTTCTCATTCCATGAAAATAAGACATCTTCTAGTTCCTGTTTTAAACAAGATGGTTGGCCTCACTGATTCCTTTGCCTACTGGCGTTCCCCTAAGATGCAACAGCTATACTGAGAACAACTATCTCTCAGAAACCTCCTAATCAGTATGGGGTAGATAGCCCATGTCAGGCCTAATACTCAGGTTTAAAATTCACCCTATAAAATGAAAATGTCAACCATGGAGTAGGAGGCAGCCCAAGCCCCAGCTATCCACATGGGGAGGCTGCCTCTTTGGGATATATCTTTGAGCCAAAGGGGCACATAAATACACGCAAAAAAGGGACAAGCTTCTGTTTTTCTCATTTTGGTAGAACTAGCCCGTTCATAGGGATGCTAACTGTCTCCCTGTTCAATTTCACTATACAGGAAAGCAGAGAATGATGAGCGCTCGGCCTGTGACCTAATCTCCTCTGTGTTCTGGGGCAAGAGATGTTTAGCTCTTCTCTAGTCACCATGCTGAATCAGGCATGCCTCCATCAAAACAATGGGTTTTTGTGACCATCCAGTCATAGCCAGGGCTACCCAAGCTATTCTCTATCATTCAGTCTTCTGACAGTTGACACTTGTCTTGTGGCTGAAAAATTCCCCATGGTAGCACCTCTTCTCCACTATGCACAAGTGATAATTTCCTTGGAAACTATCTTCTGTTGGCCTTGGGAAGCATGAGACCCCTCTATCTCTTATCTCACTTTAGACCTTTTCTATATCTACAGGTTATAAATATATTTGGGTCCAGGGGACAAGTAGAGAGAATTTTCTAACTTCCATATATACTAGTAACTTGGGGTCTTTTCTCAAACTCTGCCTGTTATACCCTCTTTATAGAAAAAGGAGGAACGCAGCTCCATAGGTACCAAACATTCCTGAATTCAGTGGCTTAAAATCAATAGTCCACTATTGGAATAATCAAGGCTGGGCTGGAATATACTGAGAGGCTTATTCTCATCTATGGGAGTTTTACATTTCAGGAGGTTGGTTCCAAACCTGTCCTTTGCATTATGAGAAGCACAGGAGGCCACTGTAGTTGCTATTGAGGCACAATAAGAAAGTCTTGGCTCTCTCACACAGTCCTGGGTCTTAGATATGTTGGCAGCCCAGATAAAGTTCGTGAAAAGCTTAACAAAGCATGTGAGTTTGGATTAATAACACAAACAGTTGAACAAAACCCTAGAAAATTGAAGAAATAATTCAGGTATACTTAAACCTAAACCCTAATATCTATCAAGAATCAAGGTTAGGCTCTCTTGCTGGACCCATGAGGAGCCAACTATGGGTAATAAGAGCCCTGGAGCCTCATACTTTTGTTTTTAGACTTTTAGTCCTTGAATTTTAAACCCAATAAGTTGACTTGTATTTTTTAAAATGCAGCAATGACTATGAGCAAAAATACTGACACTTTGAAGACACTAATCAGTTGTTAACCTGAAAAGAGCAAAGCTTGAAATGGAGCCTCCTTTCCAAGCCATGGACAGGAAAAGGGAGAGAATTCTGTGATCCCCTTTAGGCAGCATCTACATCCATGATTGACATGTATCTATGGAAGGTGGATCACCACTCTTCTGCACCCAAAAGTTTCTGAGAGTACAACTCTCAGATAAACTGGGTTAGGAGATTAGGGATAGGGTGGAGGAGTGTACCAATGCAATACTATGAAAATATCTTTTACCTTCTAAGAGACTGGGGGTTTTGCTGCACCTCACAGCCAAAGTACACCCTGAGGTCACTTAAGACTCAAGACCGCTACTCTACTGTGTCCTCAACCTGTTTGTTTAACCTGCCTTTAAGAAAAGAATGTAGCAAACAACCTTACTTGCCTTGGATGTCCTATTACAGCCTAAGTCAATTTATAGCTAAAGCTTTAATCTTAAGTTATGTACTCTTTCATGCCCTGACTCAAGAGTAAAGCATATGTGTTTGCATGTGTGTTATAACATCATTTGCTGGAAACAGAGAGTAAGCTGAAAATGAATATTCACCATAAATGTTGGAAGCAGCATATTATTGATAGTGCTTGATAGTGTTTGTTTGTATCTAGGTCATTTGGGGTCAGTTGGAGATAGTGAGTCAATTTCTTGTATAACTCTGTTAGAGCTTTCTGTAAACTATCCCTCGATCCTTCCCCATGTGATGCTTTCTGTGCTGTTCAATAAGAAAAAGAGCAAAGCTGTTTGTGAAGGACAGACACACAAACACGGACACAGGAACAGACTCACGAGACAGCCTGCAGGCAGGTAGAGATTCAAGAGTAAGACACACAGAGGAGGATAGAAGACACAGGAAGATAATTAGTAAATTCTTAGATAAATGACACCAGGGAAAGTTTTGATTTCTTTCCTCAATGTGACACTGTCTTAAGTTACTGTTCTATCACTGTGAAGAGACATCATGGCCAAGGCAACTCTTATAAAAGAAAGCATTTATTTGGAGGCTGGCTTACAGTTTTAGAGGGTTAGTGAATGATCATCTTAGTGGGGATTGTAGCTGCAGGCAGGAATGGGGCTGGATAAGTAGCTAAGAGCTTTACATCCTGATCAGCTGTCAGGGGCAGAGGGGATGAGGCAAAGAGTGACAGATAGACAAACAGAGACAGAGAGACAAAGACTAGGCCTGGCAAGCCTACCATGTACTTCCAACAAAGCCACATCTACTCCAACAAGGCCATGGCCCTAATCCTTCCCAAACAGTTCCAATAACTGGAGACCAAATGTTTAAATACGTGAGCCTATCAGGGGTATTTTTGCTCAAGCTATCACACAAACTGATGTATTATTGGTGACTCTGAGTTTGTTATTAGTGCTTTCAAACTGATGCAGAGGAGGATATTCTAGAGAAACAGCAAACAACTGAAAGCCCTTAATCTGCCTGAGCTTGAATCAGCCAAGGGAGCAATGCTCAAAAAGCCCTCGTGAACTTACTGAGTGGGCACTATATAAATGAGCCTCAAAAAGTTATGCAGCTCCTCCCCTGGCCTTCTCTCTAAGGGCACAGCCAGGTCTCACGCAGCTCCAAGCTCCTCTCTGTATTTCTCCCTTAGACTCTACCTCCTTTCCTGTAACCATCTATGTGTCCCTCCATACTCTAGCAGCTGCCCTCTGGACTCAAACCCGCTGTAACAGGAGGAGGAGCCAGGAGATTGGAGACCCAGGTGAGTGATGGAGAGAAATGCTAGAGAAAAATGTCCTCCAGAACCACTGCCCAAGTCGCTATCCTCCTTCATATCTTCAAGTGGAGATGGCACGCAGAAGAGATGTGACAGGTCGAGAAGGGTGAGGGACCAGCTCCACATGAAGTCACATGAAGAGAGACAAAGCCTGGTGGGAAGGAAATGAGTGGGAGTTGGGGGGACTGCAAAGCTGAGAAGGAGAGAGGGCTGCCCTCGACTCTTTGTTCCCAGGTGAGTGCAGGATTGGGCCAACCAACTCCAGTTCATGTAGAACAAGTATGTTGCTCTCCACTTGTGAGGTAGGATATTCTGGCTCATAAGGAGGGGAAGCTGAGATGAAATAAATCAGAGGCAGATCTAACCCTGAGCCCCTTTGAGGGAATCTTTGTAGTGCTGAGAAATTGTTCCTTGTATCCTAGCTGTGTTAGCCTACAGGGTCACGGGGCTCCTCATGCTTAGAATGAACCATAGAACGATATCAGACATGAGGAGAAGAGACCCTTAGACCTGGAAGAGTCTTACCTGTTTCACTAGCCTGGCAACATCATCAGCTGTGTCCCTCGTCAAGAGGCCCCTGCCCACCATTGTTCCATGAAGAGCTGGCAGCAGAGACAGAGCTCTGAGAGCCTCAGCCCCTGCCAGGCAGCAGACAACTGGGCCTCTCCTCTCCTCTCCTGTCTGTCTGTCCATCTGCTTGCCTGCCTATGTATCTGTCTATCTGTCTATCTGTCTGTCTGTCTATCTATCTATCTATCTGTCTGTCTGTCTCTCTGTCTGTCTGTCTGTCTATCTATCTATCTATCTGTCTATCTGTCTATCTGTCTGTCTATCTATCTATCTATCTATCTATCTATCTATCTATCTGTCTGTCTGTCTGTCTGTCTGTCTGTCTGTCTGTCTGTCTGTCTGTCTATTTATCTATCTGTCTCCTCCTTATTTCTCTCTCTCTCTCCTTCTCTGTCCCTCTCTCCCTACCAGCTAACTAGCCCACAGCAAACAGCTAAATATAGTCCCTTATTCTTTCACTCCTAGGAACTGTCCATCAACATTAATTTCTCAGCTCAGTCATTCCAGCCATGAGCAGCTGCTGCTCCCGGAATGCTCTAAGCTGAACTCAGGCCATCTTTGCTGGGGTAGAGAAAGTACATCTTGAAAGGGCAGCTTTTGGAGTATGAAACCCACATGGACTTTGGAACCAGAGACTAGTTTGAGTCTTGGCATTGCCATCTCCTGGCTGGTCAACCTTAGGAAAGCTGCCAGATCTCTCTAAGCCCTGTTGTCTTCATCTATATGGTGGAGCTAACACTGCATCCCTCACAAGACTGTTAAGATGGCCAATCAGAATAACAGATCTAGAGCTTCTAGCAGAGGCTTGGCACAGGGGCAGAGATGGACAGCTGTTTGTTCCCTTTCCTTATGGAAAGCCATTCTTCCTAGCCCACAATAGAACAGAATCTAGAATTCTGTCTAATTCATTGAGATCTGAGATGAGTTGAACACATAGTATCTGCCCCTGACTTTCCTGTTTGACACTATGTAGCCATCATATGTGCTTTGTAAGGTGCCAGATTACCCCCTCCTCCAGCCCTATCCCTACCATTCACACATAGATGAAGCCGAGCAAACTCAGAGGTAGATAGCTGATACATGCAATGTACAAACATCTACCATGCCAATTCATATGCAAGCATTCCCAGATATTTACCAACACAAAGGCCCAGCCACACAAAACTGCACACACAGACTCACACCTGGAGCACACCAGAATGGAAACAAATGAGGCAAATGCTACACAAGCTATGGGGATTCACAGGGACACGAACAAGTGCAAAATCCCACAGGTAAGCATGCACATATGCAAGAATATATGCATATTGCCTGGATTTGTGCACAGACATCTGACCCACTGAAGCCTAAGGCATGGCGACATAGGTGCATGGAATACAGAACCCCAGCATGGATTCCTGAAGCACAGAGCTTTAGCCTGGGTCCCACTGTCCTGCCCTGAGCCAATCTTCGACTCTGGACTGTGGAGAAGCTTTGGCGCCCTCTGCTGACTACAGTGTTGCTTGCAGCCTACAGCAGCCTTGGGAGAAAGAACTGAGACTGCAAGCCCAGGATGCCTAGGGCAAGAGAGAAAACAGGAAGGGGGTGAGGAATAAAAAAAGAAGAGAATAGAATCTGGTAACATTCTGTTCCCAAAGCCACCAGGATTAAGATCCACTTACAGCTATCGACTCTTTAGGATCTCATAATGACCTTCTGGAAATTTCCAGGTGGCACAGTGGGCAGCGCAACAGACCCAGGCCTCAGGAAACATCTCTGGCTGCACTGCCTGAGAATCCGCAAACAGAGCTGTGCCTTGGCCATGGGCTTCACACGAGGTGAAGGGTAGAGCTTTGTCCCAGGCCCTGCAGGTGGCATGACACCCTGGGAGGTGGGTGACAGGTGGGGTGGACAGTGTCACATCTCTGCAGAAGGCCACAGGGTCACACTTCCAGAATTCTGCTGGGAGCACCAGTCGTGGCTGGCTAACCTGGCTTCCCTGCGGGGCTGCTCTCTCACTGTTAGCTGAGGTTGCTGCCTGGGCTGCGCTGCCCACCCGGGGCTCCACCAGGAGGTGGTCATGAAGAGGCACTTCTTCCCCTTGGCAGGAGCTAAAAGTTACCTGGAAACAGCCAGTGGTTTGTCCCATGGACTAACTCAGTCTGTGAAGAGAGGCAGGAAGAAGCAAAATCAAGAAGCTGGGAGGATGTGCTCAGTTCCCCTGGTCTTTCTCGCTGGGTGATGTTGGTCCTCATGACATCTGACTTTGAGACTGCACCCCACATTTCTGTTGTCACCTTCAGCTATTGCAACAGTTCCTCTCATTCCCCAAGTCGCCTGCTCATCTTCTCCTACCATTGTTACCCGTACTGTCGTAGTCAATGTCCTACGAAGTGACACCATGACCAAGGCAACTCTTATAGAAGAAAACATTTACTTGAGGGCTTACAGTGTCAGAGGTTTAGTTTGTTACCATCAAGGCAGGAGCATGTCAGCATGCACAGTTCTTGGGGTGATAGCTGAGAGCTATATCCTTATTTGAAGGCGGACACACACACACACACACACACACAGAGAGAGAGAGAGAGAGAGACAGAGAGAGAGAGAGAGAGAGAGAGGCAGAGACAGAGACAGAGACAGAGAGAGAGACAGAGAGAGAGAGAGCGTCAGACAGACAGACAGATGCTGGTGTGAGCTTTTGAAACTTCAAAGCTTACTCCTCCAGTGACATATCTCCTACAACAAGGCCACACCTCCTAATCCTTCTAATCCTTCTCAAATAGTACCTACCACTCACTGATGACTAAGTAATCAAATATACGAGCCTGTGGGGACCATCCTTTTTAAAATTACCTCCTTACCTTTGCTCACACTGGAGCTGGTAACCCCTTCCCCCAATCCCAAAATCACTGTCCCACATGCACAGCCCAAAGCCGTGGCGTCTGGATCTAGATCGTCCTTCCTCTCCTTCTTCTAAGCTTCTCTGAGACTAGGGAGGAAACAAGTCACATGACTGTCTTGGCTTGTCTGCTTCTCTAGCTGCTTCCCTCTCTGCTCTCTGCGCTGTGACTTGCCATTTTCATGGAGAGCCCACAAGAGAGGCCATCCGTTGTCAGCTCCAGCCAATCTCTCCAACAGCAATCTCTTTCCACTGACCATCTGTCCCATTTCCTCTTTCCCCTGCTCAGCAAGCTCATAGGTATAGCAGCACCAAGCCCCCAATCTAGCAGCCCCAGCCAAGGAATGAGAAACTTGTTTCTCCCTACAGGAAATGCCCTGTGACTACAGGGAACCACTCCTACTCACTCAGCAAGGGAGCCAGTGGCCACTGCCCAAGCCCTGTTCTGCACTGTCCATGTGTAAATACTAAACACTGTTAACTAACTGCTAAACACGGTTAAGTACTGTAAAATGCTATTGGCTGCTTCCCACACCTGCTTCCTTCCTTGTCCTTTTGGAAGTGGTACTAGGGGCCCCTCTAGTGGCCTACAGGCAACTCTGAGGTACACAGTACCTCATGTTATGTTTGTTTGCTGCAGCTTTGACCCTCAGCTTTGGATTCCAGCTGCAGTCCTAGAACAGCAGGAAAAGTCCAGCACAGCACAGAGACCTCCTAACGCCACAGTCCAATCCCTCAAAGCCTCTCCTGATCTGCAGCAATACCTCCTCCTGATCCCAGTGGTGCTGGTGAGACGCCTGCACCAGGAGGGGGAGCCAGTGGGCTTGGAAGCCAAGGGGTGAGTATTCCTATGCTAGGACTGCCAAGATTCGGTAAGGTGTGCAAGGTCTGACTGGAGTATGTCTTCCATCGTCCTCTAGGATGGAATCATGGTACCAGTTCCAGAGACAGAGAGAAATGTGCCATGAGTCGTAGGTGAGGTCCTGGTAGATTACCTGTCCCTGAGGCAGGAGGCCAGGTGATGGGACACTGGGCTTGCAGAGGATGCAGCGTCTGGCAGTCCCTTCTGAAGGAGCTGACTGGGAAGTCTGAGAGAGGGACCCACATGGCTGATATATCATTCTAACCGTGGCTGAAGACGTCCTCCATGTCTTCATGGAGCTCCCAGTTAAATCAGAGTTGCCTTGGTCCTGGTGTCTCTTCATAGCAATAGAACAGAAAGTAAGACAGTACAGATGGCAATGTAGGAGAAGATGAACAGGAGACTTGGGGGTTGGGAGTGGGACTGTGGCAATGGCTGAAGGTGACACCGTAGTTGTGGAATGCAGTCTCAATGTCAGGTGTCAGTGTTATGACCACTCCAGGCCGTTCCAGAGACAAGTTTCTTCAAGATACCATGTTCTTCCTGTGCCCTGAAAGGGAGGGCACAATTCTAGAAGGACTGTACCTGGAGGAACAGCCTGGCAACCTGGGACATTAGACACATTGAAGTGGCCCTGCTAACAGGTAAGGTACCTTTGCTGAGCTGACCCCTGCTACCTTCCACTCTTAGTGAAAAGGAACAGGGAACATGTTCAAGTGCACACACACACACACACACACACACTTCCAAACAGATTTATAGGTTAGTGCTGATGAGATTCACTCCCTCCTCGCAAGCATAAACAGCCCCCTTCTCCTGGTTCTGCACAGCCCTTGTGTTATGCGGGAGGCATGCCTGATGCCTTTGGCGGTCAGAAAAGGGCTTTGGATCCTCTGGAACTGAATCACAGACAGTCTATGTGGGTGCTGGGAACCGAATCTGGGTCCTCTGCAAGAGCAGCAAGTGCTCTTAACTGCTGATCCATCTCTCCATCACCAAAAAACCAAAATCATAAAATGTTACAAGTCCTTATCTTTAAAGGAGGATTGTATAGGAGACACACATCTACCTGCACATATACCTCTCCATATACACACACCTATACAAGCTTTGAAAAGAGTCTACGTCATGAAGGGAGACAGGAGTGTCTTTTTGGGGGGGGAGGTCAAGTCAGGGTTTCTCTGTGTAGCCTCAGCGGTCCTGGAACACTGTAGACCAGATTGGCCTCGAACTCACAGAGATCTGCCTGCCTCTGCCTTCCAAGTGCTGGGATCAAAGTCATGCACCACCACCACCTGGATGTCTTTCAAAGGGACCCACCTCTCCTCCCTGGCCAGGGAGTTAGTTGAGTACTGTTAGGCACTGCTAAAACTATTAAGTACTGTGACATACTATCAGAATGTGAGTTCTGTGTTGACTTTCCATTAAGTCCTCATTGGAACACTCTTTTGATGTTTTCTGTGGACCACTAATCTTGTCAAGAGCAGACATCTGACAGGCCCTTCCATCTTGCCTGGCAGCCTTGAGTGGGGAGCTGTCAGCCAAGGCCTTCCTTTACTGGAGACCAGCCAGACTACCGTAAAGGCAGCCTAGAGGCTTGGGGGCAATTACAGTAACTCTGAGGTCGCTCTAACAGCTGCAGAGGACCACTGAAGGCACGCTCCAGTCATGACCACTCCAGACAGTTTCTATAGGCTTTGAAAGGCAGCGCTCTAAGCAAGAGAAGCCGCTGTGAACTCTAACTAACCCCGCAGCCATCTTCACCTAAGCCAGAGTGGGGATAATTTCCCTGGTGGCCCAGCAAGAAAGCCTGTGGTTGGTGCACATTATAATCCTCTATTTTCATGAAGAACTGTGCCATGGTCGGTACAGAAATCTTTGCCACACTCTTCTTTTTGCTATGTTTTTTCAATTCATTTTAAGGGCTTTTTTTTCCATCTATTATTTGTGTGTGTGTTTCTGTGTCCATGTGTGCATATCCATATGTATGGAGGTGCCAGCTGAGGTCAGAAAAAGGCATCAGGTCCCCTGCAGCTAGAATTATAGGCAGAAAGAAGTCTCCCAATGTGAGTGCTGGGAACCAAACTCAGATCCCCTGTAAGAGCAGCAAGTCTCTGAACCAAGCCCTTAGCTTAGCTGGAGACATCTTCCCATGCTGTCCCAGGATGCAACATTAGGCCCATTAAAAAAGGCTTCTCTGGAATCTTTATCATTAGTAGAGCAGGCTAGCTAGACCAGAAGAAGAGACACGGGCAGTGGCAACTGTGGGGGAGGGGCGGACAGCAGCAGTGCAGGGGGCAGTAGCTGTCCTGGAAACAGGCAGCAAGCGAGACCCAGAGAGAGGCTGTGGTAGAGAGAACGGGGCAGGGAGAAGAGATAAGGGGTCACCAGCACAGAGACAGAATTAAAGGGCTGGCAGGAAGGCTCAGTGGGTAAAGGTGCTTGCTGCCAAAGCTGCCAACCTGAGTTCAATCCTCGGGGCCACAAGTGGAAGGAGGGCACTGACTCCAACAATTTGTCCTCTGACTTCACATTCTGTGTGTGCCAGTGCTCACCCCATATACAATAAATATTTTCTAATTATGAGAGAGAGCATGAGAGGCAAAGAGCCAGGGAGAGGGAGAGAGTGAGAAGAGAGAGAGAAGGCTGCGCAGGTTTAGAGAAATAGTGATGTGAACTCCAGTCACTGGAAGAGTTCCCAGCAGCTGCCCAAGCCTTAGGGCCCAAGAACCCTAACACTGTAGGCCTGAATGATCTATTAGAGGCTGTGGGAGCCAAGGGTCTCAACACCCAAGGCCCACCAGGAGCTGGACCAGTAGCAGGTTCTACCCAGATACTGCAGCTAACGTTACCATAGTGCTGATAGTTAAAGCCTGGAGCAATAAGCCTCCAGCCCTGACCAAAGCCTGGAGCTGCCGGCCTGAAGCTCTCAGCCCACAGACACTGACTCCAGAGCCAGCGGTGGACAGAGTGGAGGAGCTTCTCCTTGTCTATCCACAGTTTCTATCTGGAGCAGAGAGAGGGCCCCTGCAGCTGACTGGGGAGCCAACAATTTCAAGTGATTTATCAGGAAAATATAAGAACCTTCAGATGACATCTACTCTGTACTCAGTTTGTTCTGTGAAATCATGAGCCCCAAGGACTGAGTGCTGAATATGAGATGAGGAGGCTGCTGGCCGAGAGGTAGGTAGAAGCCCAGGACCTGGGGAGGGACAGACTGGAAGGCCGTAAGGAAGCTGAGGAGGCAGCGGTGAGATTTAAAATTCTCTCCCAACGGCAAAGAGCAGAACTGAGAGGACAGAAAATTGAATCTGGGAATGTGGAGCACAGATATGAGAAATTCGCTGAAAAAACAAAAGAGGAGCCCAAAGGGATAAAGAGCAAAGAGAAAAATTTGATAAACAAAGCAAGAACCAGGAAGAAGACAGAGAGACGAAAAAAAAAAAAGAAAAACATTCCTGAGCTGCTGGTAAAAGCCTGTGCATTGAAAAGTTCCTTTTTATCCTAACCAAACTGATTACAAGCCTCGAACACTAGCTTTGTGCAGTGGCCTATGACTATAATCTCAGGAAGCAGAGGCAGGAGGATCGCCCAATTGGAGGCCAGCCTAGTCTACATAGCGAGTTTGGGACCAGTAAGGACTTCATACTGAGAATCTTCAAAAAGGAGGAGGAAGAGGAAGAAGAATTTAGCAGAGGAATTAATTTTAATGACAAAGAATTCTGATAGCACCTGGGGAGGGGGAGGGGGTGGTTGGGGCAGGCTGGGGGGTGGGGGAGGGCGCATGACCTTAAACCAGTGTAGCAGGTAACATGGGGGAAATACCTGCACAATTTCTTTTCTTTTGGGGGGGGGGGGAAGGTCTCTTACTCTATAGCCCCGGTTGACCTGGAATTGGGTACGTAGACTAGGCTGGCCTCAATCTCACAGAAATGCACCTACCACTCGGCCTCTCAAGTGCTGGGATTAAAAGTGTGCCCCGCCATGCCTGGTTCTGTAACATCTCTTAAAATGTCTGGGTGGAGATTCCACAGAGTGAATCTAGGAAGCACTGACTTAGGCAAACAAGACCAAACTCTACGCTGAGGCTTTCTTGGGGTTTTTAAACCCTGGTCTACACATTACTAAATTGCCAGTGTTAAAAGAATAGTCCTCAAGACTGAGTTAACTATAAAACCTGGTTTTACAGTTCAGGCAATTGGACCAGAGCTCAGGGCAGCGCACGCTGATAAACCAATCTGCAGAATTTTGAGAATTTACTGTTGGGATGTAGAATGTTAACAGTTTGCCAGACATATTGATGACTGAAGACAAAACAGGCCTTTCCTATATACCAGAATGTAAGGTATATGCCTCGGATGGTTCTACCTTTAATGGAGGAGGGGCGGGAATACAGCTTTGTCCTCAGTAAACAAACAAGAATCCAAAAAACAAAAACCATCGTGGTGGGGAAACTGCCATAGATAAAAGATGAGGAACTAAATGTTACAAAGCTGTTAAAAAGTTTCTCAGGAGACTGAATCACGCCAGTCTGTTCCCTGGGGCCTTGGATGAGTTTGCCGTGGAGGAGAGGTTTGGTGTATTCTGCCTGCCTCCTTGCGTGTTGTGCCTTTGAGGCAGTCATTAGCATTGTCCCTTTACAGCTTTAGCCCTTCCTTGAGCCGAGTTCCAGTTCCAGTTTTTCCTGCACTCTTGTCACACTGGCTCCTCTGGTCCCTGAAGCCCTCAACACTGGAATGCGTCCTGTTACTGTTATCTCTTCTTTGCTCCCTGAGCCTGAAACAGACTAGTAGAACCTGACTCTTTGCTAAGGTCTTGCTAAACCATTTTTGGTTTTATTTCTTGACCGGACCCTGATTCAAAGAGTTCCTGGTTCTTTCTATAATGCCTGAATAAGCCTGATGCTAGAACCTGATAAACAGCACAGAGCACAGAATGAATGAATGAGTCATACAGCGATCTCATACACCAGCCTCATTTACTGAGATGCCAAGTTCTAGTAAGAACACAATCAGATTAGGTCCAGCCTATATCCAACACTATGTGAAGCAAACACGCTTAGCAAGCATTGCTGTGAGCATAATGACTCCATAGGGGACTGCGGCAAACCCGTTTCTCTCTACCCCAGGTCAAAAGAGGAAAGATGACCTCACATGCTGAATACAAGTTAGGCAAACTGAACTATTTCTTTTCAGTAAGTCAAAATATACTTATCTTATAAAACAGGAACTATAATAAATCTCTGGCTGGAGAGACGTCTGTCTCAGTCGGCAGTAGGCTTAGCTGTGCAGGTGTGAGGATCTGAATTCGATCCGTTGGAATTCATACAAAAAGCCAGCCACAGCAGTGTGAGCCTGTGATCCCAACACTGAGAGAGAGGAGGATTCCCAGCGCAGGGCTCGCTGGCTGCCAGATTTGTGAGGCAGGTGGGTCTCTGAGAGTTCGGGGACAACTTGATTCTATGTAGTGAGTTTTAGGACAGAGAGAGCTGCATAATGAGGCCCTGCTGAGAGAGAGAGAGAGAGAGAGAGAGAGAGAGAGAGAGAGAGAGAGAGAGAGAGAGAGACTTTTAAGAACACTGACTGCTCTTGAAGAAGACCATGGTTCAATTCCCAGCACCCCCCTGATGGCTTACAACTGTGTGTAACTCCAGTTCCAGGGGATCTGATATCCTCTTGTGTCCTCCATGGGTATTGAAAGCACATGGCACTCAGACATACAAGCATGCAAAACCACTCATACGAATAAAATGAAAATACATAAATCTCAGCAAAAACTAAAGTGAAAAGTGACCGAGGAGGATGCTGGACATAGAACTTGCCTCCACATACACTTACATACATGATCGTGCACACGCACATCTGCACACAAAGGAATACAGTGGATTTCGAACTGTTCGCTGACACCGACAGCATGAGAAGCTGTCCAGAAAGGGCTTGACTAAGTATGGGGTGCTTTCGGCTATCTTGTTATGCAATGCTGTTCTGCAGGTCCTACTGAATGCAATTAGGACACAAATGAAAAGACTGGGAAGCAATTATCTGCAAATATGGTATTGTGAAGGATCTACTTACCCATGCTCCCTGTTTCCTGCCTCAGCACCCCTAAGACCCTTGGGGTCTCTCCCAGGTGAGGATTTTTGGTGTGGTAATGAGTTGCTGATGGCTGGGCCCTTAGGCATCTTTAGGACAGGAAAGACCCAGCATGATGAGCTGTGACCTTTAGCCCCACCTGCCAATCTCCTGGAAAGGAGCTAATCACTGATGCTCATATCTACATCATTACACCTCCAAGACCCCCCCCCCCAATGGCTTGGGAGGCTTCCAGGTAGCTGAACATGTAGATGTTCCCGGAGGGTGGTGTGAGAATACGTCGTGGGAAACATGTTCCAGAGCCTGGTCAGTGGGAAGTTCCAGAACTGGAATTTGAAGCAGGAGACAATCTTATATAGCCGAGCCCTCCAACTACAGGACCTAACACTACCTCCAGGTGACAGCATCCGAACTGCGTAGAGGACGGCTGGCCTCTCTGCAGAATTGCTGGCTCCACACTAGAGAAACTGATTTTGTTTTTCTTCTATATCCTCAAATTTGCCTTTGCAGAATAAATGAATAAAATAAAGGCAAAATAATAAAAGCAGCAGAGTTGGGTAAAGTGGCCAGTTTGAAACAGCTATAAAATGGCTGCTAGCTTTTTCATTTTTCTACAGCTTGTCAAAAAGCATACTGAACAAAAGGGGCTGTTTTATTCATTGCTATATACCAAGTTACCTCAAAACCCAGCAGTTTAAAACCGTAATACCAGTGATCTCAAAGATGTTGTGAGTTAGGGAACTACAGCTGGGCCTCTGGCTCAGGATCTTTCACAGGACTATATTCAAGGTATTAGTTGGCATGGCTGTCATCGAGAAACTCGGCTGGAAGAGGACCTGCACTGCCATGTGTCTATTGCCCAGTGCCAAACTAGCCATTCCTTGGCTGGAGGCCGCCTCAGTTCCTAGCCACATGAGTTCATAAGGCAGCCCACACGAAATGGCAGCTGGTTTCACAGATCAGTCAAATAAGTAGGCCAAAGAGAGAGGGCCTGACACCCTTTGGAATATAATCTGTGAAACCAGTCAACATGTATAGCCCCCACACAAGGGAATGACGAGAGGCTGGGTTCCTTTGGCTCCATAAAGGAATTGCAACACTTCATGAGGGGAAGCTCAAGCACAAACATTCATCTCAAATAGCCACAAAAAAGAAAACCTCAATAGTGGGAGATACACTGTGCTCCTGGGGGGAAGTATGGTTTTGAAGACCCCAATCAACACTCAATTAATCTACAAATCAACTCACCTGCTATTCCCAGCGGTACTTGTGTCTGCTCGTGTGTGTAGAGAAAACCATCTAAGCCAGGTATTGTGGTGTGTACACATCATTCCAGTACCTCAGAAGCTGAGGACTGTGTTATCACATTCTATTTCAAAAGCAAAACAAATAAGCCCACCTCTTCTAGGGGCTGGAGAGATGGCTCAACAGTTAAGAGCACTGCTTCTGTTGCACACGGCCTAGGTTTGCTTCCCAGCCTCCCCTATGGCAGCTATAAACAGCTATACCTCCAGTTCCGGGAGATCTGACACCCTCTTCTGGCCTCTTCAGGCACCAGGCATGTAGTGCTTGCAGCCAAGACACCCATAGACATATAAAATAATCAAAAAAAAATTAAGATTAGCAGTAAATCTTTTCTTTAAAAACAAAAACTCATCTAAAAAAGCTAGTGTAAGATGTACCCAGGTGCTGAGAGCAGTTTGGACCATCTCCCTAAAAACTGCTAGCTGAGGACCAGGGAAATAACTCAGCTGGTGAAGAGCCTGCCCTGGAAGAGTGAGGATCTAATCTCAGAAGCAGTAACACGCTTGCTGCACAAGTGTGAAGACACAAGTTTGACCCCCAGAATTCACATAAAAAAGCCAAACATGGAGATCTGTGCCAGTATCTATGGTTATAAAGCATAATTTAGGGGTCTTTTCCCATCACCTGTTAAGCTCCCAAATACCAACACAGAGTACAGGTTTATTCAACAAGCTTTAAAGCACTAGAGCTGGGCAGATATTCATCTAGTCTAACCCTCTATGCTAGTCTGGCTACTTCCCAACCACAGACCCCAAATTTCTTGCCATTTTGGTCCTGCCTGGACTGCTTCTGCTCCGTCAGGTCAGTCCTCATGGCCACAAGCCGTGGCTACTGCCTTTCCCTCTCTCTTCTTCCTTCTACCTTCTTCTTCCTTCTCCCCCTACCTCATGGTCCCTACCTGAGACCCCCAGGCTGGGCACAGAAGTCCAGCCTCCCTGTCCTCGCTGCCCATCTACAGGCTGCTCACCTTGTTTATTAACCAACCAGAGATAGCTGGGGAACAATGTTTACACAACATTGATGACAATGTCCATCTGGACTGCAAGCAGATCTCCAGGCAGAATACACCGTGCACCAGCTCAGCATGTATCAGCACTTGGTGATCCAGAGAGGGGAGAAGCCTAGATTCACTGATCAGCCAATTTAGGCAAATCTGCCAGTCCTGAGTCCAGTGAGCAACCCTGTCATATATATGTATACGTCCATGTACATGTATAATGTATATGTATGTATGTATATATGGCATGATCATAAAGGGAGATGTGCCAGAGAAGAATGGATCTAAAGGGAGGAGAGTAGAAAGAACAGGAGACAAAGTTTCCTCTTATATGTGGGTGAGGCATGGAAATAGAAGGGAGTCTATTGGAGAGGAGAAAGGCAGTAAATGGTGGCTCTGGGGGAGGGGGTTAAACTATGAGCAAAGTTTAATGATATATGTATGGAGAGGTCATAATGAAACTCGTTATTTCTTGTGCCATCAGAAAGAAAGGAATGAAGAAGACACCTGTCTTCCCTCACTCCCTTCATGCACCCACTGCTCAGTTAGAGCCATATGCAGACAGCTGTCTCAGAGCAACTTGGCAATCAGCCTGCAGGATCTAGTTCTGATGACCAAATTAAGGCTGCCTTGATCTCCCGTACCCCATGGCCCCCAACGGGGGCATCTGGGTGAACAACAGCTCAATCTCCCCCTTATCTGGGCAGCCCTGGGCCCCGGTGATGCTGACAGGAGAAATGTTCCTTGGCCATTGCTACACAGGCTATAAATAACGTATGGCCCTGATGGCTGTTTGAGTAAGAGACAGGACCTAGAACAGTGGCTTTCTATCATGTACAGAGGGAAGTTTGGGATGTTTTGTCTTGTTTTCCTTACTTCTTACTTGGAATTTGGTTTTTTTGTGATTAGAAATAAAATTTTAATTAAAAAAAAGAAATGAAGGGAAAGGGGCGAGGAGGAAGGCTCAGTGAAGTGTCTGCTGCACAGTCAGAGCCGCTGTGTTCAGACCCATGTGTTCACCCATGCAGAGAGCAGGGGGCAGTGGAGCGTGTCTAACCACAGTGCAGTGGAACCAGGGCTTTCTGGCCAGCTAGCCTAGCCAGTCGATGGGCTCCAGGTTCACTGACAGACTTTGCCTCAAAAACTAAAGTGGGGCCAGCGTACACTGCTAAGCCTGAGTTCGATTCCTGAGACCCACATAACGGAAGGAGAGAACTTTGACCTTCAAAAACATACTGTGGTACACACAAACACACACACATTAAATAAATAAACATAATTAAAACAATAAGATAGAAAGTGACTGATGAAGCTCCTGGTCTCTATATGCACACACACACCATACACACATAACAGCGCATGCCCAACTTCACCTCCACCCAGGACTGGTATTTGCATCTCCCTCACTAGGCTAGGGGTTCTTTTGGGGACCTGGTGGCCCTGCCCTGTTTCTATAACTCCTATGCCAGCACAAAAGCCTGGCACTGGGCAGCCACCCAGGGGACTTACTAAACAAATGGACTAAGGAAGACATGGGAGAAACAGGGGCACACGGGGGCAGTGAGAGTGAGGTAGTGGGAAGCAGAAACAGACGGAGATCACAAGACACAAGGAGAGATGGAGGAGGCAGCACCAGCCAGCGAATGATGAATCTAGAGATGAAGGCCTAAAGATGGAGAAAGTTAAAGACAGGGCCAAAGTCAAAGGGAGGCGGAAAGAGAGGAAGAGAGGGAAAGAGGGAGAGGAGGGGAGGAGAGGAGGGAGTGGAGGGAGAGGAGGGAGAGAAAGAGAGGAGAGAGAGGAGGAAGTGAAAGAAGAGAAGAGGGAGAGGAGGGAAAGAGGGAGAGGAGGAAGAAAGGGAGGGAGAGGGAGCCTGAGTCTTCGTTTTTCTGTTTCCCCCATAGTTCTGCCTAAGGGCCTGGCATCTTGTTTGATTTTGCCAGCTCCTTTGGACAGGGAGCGAGCTGCCTCCTTCATTCCACCCTAGCTGGCTCATGTCCATCCCTAGAATTTTGACAGATGGGGCTCTCCCTCCCAGCAGGCTCCAGCATCACCCAAAGTCCCTCCACCAGTACAGGCTTCCTGGACCCCCTCCTCACCAGCTTCCTTTTGGCAATTCTGGGTGGGGTCAGAGGTGAGGAACATTACCATCCTGACCCTATTCACCAGGGCAGAATGCCTCAAGGGAGAATTATGAGCGCAACCAGAAGGACTTCCTGCCTCCATAGAGTCTGGCCTTGATGCCCGCACTATACTGTTCCAAGAACCCTCAGGAGGGGTCTAAGGAGACTGGAATGGAAAACTGAGAGGGAAGCGGCCAGAGTCACAGAATTCTCTTGGTTCCTAGAGAAGGGTGGGTCTCCCCCATTCCATCAGCCCCTTGAAAAGTCTCTGCCCACCTCCCCCACTTCTGCTCTGAAGTTCCAGACCTAAAGAGAGACACTTCCAAACCAAAGGGCCTTAGCCCCCTCCCTAGGCCCCCTCCATGACTGCCTTGGCTCTGGGGACCAACCAAAGTTCCCCTCCCCCACTTCCCCCACCATTGCGCCAGATGTGGCTGCGGGGGATGGGTGGGCGCAGGGCCCAGCTGGCAGTGGTCACTTGGTGGTCCTTTCCCTGCAGAGTCAGCGTTTCCTGTGCCAGCTCGCCTGCCTCCTCACTCAGCACTTCCTCCAGCCCGCTTTCCAAAGGCAGCAGATGGGGCAACGCAGTCTCTAGCCACCAGCTTCAGCCTAGAATCCCAGTTCACTACAAACTCTGTCAGTGGTCTTTTCTGAGCTGCCTAACCTGGGCTGCCAGTGACAGGGAGGGCAGGGGACTGAGCCAGGCTGCTGTGAGTGACAGAGATCAGTCTCCTGGGGCTTGCCCTCAACCCTTCAACCACAGAAAATTCTGATGCACAGTTCGTCCCCATCCTCTCTTCTACAAAGCAAGTGGGACACCTCACAGCTTCTACCCCTTCTCTGTTCTCAGCAAGCCTGCCACTGCTTTCATGTTTCCCCCACGGATTTTCCAGTACCTGGAGGGTTTTTTTGTTTTGTTTTGTTTTGTTTTGTGGGTGTGTACATGTGCATGGGGAAGCATGTGTGTGCACTGCGCATACACATGTGTGCAAGTATTCAATGACCAGACATGTTGTCCTCCTTTTTTAGGGTCAGGGTCCCTTTCTAGCCTGGAATTGGCCAGTTAGGCAAGACTGGCAAGCCATGAAGCCCCAGGGAACTTTGCATATCCTCCTCCCAAGCAAGCACTGTCGTGCCCAGCTCTTTTCACATGGGTTCTGGGGATTGAACTCAGGACCTCACGATTGCAAAACAGTACTGAGTCATCTCCTCAGCCCCAAGTCCTGCAGTTTCAGCTCAGGGTTATAGGGTAATGGTGTTCTATGGGAGTCCTGACCTCTTCTGGCCTTGCATCAGCCCTCCAAGGGTCCCTTGAGACTGGTTCCTAGTGCCAGGAACTGGCAGTATGCCCCACTCACCCAGGCACATGTCTTAAAATCATGGATGGGAACTGCAGTAGGGTCTAGGCTGGCCAAGGAGCTGCCTCTCCTTAAGACAGCTCTGTCCCCGACTAGCCAACCCCTGATCTAACCTGCACTCTGCACCTCCATACCTGGCCTAGGTGTCTTTTAGATCCCCATGCTGCCTGCATGGGATCAACCTAGGAATGCTGAGACACCCCTGCATGTGGAGAGGTAGAGGCAAACTGGCCTCCTGGATTCCAGGAAAGGGAAGAAGGGGAGAGGATGGGCCCAGCCATGCACAAAATGGCATGAGAGGATCCCTTGGGCTCCATGGTTAGCCAGCCTAGCCTAACAGGCATGTGCCATGCCAGGGAGAGGCCTTGTCCTTAAGAAAGACAGACAACAACCTTCCCTGGGTAAGGCAAGGTGAAGATGGACAACAAAAAAGGGACGGAGAAAATGAGGTGTGGGCCACCCTGCAGAGACAAACCCCTCCCTTCTCTCAGAGTTAAAAGGAAGAAACCAATGGCCATATGTCTGGCGCTGTACTGGATACTTTTCATAATCCCTCATTTCTTCTTCCCCAAACTGCCACAACAAAAGTTTTATCTGCCCCTTCCCCAGGTCAGAGGCAAGACTGTATGGTTGCAAGAGAGCTTACAGCTTCCCTGGGGAGTGGCCAGCTAGGTCAAGCCCTTGGCTCAAGCCATCTCGAGGACCCCAGGGCTCTGGACTCAGCCGAGGTGGCTGGCAGGCCCACAGCCCTGGCCCAGGGATTCTGTGCAGAGGCCCAAGCTCTGTTCAGAGCAGTATATTCAAACACAGCCTAACAGGAAACTTGGCTCTTCTGACTCACTCGGATTCGACCTTATTAAGAAAAAAGAAAAAAGAACCAGAGCCAACTTCAGCTAGGGTTTCATGCCAAGTGCTGGCTCCCAGCAGAGCATTGAGCACCATGGCCTGTGCCCTGATCTCCCCACCCCAAAACCCCCAGGCAGCGCCTGTTCCCTGCTCTCCCAACCCCACCCTGCCCACAAAAGAGGGTCCTGTTAACCCCCTTCCCACCTCAAAACCATCCCATATCCTCCCTCAATTCTTGCTTCCTTCTCCTCCAAGCCCAAGGTACCCTAAGGCCTGTTTCCACTTCTCCCTTGCTGCCCATCTGGCTGGCTGGAAGGCCCTACAGGACCCCAGGGATTCTAAGCAGCTGAGGCCAACACTGCAGGGGGCAAGCAGGAGGGAGGAAAGGCTTAACCCTCCAGGTCCCAGGCTTCACTTGAGCCAAGACTTGCTAGTCTTTAGATTACTCAGTCCCTGTTGTAGGAATCCAGATTTTATGCTGGAGCTAGGGGGCTATTGGCAGGAGTGCGGTCGCAAGCCCCCGGTTCTCTGGTCAGATTATAGGAATCTACCGTCCCAAAACAAATAAATGAAGCTTCAGTCCTGAAAAACAGTGTGGGTCAATGCATGCTTCCTGGTAAGGGTGGAGGGCAGAGGGGTCCTTGTTCCCAAAGAGCAGCATTCTGGCTGGTTCCTGGAGTTTCTGAGACAGAATCATCAGGCATTGAGGACAAGCCCTTCCTACCTTGTTTATAACTCTCAGGGGGTAATTTTTGCCCTCCAGCTCCCAAGACCACAGCTAGAGAAGACAACCTAGGGGAAGCATTTAGAGTGTGACTCCTTGGGTATCAAGCAAAAGTTAAAACTTACTTGGGTACCAAGTTGAAACTCTTGGGACCTTTCTTATTACCCCTGTCATCCCCAGAGGGAACAGAGATTGGCCAGAACAAATGTAGCTATGCAGAATAATCTTCCGTTGATCAGAGCTGGGATGGAACTTAAGATTCCCAAGTCCTCCCTCTCTGCTGTTCTACGCCAAAAGTTCCTCTGCCTCACAAAGACCCTTGCCCATATCCAAGGCAGCTAGCTGCTGGGTTCATCTTATCCATATGTATGCTTGGAGTATTTCTGGCTATCTGCTCATGCAACACAGGACAGAAACCACCGGAATGCATGAAGTCAGCATCTACCTGAGCTCCCAAGTCCTGCTCAGCCCAGAGACACATACACCCTAGTCTCCATGCCTGTAGATTGAGATCTGGTGGAAGAGTTGTAGGTCCAGTGTCTTTGGACTCAGGACCAAGTGCCAAGTGTCTGCCGAATGCAGAATGACAGGGTGGCCCCAGCTAGAGTTAGGCATCTCCCAGGGAGGGTCTCCAGCGAAGATGTGTCTTTGGAGAAGGGAGAAGGCACCCCAAGAGCCCTGGGAAGGGGTAAGGCCAGTGAGGAAAGTGAAATTCAGGAAAAGTGTATCCCAAGATGAACGGAACCAGTAGGGCAGTGCCCATATCTTAATCCTCTGTGCTTGCCTGAAACCCCACTTACTAGGTCTGAGTCGCTAGGGACTCCCTCCTACCCCCTGCCTCATTCCCTTCCTGAGAGCCAGGTCTATGGCTTGGCTGGAAGCTACTACGACTAAGGGAGCACTGCTCTGTGGGACAGGCCACATAGCTAAAACCCGGCGGGCCATAGGGCCCCGCGGAGGAGGCCCCAGCAGGGAGACCAGGTTTCGGCAACCTCCAGACACTTCGAGCCTGTTGCTTATTCATTCAGAGTGGGAAAGCGCCAGCCTAGCGTGCCGCCAGCCAGTGTGGGGCTGGCCATGTAAGGGCCCCAGGAGGTCCTGCCCGTCCCGTGCCCTGCGGAAAGCCTCATACAGCCCTGGGCACCGCCCCTGCCCTGCCCTGACCCCTTGGCCTCGAAATGCTGTCATCGGAGGAGCTGTCCCGCTCGGGACAAGGCCAGGATGGACAAAGCTAGAGCTTGGGCAGGCGAGGAGCCTTCCTGTCCTCGAGGCCGTGGAAAGAGAAGCACGCACCGGGATCCACTCCTGAGAGCACCTCTGCCCACCCGGCCTCTGCAGAAGGGCCACGATGGCTCTGGCCGGAGCCAGCAGCCAGCTGGGGACCCTGGTGTGGGGCGCCTGCCTGTGCGTCCTGGTGCACGGGCAGCAGCCGCAGCCAGGAGAGGGCTCAGACCCAGGACGCTGGCGGCAGTTGATCCAGTGGGAGAACAACGGGCAGGTGTACAGCCTGCTCAACTCGGGCTCTGAGTACGTGCCCGCGGGCCCCCAGCGAGGGGAAAGTAGCTCCAGGGTGCTGCTGGCCGGCGCGCCCCAGACGTCGCAGCGGCGCAGCTCCGGGGGACCGCGGCGTCGGCAGGCTCCGAACCTGCCCCTGCCCGGGCGCGTGGGTTCGGACACTGTGCGCGGCCAAACGCGGCACCCATTCGGCTTCGGCCAGGTGCCTGACAACTGGAGAGAGGTGGCCGTCGGGGACAGTACGGGCATGGCTCGGGCCCGCACCTCCGTCTCCCAGCAACGGCACGGGGGCTCCGCCTCCTCTTCGGTCTCGGCCTCGGCCTTCGCCACTACCTACCGCCAGCCAGCCTCCTACCCGCAGCAGTTCCCCTACCCTCAAGCGCCCTTCGTGAGCCAGTATGAGAACTACGACCCCGCGTCGCGGACCTACGACCAGGGCTACGTGTACTACCGCGGTGCGGGCGGCGGCGTGGCTGCGGGGGCAGCTGCTGTAGCTTCGGCTGGGGTCATCTATCCTTTCCAGCCCCGGTCACGCTACGAGGAGTACGGCGGTGGCGGCGAGGAGCAGCCCGAGTACCCGGCTCAGGGCTTCTATCCAGCCGCGGAAAGACCCTATGTGCCTCAGCCGCAGCCGCAGCCGCAGCCGCAGCCGCAGCCCCAACCCCAGCCCTCCGACGGCCTCGACCGTCGCTACTCGCACAGCCTGTACAATGAAGGCACGCCGGGCTTCGAGCAGGCCTACCCTGACCCCAGCACCGACGTGGCGCAGGCCCCCACCGGGGCCGGTGGCACCTACGCTGGCGCAGGCGACCCCCGCCTCGGCTGGTACCCGCCCTATGCAGCCAATGTGCCGCCCGAGGCCTACGTCCCTCCGCGTGCAGTGGAGCCTCAGCCCCCATTCCGCGTGCTGGAGCCGCCTTACCTGCCTGTGCGCAACTCTGACGCGCCCCCGTCGGGTGGGGAGCGGAACGGCGCCCAGCAGGGCCGTCTCAGCGTGGGTAGTGTGTACCGACCCAACCAGAATGGTCGCGGTGAGTACCGAGCGCCTTGGCTGGAGAATGCTCTGGCCACTGGAGAATGCTGCCTCAGGGGTGCAGACCCCTGCCTCTTACCGAAAGCCTCCTTGGTCGTGGCTGAGCAAGGACCCGTGTAGCCAACAGCCCAGATGGGCCTCTACTCCCAGCCTTCCCTGAATCCACCCAAATCTATCAGGGTCAAAGGCCTACCTGGCAGGTCTGCTTTCCTACTCTGGCCTTGGGGTAATCGTGGAAGGACTAGCCATGTTTTAAGAATAAGTACTTTCCAGATCTAGCTGGGGTCATCTAGGGACAAGTGGGGAAAGCCCTTCCCCTCACTTCTCCCTCTTCTAGCCAAGGAATCTCCTACACTTTTAGAAATTACCGTATGCCCATGCATACAGTGAGTGAGGCAAGGGTCATGGACCTTCAGGGTTGAGAGGCCTTAATGATGCTTCTGGAGGGACAGCGGTCTCCTCGTGCTGGGACCTCTGTGAGCTAGCTAGCCCTTGGTGAGGTAAGTAGAAGGTCAGAGAGCAGCACTTGAACAGACATAATTTGCAGACCTCTGAGGGGAGCCACAAAGCTGGAATGCCAGAGCATAAAACTCAACTGAGTGCTAAAAAACCTGAGTAATGGAGATAAGTAATATTCTAGTGTATTAAAAATCTCTTATGAACAAATATGTCCAAATTTTAAATAGACTCAGGAATGTTTCCATAACCTGAGGCAAACAGAAAAGCAAAACAACAACAAAAAAAAAACCAATATGTGTCCTTTCTTTATTTGAAATGGGATATTTGTTCATTGCAGATTTTCTGTATTAATTTTGCTTTTTAAAAATATCGTATTAAATATCACTTCTCTTGGATACTGTGCTTTCTGATGTTCCCTAAAACACAGCCCAGGCCAGTGCTCCACTGGCTCACTTTCATCTTGGCTCTGAGGGAGAGTCCCAGGAAACGTCTGGAGAGAGGTCACCCGCTGGCTTTCCCCGGGGATGAGGATGTGACCTATTCTTGGGAAGGCCAGGCCATCTGCACACAAGGGTCGGGTGGAGCAGTCTCCCTCTGCCAGATGGGCAGCTGCCACATGTGCTGTTACTGTGACAGAGGCCAACTGTTGCGTCCGGCCAGTGCTGGATGGCCACCAGCCCATCCTCAGCTGTCCTAGAATCCCCTTGCTGATGTTCTGCACACAGGGCTGTCTGCTTTCTGGTCAAGGTTTCCACTGAGTTCTCAATGCACACACAGTGCACTGTGGCCTTGCTCTGCCCACCATTCTCTATACCGGGGCTGTCAGGTGAAGATGAGCCTTTGTGACCCAAGGGTGCTGGTGCCCAGCCCAGCCTTGGCTCCTCGGTGTCTAGCAGCATTGGATAATGTTGTCTGCAGCTAAAATGGCCTAATTGAAGGGCTGCTGCTTGGGGATTCCCAGAGCTGAAGGCTGGAGGAAGGAGAGTCTGGAGGGCAGGGAAGCACCCGCTGTGTCATACCCACTACAGAGCCTCGAGTCCAATTCTGAATTCCACTTTGAAACCCACAGAAGCTGGGGGTGAATCAGAATGGGGGGGCTTCTATGATGCAATGCCAAACACCTCCATTGAGCCCTGTCACCAGCCTGCAGCCAGCTAGGATGGCTTTGTTCTGACTTGCCTTGGGAGTCCCTGGGAGAAGGATGGCGTTTTGCCTATCAAGTGCTTGACTTTTGTGGCTGCTTTTCTTACAATGCAAGACTTCAGCTCGCCCAAAGCTCAGCCAGGAAGGCCCTACCTCTGGGCTGAGGAAAAAAAAAAAAGCCACAAGGTTGGAAGCGACAGGCCAGGGAATGTACATCTGGGCCTTGAGCCACTGGGCTTTTTAGGGCCCCTCTGTGGCCTGTGAATTTTCAAGGAAGTCCTCTGGTTCAGAGGAGGATAGAATAGGGCAAGGTCCATGTCTGGAGTGGCCTGTTGCCTGTTCGATGTGAGCAGGCTCTGGCTACTGCCCCTGAGCCCCATGGTACATTTTGGGTCAAATGTGCTTCTCCCCTGAAGGCGGTATTCTTGGCGCCCCGGGGCACAGTCTGGCATCAGATTCAGCCTGTGCCCTGAGAGACGGAGAGCAGGAAGGACACTTTGGTGTTGTAAGTAGGTCGGTACTGGAAACAAGGGCTGTTGGGACAAAGGAGGGTCTCCCTCAGCTTAGGGGAACACCCACTCTGTTATATCCACAGTTCAGCCCTGAGTGGTGTTCCGGATTCAACTTCAAAAATCAAAGGAGATGGTTGTGGTGACAAACACCTTTAATCTCAGCACTTGGGAGGCAGAGACAGGCAGATCTCTATGAGTTCAAGGCCGGCCTGGTCTACAGAAATAGGCCTGAGGTAGCCAGGGATAAAGAGAAGCCCTGTCTCAAAACAAAATGAAACAAGTCGCTGGAGTGGGAGGGAATCAGATGGGGGAGGGGAACAAGCGCTTCTCAGAGAATGAAGTGGCCAAGCATTGAATAGGGGATGGCAATCAGCATCTTCTAAGTTTCCTCTCTCTTGATAATGGAGAAAGGTAGGGGATGAGGACGGAGATGGGGTAGAGAAGCAGAGAAGGGCCGTTAGACTCCCCTTCTATTGGTTCCTCCCTCTCCACCCTGCTAGGCTAGGACCATGGAAAAATCCCAGCCCAGTGAAGTCCGAGCCTTGTACTTGAGATCAGCCCCCCAGGCCTGGCGTGGGAGCCCAGGGCGGATTCTCTGAGGCTGACCTCATCCCTCCTGGCCACATACCCAGGGGTCTGAGGCCCAGTGCTGGCAGCTTGTGCTTGTGTGTGGGTGTGCATCTGTCCTTACAACTCCAAACACATGTGAGCACGGCCCACAGCCCCGGTTCTTGAGCTCAGTTTTCCTCTTTCTTGTAATGATGGGTGTTGGGCTGCCCAGGGCTTCTGCAGTGTGGTTGTCCCTAACTCTGGAACAGGTCATAAAGGTAAAGGAGTGTTTACAGAGACCCAGAGATACTCACCTCCTTCATTCTTCTCTCACAGCACATCCACTCAGAGGAGCCTGAGTAGTGGCTGGCTGCCTCCCAGGGCTGCTAGATCCAAGCCCCTGTGCCAACCCCCATGCCACCTCTCCTTGAGGCTGCTGCCAGACCCCCTCTCCTGGCATCCTTGTTCCAGCTCCTGCTCACCACAGCCTCATATTTTTTGGCATGATGGTCTCAATGCTGATATGTCCCCAGCCCCAGACCTCAGCTTTCCTCCTAGGGCCTTCCTTTCTACTTTCACCTGCCTCATGGGCCCAGATAACCAAATCTGGATCAGGTCACAAAGATGGCTGTGATCCCTGATGGCTGTGTCAGCCTTGCCTGGCATGTGTCATCCATCCTGGTCTTGATAAGGCCAATTGGGTCTTGACTCTTCTGCCTGGCACCTCAGAATCTAAGGTTCTTCCTGTCTTTCCCTTCCTTTCCTCCTCCCCTTTCTTAGGCATTCATAGCCACCATTGTGCGTCTTCTGGAACCATATGTCCCCCTAACATCTAAGGGCTTTTCTAGAGCAGTACCATCTCTAACCAGCCTCAGGCACTGCAGAGGCCCCCAGTCTCTGGGAGCAGCCCTGGTTTCTTGCCCTCACCCCTGCCGGCTATACCCCTCACCTATCTGAGCCTGATTCCCTGTTTCCCCTCCAGGTCCTCTGCTCTCCTCCACAACGCTTTGAGTAGAGGCAGAGAGGCAAAGGCCTTCCTCCACTCAGCAAGCTCCCTGAACCAGAGCCGTAAGGCAGGGATGGAGTGGCAGCTTGCCGGACTGTGCACCTCCTGGGCCTCATGACCTACATATGGGATTTCATGATTGCATTTGTTCCCATAAGCTCTTAGCGACACAGGTCGCAGGCACTAGGAAGATGAGAAGGCGGAGCCTGGTAAGATGGCTCAGAGACACCATATAGCAGCTTTCTACCAAGATAAGCAAGGGGAGGAGAACAAGAGCCCCCCTCTCTGCCAGCTGGGCCTCCCTCTGTATTCACAAGTTAGGCTCCATGTGACTTCCCAGTTTATCTCTTTCAGGCCTCAGGTCTCAGGCAGGTACTGTTAATGGTCCCAGTTCATAGGATCAAGAGCCCACTTGCTGACTTTTAGGTAGTGAGAATTCTGGAATGTTGGCTTCTTTAAGAAACACAGAAATATTATACAAATTTGTTTTTGTTTTAATCCCAGGTCTGGGGACTATGGGGTCTGCTTCGAAACAGTTGATTATGATTTGCCTAGTTTTCTAGCAGAGGTGTGGTTTTTCCAGATGCAGATGGTTTCTGTGATTGTGTGACATTTGGAATTCTGGGAATTTTCCAGAGGGTATATAAATATAGAGCCCCAATAGGTGGGATCAGTGATTGTTGGTTGGATGTTGATGGACATGATATGTTAAGTAGTCATGCACAAAGAAGAAACAGGAAGAAGAAATGTGATATCCTGACAGTGAAGATCAAACTTTCCCCAAGGAACTTGACACCCTAACCAGCAGGAAGAAGTCCAATGATAATGTGGCCCCTTTTCTGACCCCTGACGTTACTCAGGGATCTCTTCCCTTTCCTCTCCATCCTTTTTTCTCTCTTATCCAGTGTTAGGGAGTTGAAAGGGTGGAAGGAAAGGGGTGGAGATGGGTGAAATAAAGAACCCACAAAGTAGCCAAGTCCAGCTACACTTTTGATAGTGAGCCCAGGACTTGAATCCATGTGAACTCATATTTCACAGCTGTGCATTTAAAAATATTTTCTGTATTTATTGCATATCATGCACACTTCATTTATTTACTCATTCATTTGTGCATATATTCAATCACTCAATGGCTAGGTTGTGACAATACAGCTTTGTCATCACGGTACTTGGCCAAGTCCCTCATACTGTTAGAGTGTCACCGTTAAAGACACTTCATCCTTATTATTTCTGAATAAGATAGGCACCTCTGTAGGTGAGGAAACTGAGGCCCAGAGGGGTTCGATGACATGCCTAAAGGCAGAAGCACAGCTCAGCTCAACATCCCTCTTCTTTCTGTGAAGCCTCAGTTGCTCCTTCAGTGAGCAATGGAGTCTCCAAGCTGAGAAAGTTGTAGAGGGTCACACAGGTGAGTGGCAGCAAGAGAGGAGTGTTCTGAGGGAACAAGCACAGTTCCCAGCAGCTTCCTTCCAGGCAGGCTTCCTGTCTCCTGGCTCACCACCCTCTCAGGGGGCCTCCACTCCCCTGCCCTCAAGCTGAACGTCTCTGCAGAGCCCTCCCTTGTTTAAGCAGGCATCTGACGGTAGCTGCCGCTGCTTATGAATGAGTTTTGCTCTACCAGCACTTTCTTCCCAGTTTCTCATTTATAGTATAGGATAGCACTATCAACCACTTTGTACAAAAGAAGACTGAGACTCTGAGAAGCCAGGGCCACAGAGTTATATGCAGCCAACTGGGTTTCTAACCCCTCTCTGCCTCACCCTCACTCTGCTATGCTATCCAGTGATATCTGACTCAGTGTTCAGTGACTCTTTTGTCTGAACCTCCGGGGGTGGGGGATGGACAATGTTTTGTTGTTGTTTTGTTTTTGCCTTGTGGTTCCAGACACTGCCCCACTCCCCCAAGTTGTTGGGCTTGGTAGCAGATCTAGAAGTGGGGGTAGGGAGGGTTGTTGGTGCCTTTGCTGGCAGCAGTGAGAGTCTGTCCTCTTTCCTTTCTCCTCATGCCCCTGGGGCTATCTTTGTAGTCTTCTGGACTCACAAGGGGCACCTCTCCCTAGGAGCACCCTGCTGAAGTCCACCCCACTTCTTTTCCAAGCCAAGAGCACATGGAAAACTCCCCAGGCGGTGGCTAGAGCAAGCAGAAGAGGAAGGGAACAGGAGGCTGCCAGAAGTCCAGCCAGGCAGCCCACACCTGCTTCCAATTCCTGTGCCCTGTGCATTCCTGTGGAGCAGCGGGGGTTGGGGGGCGAGGGGAGCTGAGCCTTGTTCCCACCCATGGCCTGACCTAACTGCCTCCTCCCCACTGCAGCTGGACCCAGGGCCTTTTATGTGAGTTCAGGATTATTTGGCTGGGCCTGGGTCCCTTGCCCCTCCCCCTTGTGATAAGCCCCTAGAAATCAGTCATCTAACTGTTTTCCAGGAAGTGGGAGGAAAGTCAGAATCTGGACAGAAAGGAGAGCTCATGAGGGCCAGTGCTGTCAGAAGCGTCAAACCTTGGGAGATAGCCCACTGTTTAGGCTCATGGGCCAACTGGAACCATGGTTTCCCAGGGCCACAGTAAAAGGGTTTAGGGAGCTAATACCAGCTTTGCTTAATAATGACGAGAGGCTTACACAGGCAGGCAATCGCAGCGTCCACTCACTTGCCCACCAAGCCCCTGGGCAGGTAGGTTGACAATGCCCTAGACTTCACTCCTGTCTTCTCTAACTCTCAGCCAGCCGGTAAGAATCCAGACACCTGGCTTACGCTGTCCATCTCCCAGCTTCCTGCCCAGGCTGGCAACTCAGAGGAGGCAAAAGATGGCAGTACCTATAAACCCGACTGCTCACGGGAGCTCCTGTCCAGTCAAGGATTGTGGAGAACACCTCTTGAGGAAGTATAGTTATCTTAAGGGTATGTGTTAGCACCTTACTGTGTGCTAAGAACTTACTACTGGGCATTAGTGAAAAGGAACATGAAATGTTTGCCTTTTTGAACCTTCTTTTGTCATCTACATACATAATTTATAGGTAAAGCAGTAGGTGCTGTGGATAACATAGAGGTAGCTAAGGAAGTCAGGAGTAAGGGGAAGGGAACAGTTCACAAGAGGTGACCACTGCACACCTCAAGAAAGTGACATCTGAACCATGACTTAGGAGGCATGTGAGTGAGCCATTCAGCCATCTGCAGGAAGAGCATTACAGACATGGGGATTGCCCAGTGCAGAGACCTGAAGACAGGAGTCCCCGGTTTGCTCCAGTGTGCTTAGGTCGAGTAAAGTGGAAAGAGAGGTGGGATAGGAGAGTGGGCAGAACCATTAGCAGAGTTCAGACTACAGAGAATGTCGGGGCCACTGTGAAGTCTCTGCGTACTTTGGGGCCACTGCAGGAGCCTAACAGCTGTGCTGGGAGTGTGCAGCTGGGAAGTTAGGTGGGGATGAGAGTGCCGTAAGAGGAAGTCAGGCTTGACAGGTGGGCTCTGGGGGCTCATGATGGTGTGGCCCCATCACGGGCAGACTCAACCATGAGAATACGGAAGAGGTGTTCCTGCACAGAAGGTCGAAGTCAGCTCGGAACTTAGAGGTAGAGAGGTCAACCTGCTCTGCTGCTCTGCTTACTGATGCTTGACTTCAGAGATCCAGAGTGGCAGGTTAAGGACAGACCCCAGAAGACCTTTGATGCCACCCTGAAGTGTCCACTCTTTGGGCAGTTGAGAGCCACTGAAGGTCCTAGACCTGCCTCTGTAGCCATAAAAGCCCCCTTTCCCAGCCTGGAATTGCGCCTTCACCACGGGGCAGAGTAGCTTCTGTAGCAACCTTGCCTGGGAGTTAGCAAGAACAGGCGGAGCACCTCTGGGCCGGTGCTGACAACTTAATGTCCCAATTGTTAGCTAATAATTCCCTGGGCTTGGGGGCTGCCAGTTCCGCTCCGCTCCGGCTCATCTTTATCCAAGTCCGAGCTGGGCAGAGCTTTCTGCTTTCTTCACCTAGGGCTCTTCTGGAGTCTGGCTGTGTTCATTTGCCAAAACATCCCGCTCAGCACATATTTCACAACCGAGTGATGGGTTTCTGCTGGACTGTTTATCCTCCAGTCCTGGGCTCAAGACATTAGGGCTGTGTTGAATTCCACCGCCATCCCCGGCAGCACAGATGCCAGGGGAGGGCTACGGAACCCACAGAACCTGCAGAGCGAGAGGAAAACAGGTGAAGTGTAGACATGTGCAAATGCTCATGCTGGGCAGGAGGGAACAGATCTCTAATGAGGCAGGAAGGATTTGGGTCAGCCTGTGGGATAATTTCCTGACTGTTGAAGCATAGGCTGCTGAGGTCGTGAGAGGGCTCAGGCTCTTGCCCAAGGCTGGAGAATGGATTGAGTAGCTATGAAAAAAAAAGTATTTTTATCTCCAAGTGTTTATGGATCCACCCAACCTGTGCTCGGGAGCCAGTTAGTCTTCCCTGCATCTTTGAGACAGGGAGACTGCACCTCAGAGAGGGGAATGGGCCAGAAGAGTGGGAAGAGCAATACAGTGATGAGCTGACCTCTAGGGTCTTGCCCACCAGAAGAACCCACTTGGATTGTGCTCAGGAAGATGCTCATGATCTTTGTCCTCATGTCCCCAGAGGCCATCATGGGAGGGGCCCAGCAGTATTAGACCTAGCTTAGGGCAGGAGAGGGCAGGGTGGGCTTGTCCTGAGTCCATTAGTTGCAAGAGCCATGAAGCCCTGACTGCCACAGAGAACTTCCTGAGGACAGAGCTGAGAAGCAACGTTTGGCCTTTCCCTGGGCTGCATCTTCACCACATTGGCCCAGGGGCCCAGTGTGGCAGCAGGCTCTTTGCCTGCCTGTGTAATGGCTTGGGACCTGGTTCACTCACACTCAGGCCCTCTCCAGCTGAGGCTTTAGTCATCCCAAGGGTCTTTGCTGTCCTCTGACTCAGTGTTCCCAGTATACTGGCCCAGGCTGTGGACAGCACAGTCTTCCTAGGGAAGAATGAACTCAGGGGCTTGGCACAGGGCTCCAAGCCGTGGAGATGAGGTGATCAGTGCAGATATATGGAGGCAGACAGGCCTGGAGAAGACCACATCCAGGCCTACAACATGAGGGGCAGAGCCCAGGCAGCACAGTGATAGGACCCAGCCACCTTCAGAGAGGACAGTGGAGTAAAGTTGTCCACACAGCCTTTGGGCTCTAACCCACTTTCAACCTGTGACACTGTGATGAGGGAGGAAGCTGGTCCCCTCTGGGTTCAAAAGGGATCTGGTTATGTGTGCTCAGCAAGCCTGTGAGCATGTCAAGTCAGGTGTGTGGAACAGTGCTCAGAGGCCACTCTCTCCCAGGAGATTGGTCAGATGGGATGCTCTGTAGACTCCTCTCTAGCAGTGCCAAGCCATGCAAAATGTCCTGAAGGTTTGCAGTGACTGAAAAATAATGAAGATACCGTCAGGTCCTGTAGGACTATCATTTATGGTTTTATGTATATGAATGTTTTATCTATGTGTATGTATGTGCACCATATTCATGCCTGATTCCCAAAGACATCAGAAGAGGGCATCAAATTCCTTGGCTCTGAAGTTATAAATGATTGTGAGCTGCCTTATGGGTGCTGGGAACTGAACCTGGGTCTTCTGTGAGAGCAACAAGTGACCCATCTTTCCAGTCCCCTCATTTATGGTTTAGGGTTCTTCTTCTCCTCCTCCTCCTTCTTTTGAGATTGGGGGAGACTGGGTTTCTCTGTATGGCCCTGCTGTCCCAGAACTTGATTTGTAGACCAGGCTGGCCTCGAACTCAGAGATCAACCTGTCTCTGCCTCCCAAGTGGTGGGATTAAAGCCTGCACCCCTACCTCTCATTTGTTTTTAAACCACAGACCCATCTGACATGAACTGCTGAGTCTGTATAGATCTGCAGTCACCTAACAGGACTGGAGGGAAGGGCTGAAGGGAAAATGAGAGAAGTTGTACACAGATGGTAGACCAGTTTAGCTGGACTAATCAAACATGAAGTTTACCCTATTCTTCATAGTTACAAAAACATCATGAAAAGTTCTTACCAGAACCCATGATTTTAGTCTCCAGGTCCAGGCCTGAGGGTGGAGTGACAGGCTCCATGTTTGTTAGAAGATATTTCCCAACCCCCGCCCCCACCTCAGAATTACATACCATAACTGATGGTACCCCTAAATTTGGCCCATCTTGGAACAAGGGTGACCACACTGATTATACCCGGACTTCATTCCACATTGACCACCCTGCCTGTGCTCTACAAGCCAACAACAGCCAGCCCCTAGACCTATGCCTGCCAACCTCCACGCAAGACTTCCCTCATCTCCCCTCATCATGCACTCTTTCCCCACACTCCCACAAAGGGAATGAGAGCCCAAGCCTAGCTGCTGACTGAATGTCCCCTGGGATCACAGCCGGCGAAGGAGGCTTTGTTCCTTCCTGGAAAAACATAGCAGCTAAGGGAGGAGCCTGAGCACCCTGGGTCCTCAGCTGGGGTCCTGAGGCTGAGGTGGAAGACCAGGCTGAACTTCCGGGACAGCCAGGGCAGGATAGGATGGGGCACAGTTGGGTGGGAGGAGTTAGTTGAGTCGCCAAGATGCTGGTAGGGGTCAGAATCAAAGACAGTGCTAATCATGACAGGAGTGATTTCATGTGACTACTAAAAAATAAAACACAAAAAACAATCTACAGCGATTCAGACCCCTATCAGTATGTGTCACAGCTGGGGACATTTCCCTAGTCTGTTGTGGTGGTGGTTAATAACAGTATACATTTGTCAGAACTTTGCCAAACTGCACTGAAAATCTGTGTCTCTCTGTGTAGAGCATACTTCAAAAAGAAGTTCAATCTATTTATTTATTTATTTATTTATTTATTTATTTATTTATTTATTTATTTATTTAATTTGTATGAGTGTTTTGCCTGCATGTGTGTATGTGTACCATTTGCATGCCTAGTGCCTGTGGAGGCCAGGGATAGTTTCAGATCCCCTGGAACTGGAGTTAAATTTGGGCCACTGTGTGGGTGCTGGGAATTGAACCCTGATGGTCTTCTACAAGAACAATTGCTCTAAACTGCTGAGCCATGGTTTCAGCCCGGAAGTTTATTTTTATGAAAAGAAGAATGACAGGGGGGAACTGAAACTTGGACCCCCAGACTGCCTCAGCTCACTGTGTGAATATAAAAATGTCCGTTGCCCTCTCTAGATGGGCTTCCTCACACTTCCAAAGGTATAGGATGCCCCATGGTCTTAAAGAGGTAGGTGCATACACACTTATGGATGTGGACAGCCGTGTAATAAGTCACCAACTGTTAGAGAAGCAGAGCTATGGCATGCTAGTGATGACTCAGAGGTAGGTCCTGCCCCACAAAGAGGCCCCCACCTGAGCAGAAGGAGCCCACATAGGAATGTAAGGAAGTCCAACTGCAGAGAAATCCTCGTAGGTAGTGAGGTGGGAATGTGTGCATCCAGGAGGTCAGTGCTTATCAGGGAAGTCTTCCTGAATCTAGAGCTGCGGACCAGTGCTCAGACTGGCCAGCAGCTTGCCCCTAGTCTCTCAGTGTGCTCTGAGATACCTCCTCCCACAGCTCCTGGACTTAGACCAAAGCCACTCCTCCATCAGAGTCAGAGAGGATCGATGATGTCAAACAATTCCTTTTGAAGGGTCTTTTCTCTTGACACATTGCTTTAGTTTACTATGTAGAGGAAGAAACTAAGGACAACAATACTAAGATTCAGAGTTGTTGATAGATGAGAGCTCAGTGTGTGGTGAGACTCATAGCTCAGTGGTCAGGTCTCAGTATGACCAGGATCAGGGCTCAGTATGTGAATAGGATCAGGGTTCTACATGTGAGCACACTCAAGGCTTAGTATGCGATCAGAGTTAAAGCTCAGTAAGTGAACTTGGTCAGGGGTCAGTGTAACCAGGATCAGGGCTCAGTGTGTGATCAGGATCCAGATTCTATGTGTGACCAGGCTCAGGGCTATGAGTGATCATGATCAAGTCAAAGTGTGACCAGGATCCATGCTCACTATATAACTTTAGCCAGGGCTTCTTGTGTGGTCACGGGGTTCAGTCTGTGGCCAGAGTCAAGCTCAACCATGGAGCAAGAGCAGTGTAACTAGTGCTAAGGGCCCCTAGCCTAGGACTCTGGCTCTTCTAACTGTCCTGGATTGCACAGCCAGCTCATGAAACAGCCCAGAGAGGAAGGGTCGGGCCAGGAAAGCTCTGTGGAGCCATCTGTGTAGTATTTATTGAAACAGGGCCTGGGGTGGGAGCAGCAGACTGTCTGGTGCTGAGCACTGGGCCTGTGAGGCTGCCACACCCTCTCATTGCTGCGTTGCTAGAGGGTGGGGAAAGGGGACCCCTCCTCCCTTCCTTACCCATCTTCCAGAAACTTCTGGGAACCAGTGGGTGAGAACTGTCTCCCAGCTGGTTTGAGGTCCTGAGGGTCCCTTGGGAAATTACTGCAAACATTCCAGGGGGCTCATGTCATAGAGCCTAGGCCGGCCAAGAAGTCCCCCATTTGCCAGGAGCCACCTCATCCTCACCCACCCTGTACTCTAAGCTTCTTCTTCATTCCAAGTAGGTGAGATCATCCTTGCTGCCTGGACCAGGCTGCCCCTGAGGCCCAGGCCCCGGGGAGAGCAGGTCCACAGGGGCCCAAGAAAAATATGTAAGTGTGAGTGTGTCTGTGTGTGTATATATGTGTGTGTGTAAATGTGTGAGTCTGTGTGTGTGTGTGTATGTGTGTGTATGTGTGTGTGTGTGAGAGAGAGAGACAGAGAGACAGAGAGAAAAGTGAATGCAGGCACATACCTCTGTCAAAGGCTGTGAAGCCAGACTTCTCTTTGTCTACCTCATTGTCAGGACCCTTAAGTTGATGGAAGGGATTGGAAGACAGGGGCCTAGAAGCCCCTTTCCATGACTCAAGGACCCCATTATCCCTGCTTTTACCCCTCCCCCTCCCCAAGAGAGAAGGCCTAAGACGCTAGAAGGGATGACAGTCTCTTTATTTTCATTTACCGGACAGGATCTCCAAGGACTGAAAGAAGGGCGACTTTAAAAGCCCCAGGCACTGCCCTGTAAGCTAGCTGTGGGGCAAGGATCAGCCTGTACCCCAAGTCTACCCTTCACCTATACCCTCACTCTCAACCTGAAAATCATCTGTCCTTATTCCATCATGAGATGATTCAATACCTGCCTGTGCTTTCTGCTTCTTACTGGTAAATTGCTTGGACTCTTACTGTGGATGCGGAAAGGGAGTCCCCTGACCCTAGAGAACAAGTGGTCCAAAGGCTGGAGTGGCCTAGACTTCCTCTGGACCCTGCAGGGGTGGGAGCCAGGCCTTCCTTCCCTTATGATGGGCACCAGAGGTTGCCCACAGGGGATAATTGTGTGCCAGTCTAGAGTCTGGTGACCAGAAGTGGCAGGAGATGCCAAGAAGGTTTCCGGAGCAGCTCAGCTGGCACCAGCAGGCCAGGGAAAGCGCTTTCTTCCTGCCCGCCCCTCCTGCCCATTAACACCCACCTACTTCTGTTCCTGAACCTTCGGGGGCCCACCCTAGGCCATAAGCCCAGGCTGTCCTGGTGGTCCTGAAGAAGGCTGCCTTTCCAGGTGGGAGGAGCGTCTTGGCAAAGGCCTGAGGAGGGAGGCCGGAGGGAGAGGCACTTCAGGAAATCCCTTGGTCTCCCTGGTCCTGTCTCTGAGCCTGTTCTCATGGCACTCATTCCACCTTCCAGACACCTTTTCCATTCTGGGTGTTGTTCTCACTCCAAACCTTCTAGGATGTCTCAGCGGCTCCCATACTATCAAACTGTAGAGGCAGTTAACTGCTGTTGACCTCCTTGAACTCAGGAGCCACTGACCAGGGAGAATGGCCAATAGGCCAGCAGTAATCATACTAACCCCCCTAGTGCTGTGCTCTTCCTCTCCCACTCCCTCCAGGCCTCCCTGACTTGGTCCCGGACCCCAACTATGTGCAGGCATCCACGTATGTGCAACGAGCCCACCTGTACTCCTTGCGCTGTGCAGCAGAGGAGAAGTGCCTGGCCAGGTAAGGAGCTGGGGACGAAGCACAAAACAGAGGGCCTTGGGATGATAGTCTGAGGGAGTTACCCGGAGCCCTCAGAGCCATGCCTAAGGGGTGAGGAAAAGAGGGAAGGGGTGAGTTCCAGTCAACCTATGTTCATTACCTATAAGGACCTTTACTACACTGTGACATTAATCCTAACACCAGCCCTGGCAAAATGGGCTGTCCCATTAGGAAACTAAGTCTGTATTTCCAGTGGTCAGTGTGGGTATCACAGAAGTCCTGGAGGGCAGAGAGGAGAGGGCAGAGATAGGAGGGCTGCAGAGTGAGGAGGATAGATGTAGCTTGAGGTAGGCCCAGGCAGCCTGTCCGATCAAGGCAGGCAATGGGTAGGCATGGGTAACAATGCGGCCTCAGTTACAGACTGCTCTGTTCTGCAGAGATGAGGAGACCATTGCCCTACTCCTGCAGAGCTCACTTCTGGCTTAGCAATAGTTAATATTCTGCTCAGCTTCTGACCTTTGGGGTGCTCTGCCTGTGCTAAAAGACCTGGCTAAAGGGGACATTGATTTGCTGCTCTTCTGGATACCGATGCCCAAAACATATTTCCCTCTTAATTATCACTCTAAAAGCTTTTTTTAAACATATGAACTCTCTTAGCTTTTACTCTCTAGGAAACCATTAGGAATGCCAACATTTACTCATTTCTAGACCTTTAGCCCTGTCCCCCTCAGAGTAGCTGACCATAAGCTCTTATGTTAAGATAAAGAACTTTCATCAGCATATAACTCAATTGACTGTTTCTTTCATAAGATCATCTGTTTTTAAAACGCTGCTAATCAGAGTAATGGTTAGAACAGTTGATTCACACTCTGGTGAAAGTTCCTTATATTATCACAGATGGGCAAAGTGTTGAAACTGACCATTCAGGCCTTATCCTTTGTTCCTTGTCCTTGGGAGAATATACCATTTCTGCTGACATTCCTCCAGTTATAAGGGTTCAGTCTCCTGGCGGTCTGCACAGGTCTAGACCATTTTAATCAAAGCCAAATTCTCACCACATCCTTTTGGAGCATCTCAAGTGCCCAGCCCTGAGCTCCCAGTCGGGCGAGAAGGCAGCCTGCCCTCTGTCTTGGGTGACTTGTTCATCAGGCTGGAGGGAGCCCTCATTCCAGGCTGTGGTGACAGAGCTAAGCAGGCAGGAGTGGAGTGAGAGCCAGGATGCACAGCTCTGGGGCTGAGTGAGGTCAAAGAAGGAGGGGCCTGCAGGGATGTGGCCTCCATGAAGGCTGGGGACAGGATTACAGACTCAGAAAAGCCTGCGGAGCTGGGGCCCTGCACTGGGAGGATTCTCCACACGCAGTCCAAGAGTGGGCTGGAGCCCTGGGCCAGGTCTCAATTGCAGGCTAAACTCAGAGAAGGCAGAGGATTTGCTTCAAGTCTTGCCACAAGCCTGTGGCCAAGTTAGGCCTAGAAGCTAGATCCTGCTGGTTTCCCACGATGTTCGGAGGCGAACAGCAGGGCAGGATTTCACCAAACAGGCAAGGAGGATGTTTTGTTTCAACCCAGACACAGACAGATTCCAAACCTCCCCCAGACAGGGCCAAGGGCCTTACGTCCTGGCAGACAGGAGTCTGAGTCTCCTGCTGTCCAGACATATTCTCAGAGAGAGCTAATCCCCACGACGGGCCACCTCTCGCCTCTGGCCTTACAACCCCAAATGAGGCCAGCCAGGACAGCTGTCATCAGTCAGCTGCAAAGAGGAGAGCAGGCAGCCAGGCTTCCTGGTGTGTGTGTGTGTGTGTGTGTCCTTCTCTCAGAAAAGATATCCCTCTTTTCTCATTCTTCCCTGCTTCTTCTGGGAATTTAAAGCCATACATGGATGGAAAGGAGGCTTCCAGAAGGCAAAGTGCACATTGCTGGTCCTGAAGCCAGCATCAAGGGAGAGGTGGTCTGATCACACCTGCACCAGCTGAGGGTACATGAGATATCAGGGTGAGCCATAGGTAGAACTGTAGGAGCTCACAGGCAAATCAGGGTGCTTCTAAATACAGCAATCATGAACCATGGAGGAAGGGACTTGAAGTGGGTTTAGGAAGCTTAATTAATGAGTTCTAGAACTATGGTCATGCAAACAGCATGGAAGGAAGGGGAAAGGTAGAAGTCTCATGGGAGAAAAAGTCTTTGGGGCCCAAACTCAGTCTGTAGTGGAGCAGAAGGGTCCATAGGACTAGGAACATGAAGACTTGGCCCAAGATGCTCAGGCCTGGGTTTTGGTGACATATGCAAGACATGCTGACTTTGGTCAGCAGTTAAACTCTGTCCAGAAGAAGGAAGAGTTGAGAAGCTCTTGGGTGTGGCTGTTAGGCCTAATTCTTATTTATTTGTGTGTGTGTGTGTGTGTGTGTGTGTGTGTGTGTGTGTGTAGGTGATATGTGTTTATGTGCAAGTGAAGGCCACAGGATAATCTTTCAGGTCATCTTTCAAGATGTCGCCCACCTTCTTTGAGACAGGGTCTCTCATTGCCATGGAGGCCATCTGTTAGGCTAGGCTGGCTGGCCAGCAAGCTCCAAGGATTCCCCTGTCTCTGCCTCCTAGTGCTGGCATTAGAAGCACACAACTCCACAACCAGGTTTGGACTGGGTTTTGAGATTTGGACAGACTTTAAGGCAAGCTACCAGCTCTGCTGTCCTCATAAGCCCAGAACTGCTTGTTGTTAAATTATCCTCTCAAGATTGTTACATGACCCTAACCTCTCCCAGGGTAGTGGGGCAGGGGAGGGTACTGTCTCAGGCTGAGTTGCCTGGAAGCTTGTGGTTGGAGTCTATGAACAGCTGCCAGTCACACACAGAAGGCCAGAGTGGAGAGGAGGCCCAGTCCGGTGGTGTCAGGAGAAAAGAGGCCCGACATCACTGTCACGAAAGGGTCAAAGGTCAGGAACTCTGGGGCAGTAGGGGCCTGAGAGGACAGTGGCTAAGGGCTGGACACAGGGCCTGGAATAGTGTGCGCTGACTGCTGGTGCTGCAGTACTGTTCCAGTCCCCTTACCTGTTTCCACAGCACAGCTTATGCCCCTGAGGCTACTGACTACGACCTCCGAGTGCTGCTGCGCTTCCCCCAGCGTGTGAAGAACCAGGGCACAGCAGATTTCCTCCCCAACCGGCCGAGACACACCTGGGAGTGGCACAGCTGTCACCAGTAAGACTCTGACTGGCCTTTGCTGCTTCCTCTCCTGGGTCACGGCCTGAGTCCCTCCCCATTCACACTCTGGGAGATGTGGGTACTTGTTCCTGCCCTAGGGAAGTGTTGCTGGTCAAGGGCCCTCAGCAAAACTGGGTTGAAAGATGGGCTGTAATCAGTGTTAGAAATGGATGGATAGAATACAGAATTTTGCCCATGAGAGAACAGGAAACAGTCCAGAAAAGAAGTGAGGGGCCTGAGGAGGTGGTGGTCTGAGGTGACCTATTACCAAGATGCTACCCTGTGGGACACAGAATAGAAGGGCTCAGGGGCCAGAAAGCTATCATAGCAGGCCATCTGGGTCACCTCAGGAGGGGGACATGAAGAGAAGCCTCAGGGGAACTAGGTGTTCTTCTTTCTCCTCCCTCAGACATTACCACAGCATGGACGAGTTCAGCCACTATGACCTGCTTGATGCAGCCACAGGCAAGAAAGTGGCAGAGGGACACAAGGCCAGCTTCTGCCTGGAGGACAGCACCTGTGACTTTGGCAACCTCAAGCGCTACGCGTGCACCTCTCACACACAGGTTGTACTAGTGTGGCCGGGTGGATACAAGGGAATATGGATGGGGAGTGGGCCAAGCGAAGAATGGGCAACTGCCAAGGCGGTGTCCGTTAGTTCTGGTGGAGGATCTTCTTGCTAGTCCTGAGACCATCACAGGGCCCTGCACAAGTCCCTTCCTCCCTCATTTCAAGGGGTGTCTGTCTTGGAGATAAAAGAACATTGCCACACTGGGCAGTGGGGGCCCATGCCTTTCATCCAGCACTCAGGAGGCAGAGGCAGGCAGATCTCTGAGTTCAAGGTCAGCCTGGTTTACAGAGTGAGTTCTAGGACAGCCAGAGCCACACAGAGAGGCCCTGTGTCAAACAGACAAACAAAAAAAGCCATACAGTCTAGACAACACCAAGCCTCATTTGCCTAAAGAGGGACAAAGGTCTATCCCAATCCATCTTTCTGTCCACGAAACATCCATATCCCCATCTGTCTTTTCATCCCTTCCTCAAGCCATCTCTGTCAAGCATCTTGCAGAATCTGCCCCATCCACTTCAGGCTCCTTCTGCCTATGACATCTCCACCTTCTTCCTGGCTCATTCATCCAGTGGCTCAGCAAGAGTTGCCCAGGTCAGGGAGGAAGCACAGAAACAGAACACCCCACACTGCCTTGAGCGGACATGGAGTGGCTCTGAGATGCAACTTCTCAGCTGAAACTTTTTATTCCTTTCCCCAGGGCCTGAGTCCAGGCTGCTACGACACCTATAATGCAGACATTGACTGCCAATGGATTGATATAACCGATGTACAGCCTGGGAATTATATCCTCAAGGTGAGCCTCCTGGCCTGGAACATTCTTGTCAACTTGATGCCCACGCTCATCATCTCCCGCCTCTGAAAAATGCTCCCTTCTCTGTACCCTATACCCACGGTTGCTCAGCTGGGCTGCCGTCTGCAACGTTCTCTGGTGGTTTCTATCTCAAGCAGATATCGTTTCCCTGTTCCTAAAGACCCCAAAGAGTCTTCAGCCCGGCTGCAGTGACAGGGGAAGTGATGATGGCACCATCCTGTCTAAGTGGCAAAGACCCGGAGAGATAGTTAGCCAGTTCTCCCATGTGGGGGATGTCCGGCTCTCAGCTCCTCTCAGGACATGTGCTGAGATTTCTTCTGGCAGGAACCCCTCTTGTTACATGGAGTGGCGTGAGCTTACCCCATCACTTGTTCCCTTTGGTACTGGGACAAATGGAAAATTCATGCTGTTGACACACAGCTTAGCTTGGCATACCCATAAACACCGTGTTGGGCCATGTCCCTGTGGCCTGATCCCGGGTTAAGTAAAGCTTCTCCATAAAAGCACCTGCAGGAAGAGTTCCAGAACAGCCAGGGATGCAGGGAGAAATCCTGTCTTAGAAGAGAGGGGAGAAATGGCCCTCAAAACAGAAGCAACTCATTGCTGCACAGCCTGAGCCCTGCTCCACAGGTTGCATGTGTGTGAGTCCTGCCTGATGAGCTACTCATCAAAGCTAATGAAGGCCCATCTGGGTTCCAGGCAGCGGGCAAATTAACGCACAAACAGTTCATAGTTTAAGCTGTGAAGAATACGCTAGAATTTCAAGTAACATCTAAATATCTGTCTGTCTGTCTATCTGTCTGTCTGTCTGTCTGTCTGTCTGAATGTATGTATGTACTTTCTAATTTCTTTTTTTCTGTCTGGGTGTTTTGCCTGTATGAATATCTGTGCACTGTGTATGTACAGTAACTCTAGAGACCGGAAAATGTCATTGGATCCCCTGGGACTGCAATACAAAAGGTTGTGAGCTTCGATGTGGGTGCTGGGAACCAAACCTGAGTCCTCTAAAAGAGCTAGGCAGGTGCTCTATTACAGAGTTGCACACTGGCTTAAATGTCCTTCAGTGACTGGTCCCCACCGCTGCTAATCCAAACTGGCATGGTTTGTCTCTGTAGCTCTTTCAGATAAAGAGTGCAGGGCATGCTTGGACCATCTTCTCAACAAATGGTGGTTTCAGGGTGTGGTAAGTACCCTGGCAACAGTTGGGCCCTTAGCAGGTCACCTGGACAGGGACATGTGCCTAATAATGTGGTTAGTAGCTTTGAGCACTGGATCAAGTAGACCAGGTGTTGACTACCTGTTTCTACCCCTCACTGCAGTATTCTCTGGGGCAGAAACTGGCAACTGTGCCCCATGCAGAGGCCTCCTGGAGTGGGCCCTGGCTCTGGGGATGTTTCCAGTCTCCTGCTGAGGACACTGATGATGCTTTCTTGAACCACAACTGCCCAGTCTTCCCATCCTTGTCTCTGTCCCAGATCTCTGTCCCCCACATCTGTCTTCATCTCTCTGTCTCCCTGTCTCCCTGTCTGTCACTCCTGTGTCTGTCTACCTTTCCACTAGTGAGCGGGTGAAGTGCAGCTTCCTGACAGGCCCCTTCTCTCTGTTTCTCTTCTCCAGGTGCATGTGAACCCCAAGTACATCGTTCTGGAGTCTGACTTCACCAACAACGTGGTGAGATGCAACATCCACTACACAGGTCGCTACGTTTCTACCACAAATTGCAAAATTGTCCAGTACGTGTTTGCCCATCCCCTGACTCCTACCTCGACTGCATTCCCACCTGGAGAGCATCAGGGCTCCCTGAAATACCTAAGACTCCTGCACTTTGGGGATGAGTCATTAACGGTCAAACATAGCTATGCACCAGTCCCGAGGTGAATGCTCATGATGGAGTTCAGGCTATGCGGTATTGACATCCATCCAATCCTATGGCCCCCTACGATTTTCAAATAGAAACTGGCAGAAGGCAGGGTGGTTTGGCTAAATGTGTGGCCTCTGCAAAGCTAGTCTGTGGGTCCTTGCTCTGATAACACCTTTGCTTTCAGAGCTACTTTCTTCACTTCCCACATAAGCTAAGGATCCAGACCTCAGGCCTGATGCCAGCATGTTCATGTCCCCAGCTCCTGTGGGAACAAAACAGAAGGCATGACTATTGGTGTCATTAGCAATTGGGCTGGGTTAAATAACCCCAGATTAGGAGTAATTCTGGTTGGAATAAGCCAACTTCTGTCCCTGGGCCTCCATCATACAGAAAGTTAATGGACCTTGGCTTTTGGCATATGGTTGCTAAGCAGGGTTCTTAGCACCTGCTGCCCAGGCCAGCTGAACTCAGTCTCCTTAATCTCTCCTTCCAGGAAGGAAGACAATCCTCTGCTAGATGTTTGCTTAGGTCAAAGCAATATTCCTCTACTAAAAATGTCCTTGCCCTTTAAGCTTATTTCGTCCGTTGCAGTTGGGCTGTAGAAACTGCAACTCCTGGAGAGATTTTTTTACCCCAGATTGTGTGCTTGTCCAAGGAATGCAAGTATAAGGTTTACTCCTGTGGGGTCAGGACTCAGTGTGCAAGCAGGATCAGGGCTCAGTATGTGAGCAGGATAAAGGGTAAGAACACATTTAAAGATAGCTCTTTTATCTATTAACCTATTTCGTCTATTAATCCACTCATATGCTTACGTCTGAAAGAAAGGATCCTGGCCACGTCTGCGTCAATACAGAGGCCAGGTTACTTGGAAGCAGAATCAGGCGTCCATCACCCAGGACATGGCCAGGAGTGAAATGACTGACCCCTGCTCTTCACTAGCAGTTTAGCGCTCATAAGCCTGAGTTTCCGATGCCTACTTACTCTTCAGTATGTCTCAGGTCCCAGGGACCCCATAAGTACCATAAGGGCCCTCAGAGTGTAGACAGAGGAGCATCAGGGCTGCCCTTGTGCCGAGGCCTGTGGCTGTGGAGGCCAAGGCCCTTCCCTCCAAGGCCTCTTTACATAAATGCTTGGAAAAGCCCAGTCTCATTAGTGTCCCTGTGACCCTGACCACAGGCAGGCTGCTGGGCTAGCATGCACAGGAAGCAGCACAGAGCGTTCCCAGAAAGGCCACAGGACTGGCAAATGTGGGTTTCTATCGTGATTCTGAAGCGGGGAGAGAATTTCTTTTTCTCCTTTTTAAGGAAAAAAAAAGAAAAGAAAAAAGAGGGACGTCAGAATTAGAGAATGAAGCAGGAAAGTATTTCCTGACAGTGGCTGCTAGAATCTGGGCCTTGGGGACAGCCATCAGGAGACCTGCAGAGGCTGTGCCTGAGAGGTGGGAGGCCCTGAAGGAGCTCTTTGGAAGCCCGAGTGCCCAGTCCGTTTGCTCTGCGCCCACACTCCTGGGGAAATGGAGCCACCACCATCCCTGACACGGAACCTTATCTGTTTGGGAGGTGATCCACCTCACAGATGTCACGCCATTGACCAATTCTCTTTCTTTCCTTAGATCCTGATCTCTGAGTGGATGGAGCCCCCTTGTCTCTCCTTAAAAAGTAGGCCCTGCTTCCAGGCAGCCTCCCTCAAGAAGCCCAGCTGCCTAGCCCAAGCGTGAGGGCAGCTGGCCGCGGGGGCATCCCTCCCTGCCAGCCCCAGGGAGTGAACATGGACCCACACCACAGGGATGCTGGATGCCAGGCCCCGTTCTGTTCCTAGTTCTCCTCTACAACATCACGTTGTCTATTGCTGGTTTTTAAATTTTTATATTTTGGCCTTCCCACACAGCAAGATTGCCCCGGTGCTGAATAAAACAAGGGTTTTCTAGTCTGGACTCATGCTGTGGCCTCGTGGCTCAGTGGACCACAGCCGGGTCAGGTCCAAGAGGTGTTCTGGGGTTTCAGCCTTTGTGTAGGAAAATGTGGAAAGGGTGGCTGCCGGCCTGCCAGGACTCCAGCAGCCTCCAGGACACCAGGCTTATCCACCATGGAAGTGCTGTGGGGTGTAGTCCAAGGCCAGTCTGTCTTCCTGGATAGAGGACCCCATCTCATGGAGTGAGGGCAGAGGTGATGGGCGGCTCTGGCTCCCAGCCTCTCTCTCACCCTCACTCTTCCACCCTTTCCTGGCCCTTCTTTCCTTCTCAGACTGTAGCTCACTGCCACTGGTGCCCCCCCACCTCTATCCCCCCCACCTAACCCTGGGAGCTAACCACAGCTTTCACAATGCTGGGCATGCTCAGCACAACCCCAGCCCCCAGCCCCCAGCCCATATAATAATGGTATACTCTGTGCCTAGGGAGGGGCAGAGAAGCCCTAATGTGGAAAGGGTCACCTTCCCAGAGGGAGAGGACACACGTATTCTTGGCAGAGGGGCTGTCGTGGAACATGGTAATGTAGTGGGCCTGGAGGCTGAAGAGAGTGTGGAGTGAAGGGAGAGCCACAGTCCTTCCCTGGATGTGGTATTCTAGAACTCCTCAACACCAGTCTGGACCAGGAAGAAGTGGAAAGAAAAATGTCAGCTCCTCCTCTCCCACCAGCCCTCAAGATTTCATTCCACCCACCTGCCTGTGCCAGCCTAGAGGAAAAGAAAAGGGAAAGAGACTTGGCTCAAGGGGCTATTTCTAGCTATTTGATGCTGGGCCAGGCATGCTATACCTCTGCACCTCAGATTTCATCATTAATAAAATGGAGCTGCTCTCCCGCCTGGCAAAGCTGCTGTCATGGAGAACCAACAGTCATTGCTGCAGGGCAGGCACTAGGCGAGCTACAGTGTCAGCCCCTGCCCTCACCCCATTTAGACTCAGTTCCTTAAAGGCCATCACCTCCCCCAACCTTGGGCTCTGTTGCTATTCTTGCCCCCAGAGAACCTGGCAGCTGGGAGGTCTTCTGGTAGGTGGGTAGGAAGACCTCCCAGGAGGTTCCTGGCTCCAGCCCACTGGAGTGGTTGGGCCAAGCATCAGCCGAGACAGCAGGACCCAACTCTCCTGGTGGGAGGAGGTGTCCTGGCCAACCATTCTGCATCTGGGCTGGACCGCTGAGAAGCGCTCGGATGCAGCCTAGGCTTTGGATCACTGTCCCACTATACCTTCTTCCCACATGAGCCTCAAAGATGCTACCTCACACCCGCCCATGTCATTCCTCTCTAGATGTCCTGGAGCGAGCCAGGACCCAAACAAAGTTAGAAGGATCCTAGAAGTTTGGGTCAAAGGCCCTCAATCCCAGATCTGAATGGGAGCCTGTGTGAGGCCACAGGCGAGCAAGACTGGAGCCCAGATCTCAGCCCCAGCTAGGCTAGATGGCCGGTGTGTGCAGTTTTCTGGGGAGAAGACCCCCCTACCCTCAGTGATGCTAAAGCAGACTCGGGCCAAAAAACTGGACTGGGTGAAAGGAGAGATGGGGGTGACGTTTCCCAGAGGAGGCACATTTCAAACCATGGGGAAGGGGCGCAGAATCCAGACAGGGTTCCAAGGCACACATGAACCCTAGCTCTGGAGCTCAGGCCCCAGAGGCTGGATGGGTGACTGCAGCTCTGCCCTGAAGGTGGAGTGGGCACATGGGCCAGTCCCCACGTTCTGGCAGGACCTTCTGAGCTGAGCAGTCTGGAGGGGAGACCAAAAAGGAAAGGAAGCCTCCACCTGACAGGAGACAAGACAGCAAGGACACACAGGGACCCTGGGTGGCCACTGTTCTTCCTGAAGAGCTGCTGTGGTCTGAGGGTTCGTCAGTGCTGCTCCTCTCTCTGGAAGAAGAGGTGAGCTCCGACCAACTCAGAGAAGTGGCTCACGGGGCATTTGTCTGTGTACGGAATGGCAGGGTCTGTGACCGAGTTAGGAGAAGAGTCCTGAGTGGCTGAGCAAGCGCGTTGTAGTCAGGAGGTGCAGAGCTGGGAGGGAGAGAGAAGGAGTTCCCTCTGGAGGTTTGTCTCACTATGTCACTTTAGGGAGGAACAGCCACCACTGCCCTTGTCTCCTTGTCACCTGACTCTGACCTTCCCCAGGGCTCACCCAGCAGAAGATGACCTGGACTGCTCCCCAAGCCTCACAGACAGTTACGTCAGACCCATAGCACAGGCCGCAGGGCTCATGGCTTAGTCCGCCTACCACCTCAGTCTCCCTCATGTCCCTCCAAAGGCCAGCCTAAGTCCTCTTTCATGAAGTCTGGGCCTTCCTTTCTCCCCTCTGAGTCTGGGGACCACTGAATGTCCCCAACCACACCCTTGCTGTATGGACAGATGGGGGGAGGGGCTCTGCGGCCTTCCTCAGAAACAACCACCAAGGACATACAGGGTCCATCTGTGTTTCACTGACTGGGAGGGCATGCACTGTCCACCCCAGCTCAGCCCTAGTACTGGGGGCCTCACTGCCTCTCCCACGGCCTGCTGGAACAGTGTGGCTTGCATTGGGCCTGCAGCCTCTCTTTGGTCTGGCCTACCGGATCCCTTATTTGGTACCATGGGCATGAGTATGGAAGGAATTCAGGAAAAACTGGCAGAGCAGAGGCCTCAACTACACTGTGGTGGGCCTCTGCCCTCCACCTGTATCTGAGGGTCTGGCTTCTTGGGCCCCAGTGCTATTCCTTGTCTGGCTCAGAAGAGAGAACAGGGAAGAAAAAGGAGAAGGAGGAGGAGGAGGAAGAGGAGGAGGACGAGGGAGGTGATGAGAAAAAAGGGAGGAACTGAGAGCAAAGTCCAGCGCAGTGGGGAAGGGCAGACCACTTGTTGGACTTGGGTCAGGACAGTAACCGGAGAGACTTCTGGGCTTGTAGCCTGCACAGGCTGCGACATTGCCTGGCTTAGGAGACACCAAAACAGAGACCTGCCATGGGGACATTAGACCCTCAAGCCAGGACCTGAAAGCCTCCAACTGAGACCAAGGTGTTCAGGGCCCCTCAGCAAGGTAGACAGCCTACAAAAGCCAACATAATGATGCCAGTCAGAACTTGATGCCTCTGCCATTAACCCTGCTGACCACACCCTGACCTTACCCTGCCCCATGCCCCAGGATGCTGATAGTTCCAGCATCCAGCTATGCAAGAGAGTAGCGCCCTTTCCACAAGACCCTGGGCTAATGTGCTAAAGCACCTCCTTTCCTGTCTTCACCCACTCAACAGAAATCCCTGTAAGGGCCTCAGGGAGACCTGTAGCAGAAGGTGACAATGGCTGTGAATGGGAGAAGCCGATCCATTTCTTACCTGACTATTAGATGAGGGCCCTGTCATCTGAGTGTCTCCAAGGGGGTTTTACTGGACTGCTTGGCCGGGGCCTGGGGACCTTGATGTTTACAGATTCCATGCAAACAAAGTCTCTGAAATTAAACCCTAAGGGAAGAGGGGGCCAGGCCCTCCCATACAAATAAATAAATATATTTTTTTTAAAAGTTAGGATTCACACATGTTTATAAGCTAGAGTGTTTCAACATTCAATACTTCCCTAGGAATATACATTTTAAATTGCCAAAATCAATACCAAGGAGTACAAAACACAAAAATGACCAATTACCCACCAAAGGATTTTTAGACGTTGTCATCTCTAAAAAGGATGCCAGACTTAAGAGAATTCTAGAATGAGTTCTTGTGAAGTGGAAAAATGTCTGTGTTAGTTAAACTCTTCCAGAGTACTGTGCAAACACTAGGTTGATTTTAGGCTCCTTAGCCAATATAATCCTGACAGCAACACTCTGATGGAGATAGCCTTCCTGCCCACCAATGCTCATATGACAGCCACAGACATGCTTTACTCCCTTCCAGTGCCAGACAGCAGAGTCCTGGCTAAAATGCTGGCAGATAGAAGTCAGAGCCATAGTGCAGTCTGACACGATCGGCATTTGGCTTGCTCCCCTGAACCTCAGATGTGTGCTACGGCAATGCAGGGAGCCAAGGTCTGAGTCCAAGCAATTTGGACACAGAGTCAACTTTATGTGGTCCTAAATGCCCCTCCAGGAAGCAGAGGAAGCCAGCAGAGCCAGTGTGCACAGCTTGTAAAAATACCACACAAAAGGGCTGCCACTTGGAGTCCTGCTGTTTGCTGGCAACTTGTGGTTAACTGGAAGAGCCCATTGGCTTGATAATTTGACATCTCTCTACCTTTTGGAGAATTTCTGTTTGTTTTGGTTTTATGTCGCCTCAGCTACACAGAGAGCCTCTGTCTCTCCATCTTCCTGCTTCAGCCTCCTAAATACTGGGTTTAAAGGATTGTGGCTATCACACTAAACTGAAGAAGCTTTTGGGTGTTTTGTGGTACTTAGGATGGACCTAATGTCTTGGGCATGCTCTACCACTGAGCTATCTTCTTGGCCCCTTTTATCTCACTTTTAACAAACGAGAATGAGGCTCTATTAAGATTCCCAGTCTGACCTTAAGCCCACTTGCAGCCCAAGCAGGTCTGGAAGGTGTCATCTTCCTGCCTCAGCCTCCTGAATAGCTCCGATGACAGGCATATGTCACCAGGCCTGTCTTGTTCTGTGTTTTTAAACAGTTTGCCCTTTCTGCCTACTTCTTACAAGGCTTGCCGCTGATTTTAACATTCAGAATCTTTGCTGGGTCTTGACAACCCCTGCTTGGCTAATATTCTGTCAGCTTGACATAGACTGGAGTCCCTTTAGAAGAGGGAACCTCAGCTGAGAGGAGTCCCCCACAAGATCGGCCAATGGGCAAGCCTGTGGGGACATTTCCTTGGCTGATGATCGATGGGGGAAGGCCAGCTCACTGCCAACCCTGGGCAAGCCTTTCTGAGTTGTACAAGAAAGCAAACTGAGAAAGCCATGGAACGTGAGCAAGCCAGTAAGCCGCGTAAGTTCCTGCCGCTAGGTTTCTGCTTGAGTTCCTGTCCTGACTTCCCTCAGTGATGGACTGTGACCTGAGCGCTGTGACCGGAGATAAACCCTTTCCTCCCTAAGTTGCTTTTGGTTGTTGTGCTGTATCACAGCGGTAGAAAAGTAATTAAGGCAGCCCCAAAACTTTAGGACAGTTCCCGAGGTACATTGACAGCTACTTTACGGCCTCAAGATCCTCCAATTTCTGGCAGCAAACCTGGCTGGGGTCCCAGCAGCTTGTCAGGGAACAGACTGCCATTGCATATGGAGGCCACCAGGGGGAGCAGTACTCTGTTTCCTGGGGCTATTTGAGAGAAGAAATTTTCTTGGATATATGACATCATTTCTGAGTCGCAGCCATTGTCTCTTTTGGTTTTTCAGTATAACAACGAAACGTTAAGGAATAATTCATACGTAGTCACATTTATCCCCTTTATGTGTAGCGTTTGATAGGTTTTGAAAAAATATAAGTATATAAATACCTCGACAATTAAAATGTGGAAAAAGTACGTTGCCCTCAAAATTCCCTCTTGGGGCTGGAGGCATGGCTCACCAATTACAAACACCTGTTCTTCCAGAGGACCCAGGATCAGTTCTCAGCACCCACATGGTGGATCACACTATTTGTAACTCCAGTTCTAGAGAACCAAGGCCCGTCTTTGTGGCCTCCATGGACACCGTGTGAACATGGCACACTCCTACACATGAAATACAAACAAACAAAAAACCCACTCCTCTTTTACTTCTGTTGTGGGAAACTTTCTGGAAACAGTTAGAGAAGAGACCAAGCCAGGACTGCTTCTGAAAAGCCTTGGTATTGGCCCAGTCTGTATTCTCATTTTGTACTCTAAAACCACAAGGTGGGGAGCAGGTGAGTGGGATTTTGCAGCCACTTATGTGACAGCCAGCAGAAAGCCTATGTGTCAGTCAGCAGGTTGCTATGGGCAACAGTCCATTGCTTCGGCTATTTCTCCAGGCTGTTTTGCTCTAGGCAGGGAGTGAAGTCGTGCTTGGCCATAGGCATTTTTTCAGTGCTTTAAGTGAATCACGAAATGAATCAATAAATCAGTATCTAATAATTGTTTTTTCTATCTTTTTTTGTTGTTTGTTTTTTGAGACAGGGTTTCTCTGTGTAGCCTTGGCTGTCCTGGACTCGATTTGTAGACCAGGCTGGCCTCAAACACACAGAGATCCACCTGCCTCTGCCTCCCTGAGTTCTGGGATTACGGGCAATCACGACCACATCTGGCTCTAACTATAATTCTTGAAGAGCAGCGGTTTATTTATTTGTTTTATGTATATGAGTGCTCTTTCTGCATGTACACCTTAATGCCAGAAGGGGCACCAGACTGTTGTGAGTCACCATGTGGTTGCTTGGAACTGAACTCAGCATCTCTAGAAGAGCAGTCGGTGCTCTTAACCATCTCTCCAGCCCAAATGTCCAAATGATTTTTTTATTTTATGTGCATGGGTGTTCTGCTTGCATGTGTGTCTATGGGAGGGTGCCAGGGAGTTACAGACAGCTGTGAGGTGCCATGTGGGTACTGGGAATTGAACCTGTGCCCTCTGGAACAACAGCCATGGTTCTTAACCACTCAGCCATCTCTCCAGCCCAAAGAGTAGTGTTTTAATTTTAGTGAGAGGCAATGTATCAGAATTGTTTTCTGCTATGAACGGTGCTTTTTTTATCGTATAGATTTATTTTAAGTGTACAGGTTTCTTGCCTGAATGGAGTGTCTGTGCACTATGTGTGTGCAGTGCCTGAGAAAGCCAGAGGAGGGGATCAGAGCCTCTGGAACTAGAGTTAGGGATGGTTGTGCGCAGCCGCGCGGGTGCTGGGAACCAAACCCAGGGCCTCTAGAAGAGCAACAAGTACCGTAAGCGCTGAGCCATCTCTCCAGCGCTGTCCTTTCTAGTTTGAAGACATTTTTCTTAAATACTGCTTTAAACTGTGCTCTGCACATTTTTGATAAATTGTGGTTTTATTTTCACTTAATTAAAATATTTCTAATATCCTCCTAATTTCTTCTTAGAACCATCACTTATTTTAGAAGCCTGTTGTTTGCTTTCTAAATACTTGGGATTTTCCAGTTATTTTTCTGTTATTGATTTATAGCTTAAGTTATCATGATAGAACATACTTTGAATGATTCCAATTATTTTTAATTCATCACGATTTGATTTGTGGGTCAGAACATGGTCTCAGTGAGGTTACGCACTGACTTGGAAAGAATGCGGATTTTGCTGTTGTTGGGTGGACCATCTCATACATACATGTCTATCAGATTAAATTGGTTAGTGTTCTTCCAATTACTCGCAACCACTCTAATTTTATGCGCTTGCTTTTTACCGGGGACTCTCTCCATCTCTTCTTTTAGCTCCTTAGCTTTAATTATCTGTATCTCAAGACCCTGTTCTCCAGCGTATTCCCTTGGGAGCTGTTATCTCCTCTTGATGAGGCCACCCCTTTAAGTTCTGCCCTTCTTCACTCCAAAGTCTACTTCTTCTCACTGCTTTTGAACTACTTTTCTTTTGACTATTGTTTACATAACCTTATCTTTCAAGAATGGTTCTCACCACAACCCAAAGTGACCTCAAACTTCCAACCCTCCCGCCGGAAGTTTGAAGTTAACTTGGTTTAGACTGACTCTCTCCTCCCCTCTCTCCTTCCTCTCTCTCCTCTCTTTCCTCTTCTCTTTCCTCTCTCTTCTCTCTCTCTCTCCCCTTTCCTCTCTCTTCTCTTTCCTCTCTCTCCTTTTTCCTCTCTCTCTCTCTTCTCTCTCTCTCCTCTCTCCTTTCTCTCTCTTCTCTCCCATCTCTCTCTCTCATATCTCTCTCCTCTCGCTCTTGCACTAGCGGTAAGTGGTGCTGTTATTCTCTGCAAGGATTGCAGAAGCTGAGTGTGAACGTGGGTCCGTGTGTTTGTAGCCAGTAGGGTGCTGCTGGGTTCTGCCCACCCTCCTCAGAGCCTATGTCCCTGGTCTCAGAGGGTGGGGTCCTTACAGTGTTTCTGCCTCATCCATCTCCAGTGTGTCTGGGACAGCGTTCCTGCCTCATCTACAGGACAAAGTTGTCAAAATTTTTTTGATCTTGCCTCAAGAGCAGAGAGTCCTGGTTCCTGCCTCCTCTGTAGCAGCCCTGGGTCTGGAGAGCACACTGTTGGCAGCTACGCTAGGGAAGCGATGGCGTGTGCTGCCTGCACTGCACTGCCGCACGCACCCGGTACAGGGTGTGTGTGCTACCACCAAGCGGTGCTGCCTGCCTCCCAGCCTTTCTCCTGCACACCCAGGAAAGGCCCTCTCCAGCTCACAGGGAGGGCACAGCCCTGTCCACCCCCACATTTCCTGCCCAGCAGAACAGCTGTTCCTGTCTTTCTCAGGCAGAGTTTGTCACTGGAATTCAGTTTCTTACTTGCCTCTGACCTCAACTCTGACAGCTTTAGTAAATTATGGTTTCATAGGTTATCTGGCTCTTCCTGTTAGAATGTAACTGACAATTCTCCTGTGGCTTTCTACAGGCTAAGAACGACTTTTCACATATGCAAACAATCAAAGGGTTTCCACACACCACATGCCCTCTGAGGCAATGTCCCCAGCTAAAAGTGTCTTTGAGGCCTTTCACTTCTCAGTAGCCTGAGCCACAGCTGCTTCCTCTGGCGTGGCTGGCTGCCGCCACCTCAATGCACGGTTTCAGTACCATCCAGGCATGTCCCTCATCCTCAGTCAGCACCCCCACACTCTTCTCTTTCCTATCGCATTTTCATCCCATCTACCATGGTCAACCCGAGCTTCAAAACTTAACCAGTTCTTTTTAAAACTAAAAAATGGACTTTCCAGAAGGCCTGGTGTCCTGCATTTATCCCAGAGAAAATGACCTGTACGCACACGTTCACAGCAGCTTTATTTGTAACAGCCCCCGATAAATAAAACCCTCAGATATCTTCCCAAGCATGAACAGTTAAACGCAGTAGCTCATCCACGTCCCAGACTGGTACTCGGCAGTGAAGGCTGAACTGTAGCTACATCCGGCAACTCAACTTCAGTGCATGCACCTCCCGAGAAAATGCTGAATGAAACCGCCTCTCTCCAAAAATAGCTTCCGTGGGAAGGAATCTATTTATACACCCGTGGGTGAAATGACAGATTCACAGACATAGGTAGGTTGCTCACGGGGGCTAGGCATGGGAGACATGGTGGTAGCCCTAAAGGGGACAGCCTGAGGGAGCCGGCAATCGCGTGTTGACAGCTCCTGGCTACACATGCAGCGCGACCACACAGGCCAAACGGGCACTGTCATTCCCAACAAACGATCTTCTGATTCTCAGGCAGCTTGCCTTCCCACAGCTCAGTTCCATTCTAGTGCTAACTACCTGGAGTTAGTTTCCAGCTTTGGGGTCTTAAGGGCTTGGCCCAACCAGACAACAGACAACCTGTTTCAAATGCCAGTCTCGAGTACTACTTCCTGCATTTCTACCTAGCCAACTCCAAGCCTGGTTCTCGGAATTGGAGATCTGCTAGTTGTGTAAAGGATAGGACCCTGGACAGCCAAATGGGGGACATGTGCAGGAAAAGGTGTCCTTGCCTGCTGTCACGGCACCGGGTGAGGCGGTTCTGTTGCTGTGATGAATATGATGGCCTCAAGCAGCATCAGGAGGAAAGGGTTTATGGTTTATTCAGCTTACACTGCCACATGACTGTTTGTCACTGAAGGAGGTGAGGGCAGGAACTCCAACAGGGCTCAAGGCCACGCAGGAGTGCCACGTACTACCTTGCTCCTTGTGGATTGCTCAGCCTGCTTTCTCATAGCACCAGGACCATCAGTCATTCCATCACAATGGGCAGGGGCGGAGCCCTCCCTCGTCAGTCACTAATTAAGAAAACGCCCTACAGGCTTGCCTACAGCCTGATATTACAAAGAGAATTTCTCGTTAAGTTTTTTTCTTCTCTCAGATGACTCTGGCTTGTGTCAAGCTGATACAAAACTAGCCAGCGCACCTGTTCAAGGAACAACCTCTCCCAGCATCACTGTGTATCTACTGACCTGAAAGCATTCCAGAACTCATTCTTTAGAGGGTTTTAAAATTCTTATTATTTTACGTACATTGGTGTTTTGCCTGCATGTGTATCTGTGTGAGGATGACAGTTGTGAGCTGCCATGTGGATGCTGGGAATTGAACCCAGGTCTTCTGGAAGAGCAGCTAGAGCTTCTAACCACTGAGCCATCTGTCCAGCCCCCTATTTAGAGTTTTTTATGGAGAGATTTCTATGCTGTTTGCATGATCACATAAAACATTTGTCATTGGCTAGTGAACTCATTCCCTGTCCCTGTCCCTTCCCTAGAAGTCACAGTGAAAGTTCTAACTCTAAACACTTCCTTTTCCTGGTGAGCATCCTGCATCCTGTCACTAGATTCCCTTAAGTAGCCATTTTGCTAGGTTAAACTCCGGTGTGAAGAGGCTTCTTAGGAATAACCAAAGACACTACCGGGTTTGAAGAGCTCTGTCCCAGGATGTGGGAACAAAGGCATACTTAGAGATGCTGCTCAACTTGCCAAAGGAATGTGTGTGCATCTTAACTGCTGAGCCCTCTCTGCAGCCTCCTGCATCATCTGCTCTTGGCTTCCAACTGGAGCACAATTTCTCTGAACTCTGCAGCCTTCCCAGCCCATTCTTAGCCATTCTGTAAACTCACATTTATATATTATTGTGCAAAGTGTTAATGTGTGATCTGAGAGTTAATATTAGTTACGAAGAGGCTGGGGAGCTGGCTCAGTGGGTAAAGGTGATTGCTACCAAGAATGATGACCTGGTTTGATACCCAGACCCCGTATGGTGGAAGGAGAGAAAGGACTCCCACAAGTTGTCTTCCAACCTCTACACACACACTGTGTCATACGCATGTGCGCACAGACAGAGAGTAAAGAAATAAATAAGAAAATGTAATTTATTAGCTAAGTTTGGAATCAAAGAACCCCTGCTTGCCAGTGGCTAGCTTTTACCTGGGACTATTTTGTTTATCATAACCAATAAAACCATGTAGTTTGTGAATTTATTGGTCAGTCAGTAAATCCTGACGTTGTGGAAAGTCAAATATACCTGTGTTTCTGACATCACATAATCACAGGAAGGGCGTATTTGTCTTTCTCTGGTTGGTCCTAACCTGGAGGCAAGGACAGACCTGTCAGTCACAGTCCCAGCCCCAGGCTCACGCTGCAGAGGCTGTCTTGCTCCTTGGGTGGTTGCTTGGGCTCCCAATCTGGCTTCCTAAAGTGTGGCTTAGAGCAAGCTGGCCTCTTGGGTGTTGACTGTGATAAGGAGTATGGTTTCCTGCACAGATGGCTCAGGCTGTGGGTGCGAGTTCTACTTCACATACTGTTGTATTGATTGTTCAGTCTCCCAGAGCATCTGCTCAGACTCTGTCAATGCACATGAGCCCCTGCAATGGCCTTCTATGCCCCACCTGATCCGGTCCCCTCTGGTCTCCTCTCCCACTTTCTGCCTTTTTCTGTTCCAGCCACATAGACTCTTGGTGCTCCAGAGTGTGCCAGGCCCTCTTCTAAGACACGCTCGGCCTTTAACACTATTGCTCACATCTAGTTCCCACCTAGAATGAGAATTCCACAGGACTCACACCTTAGTTGAGTTGGTTCACTGTTTTAACAGGGCCTCCTCAAACTTTGCCTTATCCAGCACAAAGTCAGTGCCCAGCGAAACGTTTAGTTTTAGAATATATATCAGTTATACATAGTGGGTTTCACTATGACACCTTCATGCATATAAATAATACATTTCAATCACAGTCACCCTCCATTATCTTCTTGTCCTGCTTCTACTCCTGCTAACTTTCGTGTGTGTTGGGGGGGGGGGAGGGAGGAAGGGAAACTGGGTTACATCAGAGTTATTTACAGGAACGTGAATAAAAAGTAGAGCTCCCATGAGTCTCTTCCCCTTCCATGACAGAGTGCTGACAGACCCAGGTCTTGTGCATGTGGTCACAGCTGCGGTGTGTTTAAGCATGCGACAGCCACGTCACACCTACAAGTGATCATTCCACACCTCACTTTACCCTTCCTCTTGCCCTTATATTCTTCCAACCCCTTCTTCCACAATGTTCCCTGAGCGTTGAAGGGGTGACACTAATGTTCCACTTACACCTGGGCACTCAAGGGTCGCTTATTCTCCATACTTTGACCAGTCATGAGTCTCTGCACTCACTCCTGACCACTACACAGAGAAGATTTTCTACCAAAAGTTGACAGCAGCACACCACTCTGTGGGCATAAGAGGATATTTAGAAGGGCATTTGACAGGTTTGCCGTGTCTGTTTAGCAAAACGGCAGTGGTTTTCCCAGCCACTGGCATTCCCAATACAGTTATGGATTGATTGATTGATTAATATGCATGAGATATGTTTAATAACATCAGTTGCTCTTTATGGGGCTCTTAACAGCACATCGAGCTCTCTGCTGACCTTTCATCTGTTAGCCATTTTTATTCTTTCTTATTTTTACCTTTTAAAGATTTATTTTCATTTAATGTTTATGTGTGTGAGAGTGTGTGAGCACATGGGCACCGTGTGTGGGCAGGAGGCCAAGAGGCCAGAAGACAGTGTCAGATCCCTTGAAATAGGAGGTTCTGTGTTGCCATGTGGGTGCTGGGAACAAAACCCAGGTCCTCTACAAAAGCAGCAAGCACTCTTAACTGTTAGGCCACTTTTATTCCAGCCTTTAATTTAGACAAGGTCTCACCATACAGCTCTGCCTGGCCTGGAACTTCCTATGGTCTACAGAGCAAGTTTCAGGCCAGCCAGAGCTCTATAGGAAATTCCCAGAGATTCACCTGCCTCTGCCTCCTGAGTACTGGAGTTAAAGATGTGCACCATAGCCTTTACTGGAGGTGTGCACCACCATAACCTGCCTCACTTTTAATTTTACAGCTTTCCAAAGGTAGCTACTATCAAGACCACTCATGGGTAACTCACCCAGCAGGTGAGGAGGACTCCCCCCCACCAGAGGTAGGCACAGAGACCTTGAGGGTCTCAGGGGTGCACATAGATGGTTAAAACCTAAGATAAAGAGTTGATTGTAAAGTGAAAAAAAAGAATAATACAAATTAATATTTAATCAAGTGTTTATAAGATGTCATCCATTATTAATGTACGTCATTAATTTCATGTCAGCTTCTTTATTATTAAATGTAGCAATCACATGAGTTGCATTATATTTGAAAATGATTTGTAGAGCTAGGAGATTTTTAACTCTGTGAGCACATCAGGATGAAAGGTGTCCTTGAGTTGGCTGAGAACTTTTCTTAGCTGGGTCATCCCCACGGAAAAACACTAAACTGCCATCATATTATCTTAGAAAGTGATACATTTTATGTAGGATCCTCAGTTTTAATGTTCATAACATGTGTGGAAATGGGCTTTGATATATATAACCCACTTCTCAGATTTAATCCCCAAAACCTGCAGTTTCTGGATTGTACTAGTCAATGCTGTCCAATTTCTCCTGGCTGGCCTGCTCCTCACTTCCTGTTCCACCAAACCCAACCAGGCCCAGGTATAGCAGGGATGTTTGCTTGATGTTAAGATGGGTAGTGATCAGGCTACGTGAACTCTCCTGGGTCCCCACATTCTCCCTCCCCGGAAGTGCTTCAACACCCTTAATACCTTTCCCAGATCCTTGAAAGCCTCACTGGAAGAAAAGCTGCTGTCCCCCAAGCACCACTAGATGGCGACACACTCCAGGCTGCTCACCTTCTTCTTCTTCTTCTTCTTCTTCTTCTTCTTCTTCTTCTTCTTCTTCTTCTTCTTCTTCTTCTTCTTCTTCTTCTTCTCTCCTCCTCCTCTTCCTCTTCTTATTGGTAACTCCGGTCCCTCGTGGGTGAGTGGCAGGATTTATTTTCATCTTCATGGCAAGCCTAGTTGTTTCAGTACCCACAGGGTCTAAAGCCAGCTAAATGCTACAAGGCCCGTCTTATTCTCAGCCCCAAGGTCAACATTAGCGAACAGTCTGAGTGGGCACAGAGACCCGAGTGCAACTCTAAGGGCACCATGGTCATTTGAAAAGCCTTCTGGAAGAGTGACCAAGAAACTAAGAGAGGATAGAGCTGTGTGGAGAAGTGCGGGAGACACTTGGATGGGGTCAGGCATGCCAGTCACTCTTACAGCATTCCTCTTTAATCCCTAACAAGTTTAAGTTAGTATTAGCTTAAGTGTATGGGTTTTTGGCTTTGCTTGCATGTATGTCTGTGTGTCACATGCCTCCTTGGTGCCTGAGGCCAGAAGAGAGTGTCAGATCTCCTGGAACTGGAGTTACAGTTATGAACTACCACGTGGGTGCTTGGATCCTCTGGAAGAGCAGCCAGGGCTCTTAACCTCTGAGCCATCCCTCTCGCCCCTTAATTTTTTTTTACACCATGTGGACATATTAGCTATTGTGGTGGTTTAAATGAGATACCTCCATAGGCTCATGTATTTGAATACTTGGTCCCCAGTTGGTGGAAGTGTTTGGGAAGGATTAGGAGGTGTGGACTTATTGGGCAGAGGATGTGTGTCACTGGAGGGGGGCCATCATGCCCAGGGTCTCTCTCAGCCTTCTATTTGCTGATAAGATGCTCAGCTACTGCTCCAGCAACATGCCTGCCTGCCCACCTGCCCGTCTGCCCGCCTGCCCGCCTGCCTGCTTGCCTGCCTGTAGTTTTGCTCCCCACCACGATGGCCATGGACGCGCCATCTGAAACTACAACTTCCAGTCAAATCTTTCTTTCGTAAGTTGGTCATGGTGTCTCTTCACAGCAATAGAAAAATGACTGAGACACCCGTTCAAAATGTAAAGACTGACATGAGTGTTGAAATATGCCGAAGGTCCCAGCACAGGTTGAGACAGTAGGGAGGAAAGCTGAGGCTCGCCTGGGATGCATAGTGAGAAATAAGCCAGTTGGATCTGTGAACCCAGAACCCAGTCTTGCCATAACACACAGAGAGAGGGAGAGAGAGGGAAGAGTTACTTTAAATGACACTAAAATACCACATTACATTTACATATCAATTAGCAAGGGATAACTATTAGTATTACTTACTAGATCATTTTGAGGAGAACAAAACAGAAGTGTCTGCCCAGTGCACCACAGGATATAGCACACAATAACAGCTATGTCTCTGTCTCCTCAGAATCCCCGCATATTGCCTTTGAATTCCAACTCCATCGACTCAGGTTAGAGGTGTCAGCCTGTATCTCCCTTTCATGCTCCCTCCCCTGTGGACAACCCAGTTTGCTTATCTTCCTAGCCCAGGGGCCCGAGACCCTGTGGGCCACGCCTCTGGAGTGCTGGCCACACCCAAAGAGGCGCCCACTCAGGATACAGTAATGGTTGATGTAGGCCTTACCTACACATACACAGACACACACAGAAGCTTCTATTTCCCAGAGCAGGTAGGTTAATCTTCTCAAGTTCTCCTTAAATTATGACCTCATCTTTGCTGCTGACACCGTCCCAGGCTCCACTGCCAGCCACCACGGTAGTGTGTATGAGGGAGCATGTAAAGAGACCCGGTGCCTCAGGTGCACTGGCAGGTGAATGCTTACAGGTGGCTCATGGCCCAGTGGGGGAAGAACGGCAGCATAGAAAAGAAACAGCTCCCATGTTCATTGCTGCTCTATTCATAATAGCCAGAAATTGGAAACAGCCTAGATGTCCCTCAACAGAGGAACTGATAAAGAAAATATAGCACATTTATACAATGACATATTACTCAGCTCTTTTAAAAAATGACATCATCAGAGGTGGTGGCACACACCTTTAATCCCAACACTTGGGGGCAGAGGCAGGCAGATCTCGGTAAGCTGAGGCCAGCCTGGTCTACAAGGTGAGTTCCATAACAGCCAGGGCTGCTACACAGAAAAACTGTGCCTTGAAACCCACCCCTCAAATAAAATAAAATAAAATAAATATAAAAACATCATGAACTTTGTAAGTAAACAGATGGAACTAGGGGAAAAAATCATCCTGAGTGAGGTAACCCAGATCCAGAAAGATAAATATGGTATGTATTTGCTTGCATCTGGGTATTAGTCATTAAATAAATGATAACCAAGCTACAATCCAGAGAGGTGAGGCATAGAGAAAGGGACCAGAGTGGCCACACAGATTTCCCTGAGAGGGGGAAATAGAACAGATATTATGGGTGGCCTGAAGCAGGGGATTCAAAAGACAAGAACCGGAGGATCAGGTGGGAGGGGGAGGGGAGATGGGACTAAAGAGGGAACAGGGGGGAGAGGCAGCTGGAATTGATGGGCATTTGAAGGGTGGTATGGGAACCTAGTGCAGTGGAAACTTCCTATATGAAGGTGATTCTAATAGTCTCTGGATAATGGGGAATGTGGAACCCCTACTTGACATCTCTTATTACCGAACAAAGCTAGTGAAACCAGGACTGGGTTCCATCCAATAGGGTCCCGTGGTGTGGTGGTTTGACTAGGAAAGTCCCCCACAGACTCCTGTGTCTGACTGCTTGGCCACAGGAAGTGGCAACTAGTAAGGAGGTGTGACCTTGTTCGAAGAAAAGTGTCAGTGTGGAGGTGGGATTTAAGGTCTCATATGCTCAAGCTATGTCCAGTGTGGCACCGTCTCTTCCTGCTGCCTGGGGATCGAGATGTAGAACTCTCAGCTCTGTCTCTAGCACTGTGTTGGCCTGTGTGCTGCCATGCTTTCTGCCATGATGATAATGGACTAAACCTCTGAAACTGTAAACTAGCCCCAATCTGTCCCACCTGTGAAATATGCTCAGGCATATTTACCTTGTGAGAGGAACCAACCCATGTCTGATTGACTTAACGTCCACTCCACGAGAAGGAACCCATACCTGACACTGCTTGGGTGACCAGAGTCTAGAGAGCCCAGAGACTTAGGGTAAAACCAAGGGAAGACCCACAGCCAGACATTACACAGAGAGTGAGATCTTGGAATACACAGCCCTAAATGGGATGTCTCTGTCAAATCCCTCCCCTCAGGGCTTAGGGAATACCATGGAAGAGGAGGTGGAAGGAGTTGGGGACACAGAGGGGATAAAGGACACTAGAAGAGCAAAGCTCATATGAACTCACAGAGACTGAGGCAGCAAGCATAGGGCCTGCACAGTTCTGCACTAGGTCCTCTGAAAATATACTATAGCTTTCATTTAGTTCTTTTCTAGGGCTCCTGAATATATAAACAAGTGGGTCTCTGATTCCTGTATTTCTTTTGGAGTTCTTTTATTTTTCTGCTGGTTTGGCTTGCTCAACTTAGATATGATGGTTTTCATTTTACCTTAATATATTTTATTTTGTTAAAAAATAATTCTAGTTGTTTAACAATAGCTGCATTCTGGAAAAAGAAAAGAAAAGAAAAAGGAATGGTTCTGTAAGAGCTGATAGAGAGCTCAGGCAGGAGGGAAGGCTCTAGGGACCACTGCGGCCTAGAGAGAAGGTTTTAGAACACAGCCCCAGTGGGAAAGCTTTAGAGAGTCCAAGAGAGCTCTCCAGATGAACAGAGATGAGGCCATGACCCTCAAGAGAATCTCCACTGTCTGCGGGGCCCATATTGGCCATGAGGGACCTGCCCAGGTCAGAGAAACGACATACAGCAATACAAGACAGTATCTGGCACCAGAAAAGACAGAGGGACACACCGTAGACCTGGTACCAGTAAAAGGGCCTAGGGGAAAGCAGAAGGCAGGCTGCAGGCAGCAGCTTTGCTGGTTCGTTTGTTTTTTCCTCCACAAGCCTCTCAGGATGTCAGGTTCATGTCTTAGCCTCGAGCTGGGGCTCTACCAGTGGAGTGGAGACCAGCCGAGCCCAGAGCCAGCCTTCAGCTATGGTCTCTCTCATCATCCAGGGAAGCAACTGTACTGAGTGCAGCAACAGGCTGCTCACAGCAGCTCTGACTCCGCTCCTGAACTCATCAGGAACCCCTCATCACACTCTTCAGGAAGTTTGTGTTTTCAGTCATGCCCTACTTCCCCAGGAAATCAGTTTCTCCAACTATAAAAAGAAACAAGTGAGCAACCCACAGCTACCTCACCCTGACTTCCGGGGCTTAAAACACCCAGGAGAAAGAGCTTCAGATGCTCTGAAAGCCTGTGTCAGTCTCCAGCCTTGACCCTTGGCTGGGCATAGGACCCTCCCTGGCCCACCATACCCCACAGCCAGCTGCACTTCTCCACTTCACACCATAAATGCCACATTTATTTGACAGAGGCTCCAAGCCTCTAGTAAACACAGAACAGTAGGGCTCTCCCTCATGCTGCCCTGAGCCCAGCTCCTCAAACATGCAGGCTGGAGCTGGTAGATGAGGCCACGAGGTCTTTAGGTGCAGGCCCACAGGAAAAGCAAAATACTCTGTCCCATGCCCTCCCCTCCTAGCCTGTTTGGCCTGCCAATAGGAAGGTGGGTCTGCCTGTATCCACTGCAGTAACCCCTTCTTGGGGGCTGCACTCCCTTCCTTCCTTCCCCTCTGGTCTCCCTGGATCTCAGAGCCGTAATCCATGTGCTTCAATCCTTCACATGGGTGCCATACAGGCTGCTTCTGTGCTTCTCTCCAGTTAGGTTATCAGCTGGGTAGGGCAGGCCGGGCTCTGTCTTTCTTCACTCTGTGTAGTGAGCTCAGGACTAGGCACTTTGTTGGGGACTGAATGAGCAAAGGCCTGTCCAGAGAACTACTATAGGCAAAAGTACAGGACACCTGACTGCACTGTGACCAGTCGCAGATGTTTCCTGGCCTCCCAGAATCCTGGTTGGACCTGAAACACCTTCAGGCTTCAGTTTTCCATGGCCTGAACCAATACCACCTCCTATCTTGAAGCTTCTCTGGCTGGGCACCAGGTTCAGGGTTAGGTGATGGATGGACAACCGACACTGCTACTTCAAGGCCTTGAGGACAGCCTCCAGCTTCATGACCACAGCTAGGTCACCCTTCACCTTTAGCCGGCCGCTCATGTAGGCCCCCAAGGGCCGGAGTTCCCTGCACAACAAGGCCTGTAGGTCTGCCTCAGCCATCTCCACCACCACGTCAGGGATGCCATCAGGCACTCCATGTCCCACTCTGCCTTGTCCTGTTGGGAGGCAGATCAGCATCAGTAGGAGGATGCTAGGTGAGGAGGGGAGGGTGGCACATCCCCACTCACAGTAGCAACACTGTTAAGTTCAGGTTCTAGAGCTGGAGGTGTGGCCTAGCTTAACTTCCCCCACAACGTATACACACACACGATGGGGTTGGGGTAGGTTCTAAGATAGTGACAAGCAGACAGGAGTGCTCAGTGCAGCGCCTGGCATGCGATAGGCCTGCTATGTATGAGGGCTCCTGGTTATCCAGCTGAGCTGTCCTGCTGATCCCAGGGAGACCAAAGCTCAGGTTGTCATTATGGGTTCCTCATTCCAAACAGATGTCAGGTTCACTTCTTAGCCTCAAGCTGGGGCTCTACCAGTGGAGTGGAGACCAGCCAAGCCCAGAGCCAGGCCTTCAGCTATGGTCTCTCTCATCATCCAGGGAAGCAACTGTACTGAGTGCAGCAACAGGGCTGCTCACACGCTCCTGAACTCATCAGGAACCCCTCATCACACTCTTCAGGAAGTTCGTGTTTTCAGTCATGCCCTACTTCCCCGGGAAATCAGTTTTTCCAACTATAAAAAGAAACAAGTAAGCAACCCACAGCTACCTCACCCTGACTTCTGGGGCTTAAAACACCCAGGAGGAAGAGCTTAGATGCTCTGAAAGCCTGTGTCAGTCTCCAGCCTTGACCCTTGGCTGGGCATAGGACCCTCCCTGGCCCACCATACCCCACAACCAGCTGCACTTCTCCACTCCATACCATAAATGCAGGCAGGAGACAGCCTTTAAGGAAACACAGGGAAGGGCACAAGCAACCTGAGTGGGAAGGGAAGAGCAGGGAGGACAGCCGCACCTGTAGTAAGGTCCAGGAAGTAGGTACTCTGGGTGCCGCTGGGTAGGATGACATTGAACTGATAGCAGGCCCCCACCTGGCCAACCAGTGCCTCTGACAGGAAGGGTTGCAGGGCAGTGAGGAGCCCCTCAGCCACCGGCTGCTTCGGGCTGGGCTCAGTCACAGCATGAGAGGCAGGTGGCTCCACTTCACTTATCATTTCCAAGGTGTCCACTGGTGGCCAACAGGGTGGAGGGGGAGACAGAGAACAGGTCAGTGTTCTGCAAAGGTCAGGAGTACTCCATCCCTTCAAGAAGTTTCTTCTTAAGCCCTCATGCTCTGTACAATGGCCTCATCTCCTGAGAAGCTGCCTTTTACCTCCCAGCAAACACCTCAAAGCATGAGTCTAAGCTACTCTGGCCTGAACACACAACCCTTCTTCCAGCTACTCTTGCAGGACTGTAGCTTCTTTTCACAGAGGCTAGCTACCTAGGGCCTCTCCATACTTGCACACTTGGGCTTTTCTCCATGGCCTCAACTCCGTGGTCAGCTCTAGAAATGGGGTAGACTGAATCAGCTAAGCTGAAACAACCAGAAGAAAAGTCAGCTGTGTGGCAAGTTGGTGAGCATGCTGCACTCCTTACCTGGCCCCGGGGATGGAACACCTCCTACTGCTGGGTTCATGCTCCCCCCCAGCAAGTGGAGGGCCAACTGTTGGAGGGTGCTTTCCAGGCCGGACACAGCTGGGCTGTCTTGGGGTGGCTGAAGCACGGCTTCCACTGCTAGCTCTACACGGTCCACCTCTAGTCCCCAGGCTCTGGTCACGTCATTGATCTCCAGCTGAGGGCAGTGAGGAGAAAAGGGGAATCGTTTCCTAAGGCTTTCCTGAACATCTTCTCTGGGCAACTCACTAAAGCCACACGTGGACACAGAGGTCTCATATATATATCAGAGAAGCACCAACAGCCTGGCTAGGTAAAAGCTGAGCCGGAGAGGAAGGTGGGAACTCTAAGTAGAGGGAACCTTCTCGGCAAACCCCAGAGAGTAGACTCTAGAAAGCTCCACCTAGATTCTCAAGAATGGATTGGGGCACTGGTGAGACCGAGGGCTCCAGGGAGCTTCTTTTTGCTCAGTTGGATTTGTTCTGGGACAGCAGAGAGGAGTTTATAGACATGCAGTTGGCCATCTGGGCAGACTCCCTTTTTAGAGAAAGATCCTCCCAGCTGTTGCGTGGACACTGTGCAGGAGAGGATTGGGGGTAGAAGAATGGTTTCACCCTGCAGGCAAGAGACTAGGGGGACTGGGCACCCTGCAGGCAAGAGACTAGGGGGGCTGGGCAGAGGGCAGAGGGGCGTGGAATGGCATGGTGAGACAGATGCAGCAAGGGAGGCCTGCCTCATAAACTCTTGAAAAAGTCACAGGAGAGGGAGACCGGAATGAACATAGACGGCCCAGGAGCGGAGGAAGGCAGGCTCCTGGCATGGTTTCCTGGGGAGATCACGATGGCATGCACCTGGAGAGGACACGGGGGGGGGAGGGGGGATAACAGCTTTTTTAATACCGTCAGTTTAGTACGGACGGTTTAGGAAGTCTCCAAGGGATAAAGGAGAGCGGACATCAGACTAGAACAGTATTGCTGTGGGCCCTGGGTGAATCCTCCTGGGGAGCACGGGTTGGGGAGGGGGTCTGCCTAAAATGAGAATGCCAATGACAGAAACCCAGGCATTGTTGGGCAGGAGACCAAGCACACTCAGGGGCTGTGTGTGGGCCAGAGAGCTCGGAAGTAGAAGAAAGTTGCCACTAGATGAAGTAAGGGAAGGGCTGAGAAACACCCACTCGTCAGACCAGAGGGAGGTCACTGGTGACAGGTAGAGCTATGCCCTAAGTCTGAGCAAAGCCCAGGCTGAGGATGAAGGGAAAGGAACCGAACCTTCTGGAAGTCAGGGGGAAGGAGTGAGGGCTTGAGTGAGGAGGTAAAGAGAATCCTTGGGATCGCTGAGATCTCGGGAGAGAGGAGGGGCCGGGCAGGGCCCAGCCAGCACAGGGACGAGCCTCCAGGAGGGTTAGTAAGTGTACAGTTAAGCAGAGGTGCAGAGGGTATGAAGCTGCGTGGAGTCTGTGAAGAGGCGGGGGGTGGGGGAGGGGGCAGAGAGCAAGGGCAGTGGAGGGCCAAAAAGCTGTTGGCCAGAATGCAACTGGGGAAGAAGCAGGAATATCTTGTGTATTGTATGGATGTAGCCCCTGTCAATAATAAATCTGATGGCCTATACCTTAGGCAGGAAATAGGAAATAAAACACCCAGGTGGCAGAAAGAATTCTGGGATAGAGGCACGTGCGGGAAGATTCAGCTTGCAAGATGTGTAACTATGTGCTTGCTGCTCCCCTCCTGGAGGCTCTTGCCTGTGAAGACGAGAGACACACGATTCCTGAGCCCAGGTAACCAGCCATGTGGCAGAATGTAGATTGGTATAATGGGTTATTTGAAGTTATGCGCTAGTCAGACAAGAGCCTAGGTGTTTGTTTACTATTTAATGAGTCTCATGAGTTGTTATTCAGGGATCTTGGGGTCTGGAGGAAAAACCACCTACTACAATGGCAGGCTAAGGAAAAGGTGAGAGGGGAGTCTACAGCCCTTACAGATGAGAAAGGGGAGTGGAAGGTGCACACTTACTCTAGCCGGGGCTTGAGAGACAATAACATAGCTCCTGATAGTTCCTTTCAGCTCAATTGCACTAGGAGCTAAGTCAGTCGGGGTAATGGTCCTAATGACTTTTACATCCTAGATGGACTTTCTCCTCACTGCTCCTCTCACACTTTGCTTAAGATCAATTTTATCCTCCTAGGGATGAATTACAATGAATGTGCTTGTATGAAGAAAATCTGCAGCAATGCATTACCTGAGTTGTGTTAGCTGAACACGGGGTTATGGGTAGGCACAGATAGTCTGGCTCTGGTCCAGCACTGCCCTTAACCGTGAACAGTTCCAGGAACCAAGTGGAATAATTTCTCAGCCTTGGTCCCCCTCCTCCATTAAAACAACAAATACTGGCCCTCTCACAATAAAAATGGGAAGCAGAGATACTATTGGGCAGGTCTGAGGAGTCTGTAAGCCAGAAAATGCTGGGGCTGGGCCAGAGGGCTCAGTGGCAGAATGCTTATTCCGCATGCTCATGGCCCTGGGTTCCATCCCCAACTGGCATTGCCACAAAACAACAAAACAAAACAACCACTAGGCCTCAAGGACCACTGTTGTGGCTGAACCCTGCTCCAGTGTGTGTGTGTGTGTGGGGGGGGGCACTTGATGAAGGTGGATAAATGCCAGGCCACACAGGACAGGAATTTGGATATGGGAAGGACATGCTAATGGCATGTGTAGCAGACAGGAAAGAAGATAAATTCCAGTGTAACTAACTTTTCATACATATAGAGCAAGGAACAGTAAAAGACTCACATGCCCCCATGTCTCGGTTCTGCTCCAAAGAAGAAAAAAAGCCAACAGGAATGCACATGCAGTAATCTCAAGCACCTGATGACACCCAGAGAGCTCTGTTCCTCCCACACACCAGAACGGAAACTACAGAGGGCTCCAGGCCCAGGGCTGTGATCACAGCAGCAGTGAGGGGTGACACCGTAGCAATCATAGGCAGGGGCCTGAAAGTCTCTGCTAGAGCACTTCTTCTTTTCAGGATCTATTTGTCTAGGGTGTGTAAGCTCTGAGTCACCTTCTGATCCCTAGACATCTCGTCTACGTTCTCCTCGTGTGGTTACAGTGTTGAGACATAGTGAGCCAAGACCCAGCAGACAAAGCCAGGCCCTGCTGCCAGACCCTGAGCCACATGTTGTAAGATGGTACCTACTAGGAGCTGGTCCCCGATCTTGAGTTTCTCCATCTGGATCTCTTGCAGTGGCCTCCTGAGTAGAGCCTTGGTCATGGCATTGTGGGCCGTCATGCGAGTGGCTGTGTTGAGGTCCTTCACAGCCATCACGGATAAGACTGGATCCCAGATGCGGAACTGGACATCAGCTCCCACAGATAGCACAGCCCCATCCTTAGAGGCCAACTGTTTCAGAAAGCCATGATAGAGATAACGTTAAAAAGGCCAAGGGTTGCTGGGAGGTCATACCTACTGAGACTATACAGCTTGTCCCACCTGTCTGGCAGCTAGCTCCTCAAAGGCAAAGTGGTATCTCCAAGTAGGTGGAGTCAGGTGAAGGAGTGAAAGTTGAGATATTCCCACAATTCATCATATGCATGCCCCATTCCTTCTGTGCAGGGCAGCTGGGATACCCCTCACCTTGCAAGGAGGAACATTGAAGGCTCGGGTCCTCAGATCCACCCTCTGGAAGGAGTCAATGAAGGGCAGGAGAAGAACCATGCCAGGCCCTTGGGGGCTACGGATCCGGCCCAGTCGAAACACAACCATTCTCTCATAGGTGGGCACGATCTGGTCATGACAGCAAATGAAAGGGTTCAGAAGTGGTTTGCCTAGGCTAGCCAATGTCATTTGCCAGGGCCCTCTCTGCCCTCCCCACTTCACCGTACCAGTCAAATATCCTTAGGTGTGTGTGGTGTATGAGCCACTTTTCTCTGCTGTGAGGTGAAGGCCTTCCTGTGGTATACACCCACCACTGTGCTGCTCTGCCCAAACACACTGGGGCAAACAACCGAGGACTGAGACTTCTGACGCTGACAGCCAAACTAAGCCCGCCCTTTTAACTCTTTGCCACAGTGACAAAAAGACTAACACATTTAGCTTCGTTTAGATGAGTGAACGAGGGCTTGGAGACACTAAGCTCAGAGGCAGGCTCAGCATGATCACAGCGCCCCTCAGTGAAAGGGGCATGATCTGAACGCAGTGCTCAGTGGCAGGCAATATCTTAGTCACAGGTACTTGATCCAGAGACTTCACCTCTGTGGCTTGAAGCTAGTCATGACTCATTCCAGAGAACTGTTTGCTCTTGGGTGAGTTGAGGAAAAGGCCAGTCACTCTAACAAGTGCCGGGAGAAAATGGCTTCACCAGCTTCAGATCCCTGGAGCCCCTCAAAAGGTCATTAAGACTAAATTGAGAACTAAAGACCAGAGAGGCCAAGCCACATATGCATGGTCACGGGGCTTTCCTTTCAGTGGGACTATACAAGCAGGATCTGGGCTCATCTCAGTGCTCCTTTCTAGACCACACAAACAGAGGCCATGCAACAGGGAAGGCTTGCCTGGGCTTCATCTACTCTGGGAGTGGTTAGGCCTGCTGCTCGGTTACAACCGTGTCTCTCTTCCTTCCCTATAAGCACTACCCTTTATGAGAAATGACGCCTGAGTTCCTTATTCAGTGCTTGCTGAGTATGCTGGCTGCTTTTCTTTCAATTGGACCTGAGCCAAAGGAAGGATGATTTCGCAAAGGAATAGGTCCAGATTTCAGGACTCAGAAAACTTATTTCTGTTCCTTACTGGCTCCCAAGATGATTTTGGTTATGTCTGGGCTTCAGTTTACTCATCTGAAGGCTGGGAACTGTCCTAGTTTTTCCTGTTGCTGTGAGAAAGAGTGTGCTCAAAAGAAACTTGGGGGGGGGAAGAATTTATTTGGCATCCAGGTTACAGAAGAAAGCTAAGGCAGGAATACAAGCAGGAAACTGGGGGCAGAAATAAAGTAGAGACCACAGAGGAATGATGATTACTCTCCTCCCCCCACCACTGACGCTTGCTCAGTTAGCTCAGGCCCAGCTGTTGCGCCCTGCACCCCAGGGCTGGGCTCTCCTACACTAATCCAGCAATCAAAATGCCCCCAAAGATGTGGCCACAGGACGGAGGTAATTCCTCAACTGAGGTTCCCTCTTCACAGGCATGTCAAGCGGAGCCATCAAAAAAAAAAATGAACAAGCCTATTTCATAGAGGTGTGACAATATTTATAGAGGCAAGGGGCCAAATATGGGGATCCAACTTCCCCACAGCATCCAGCCAGCTTACCTTCAGAGCAAACCAGCCGGAAATGGGGAAGGTCAGGAGCAGCACCAAGAACCCCAGGAAACTGATGAGGCCATGGCAGAGGCAGGAGGACCAGCTCTCCGGCGCGTCTGGGAACAAAGGAGCAGAAGCAAGCACAGAACAGCGTGTGGGCCTGGCGGGACAACCGCAGGTGCAGCGGCCCACGAGTGCAGGGTGCACCTCCAGAGGGTCCCCACAGCTCGTCAGGGGCCTCAGCCATAGCCACCTGCACAGCACCCGGCACAAGGCTTTTCTATCCTGGATACGAGCCACCGTCTATGGCATGTTCTCTTTGCTAGATGTAGCACGAATTAACAACTCCTTGTCTAACGTGTACTGCCCACCCAAATCTGGAACAGAGCACTCATGCTGAGCGGAACTAACACATTCTACCAACAGCCCCACAAGTATGCCTTCAGGGGGTCCCTATGGAGAAAACACCTCAGCTAACAAGGATCAAACTAATTGCTCATCAATAAGGGTCACAGTGGGTATAAAGTGCCCTTTTCTAGCTTAGTCCTCATTCCCACTTTTAATACTCTAAATTTTTTTAATGTGGATTTCAATTCAAACAGTTGGGAGGGAAGAGCTGGGAAGATGAAGCTAACGCCAAGGATTCTGACCCCAGAAGAACCAAAAATCGAGAATGGGTGTTGAGCAAATAGACCTTGTATTAGCCTCCACCCCAGTCCTAGGCAGGAAGATGACAAGGGTGTGTCTGTTGTATCCTTCAGGAGGACCCTGCCTGAAGGGCTCTCTAAGTCCCAAATTAACTCCTGATCTCTTCAGAAAGGGTATCCTAAACCTTGGTCAGAGGCAATCCTAAATGCAGGGGCCAGAATATGAGGGATTCGTTCATCAATGCCAAAGCTTTCAATGTAGTGTCAATACAGGAGACCCACAGAGGGCCCGAACGCTCCAAGGTCAGGCTGAGAAACGTGAGCCACAGGAGCCACGGAAGGCTTTAGAAAGCCAAAGCAAACAAGCTGCACAGTTTGCAGGTCTGCCTTTCTGTTCTTTGCGTCTTCACGAGTCCTCAGGAGATGCCTGGTCCCTGCGCTGCTACCCTAGGGGGACTCTTGTTCCATTTCTCTGCAGGTGCCTTTAGGTTGCTCGTGGCTTCCTCTGCCTGGGACCCTGTTTTCTTTCTATGTATGATGAGTTATTCTAAAAGTAGTAACGTGGTGGGCTGAAGTTCGGGAAGAGGGGGCTGCGCTGGTTCCAAGGCTGCAGTTGGTGGCCCTAGTGAGGACAAATCAGTAGTGCTACCTAGACGCCTTATTTGGCACCCACCCCATATCCTATCCCCTTCACGCTCCGTCCTCCTAAGAGCAGACAGTACAGGTCTGGGGGTACTGGCCAGCCCCTCTCCGGGCCGCGGTACTGGGGAGCCACTCACCGGCCCCCGGCCCCACGCCGCCCGGCTCTGGGGACAAGCAGCCCTTTTGCGAACCCAGAAAGCCGAAGCTCGACTGCTGGAAACGGTCAAAATCCCCTAAGGGCAGTGCCCGGTAGCCGGACCTGCCAAGCATGACTTCTGACCGGGACACGCCCCGAGCCTCCACCAGACACCAGCACTGCCCAGCCTGCTGCAGCTCCGCCCCGCCTCGTCCTCCGCTGCTTCCGGCTGCACTTGCGCCGCCAAGAACAGAGGCTGCGCCGGAGCAGGAATCAGCCGGCGTCCGTACCTGTCGCCCCACAGCTCCCCCTGCGCTAGGAGGACAGAACTGCGGTCATACAGTTTCGGAATGTGTCCTTGGGTGTAATCTTGAGGGGTCCTGACCACCTCCTTCCTGGTCTCTTACTTGGCCTTAGGAAAAGAGGAGAGAATTTTGACTTTAAAAGAGTATTACAGGAGTCATTTCTCCACTCCTCCAAACTCAACATACTGAGGGATGTGCTTTATCCGGATTTAGACTTTCTTCTGGCATGGTCAGCAAATTGGTCTTGTTTGACCACAGCCCAGAAAAACAGAGCCTGTCATAGATGTGGGAGGGCCCGCCCCATTGTGGGTGAGTCCACCCCTGGGCTGGTGGTCCTGGGTTCTATAAGAAAAGTAGTCTGAGCAAGCCATGGAGAGCAAGCCAGTAAGCAGCACCCTTCAACGGACTTTGCAGCAGCTCCTTCCTACAGGTTCCTTCCCTATTTGAGGTCCTGGCTTCCCTCGTTAATGGAGGTGTAAGCAAAATAAACCCTTTCCTTCACAACGTGTTTTTTGGCCATCGTGTTTCCTCACAGCGAGAAAAACCCTAAGACAAGTTGGTACCAGCAGTGGGGTTTTAGCTAATTCCAGATGTAGTCAAGCTGACAGCCAAGAATCGCCATCACAAGAGCACCCCTTATGAACTTGACACACAATCACCTTTCCCTATGTCATGATTAATTTCCAAATAAAAACAGTAGGCAAGGCATAGGAATGCTAGACATAACTATCCCACATAAAATTGCAAGCACATTATATAGCTAACCATATCATAATTACACCTAATAAGATATAACTATCCCTCATAAAAATGCAAACATAAATTTAGAATAGGAGACAATTTTCCTTGAGGGATATTTTTTTAGTATCTCAAACTTAAGTGTGTTAACCACTGATAAGCTCTTAGTTGATGTTACATCACACGATAAAGAAACTGAGGAAAAGGGTTGGAGAATTATCTTAGTGGTAGAGCACTTGCCTAGTAAGCGCAAGGCTTTGGGCTCAGTCCTCAGCTCTGGAAAAGGAAAAAAAAGAAATTGAGGAAAGAAAACACAAATATTGCACAAACACATTCTTAATATGATAGACACAACCGCCACCACTTGGCTGTTCTTAGTTTGATGGCCTCATTTTAAAGGCCAAGGGATACTGGTCAACTTGGAAGTGTGGCACACTTTCAAGACGCGGGTACAGAAATAAAGCCCTTTTTGAGAGAGCTTCCAAATCAGCCAAAGTGGACACTTCAACCCAGTATTGGGGTGGGTCTGCCTGAAAAGAGATTTCTTTAAAGAGATAGAAATTTCTTCTTCTCCAGTATTATTTTTCAGGAGCCCACCTCAAATCTGAAAACGGCCCTGACTGCTTTCTAAACAGGCTGGCTTGTTTTAGCCCTCCACTCCTTTCCACGGGCTTGTCTCTCTTTGAAGCGTCTCTGCAACCCTGAGTTCCTGGTGACTTTCCTCAGCATGTTCCATTCTCAGCTGAGGGACGCCTGGAAAGGCAGACCCAATCCAATACTGGGTCGAAGTCTCAGTTTGGAAGCTCTCTCGAAGAGGGCTTTATTTCTGAACCTGGCTCTTAATTAGGAGACACAAAGCTGTGAGGTGAGTTGAATAGCTCACAGACGGAGCTGGAACAGGGACATGCCTCTCTGTCAGGCAGTCAGCTCTGCATCTCTGCGGGTGTGCAAGCTGTTTGCGTGGCAGGATCTTCGTAGAGCGGTCAGACTAGCGATCTTTCGGCTACAGAGCCTTGCCACTCCGCCGGGCTTGTTTGTTTGCTTGTTTGGTTAACCTCTCTGGCTCCACCCGAAGTGGCTCCCCGGCTCCCCATCTTTTCTTGGCTCCTAACTCCCGAAGGTTGACTTCAGAACTCCGCCCCTAGACCCGCCCCAGCCCTGTCTCACTTCCTCTCGGGAGGCGGACCCTCCGCGGGCACCTCCCCTTGGACAGCTCAGGCTGCTCAGTTTTCTGGCTCCAGCCTAGGGTTCATTTCCCGCCCTCACAGACCCAATCCCGAAATCGAAACTGTACCGGTCTCCATGCAGAAGGCACCTGCATCGTCGGGATCTTCCTGCCTCCAACAGGACCCTGCCCGGACCCCCACGCCCACCATGGCTGCTCCAGAGGACCCCTCCGAAGACCATGAACACAACCAAAGCCCCGAGGAGGTACTACTGGGTTAGGAGATGAAGTTCTATTAAGATTTTATTCGTTTACTTTGGTGGGGGAGTTGAGAACGGAGAAGGTCTTTATAGAAAGGTGACTTAGTATCCTGAAGTGACACCAAGGTCCTGGCTGGGAAGGGGTAGAACGGACAAAATAGAGTTGAAAAAGGAACCAGGATGAGTTAAGGTAGCCCTGGGGATAGCTGGGTTGTAATGGGGTGTGCCACTCCTTTTCCCTGGAGCCTTGCTTTTAGCTCCTACCTCAGATGAAAGACCATATAGTCCAGGGCGAAGGCCAGTCTTTGCCCTGGCCTGGAGCCAAGGGCATGCCCCGGACATGGCAAAACTGTACAACACACCACGTCCTGTTCTCAGTTGTGGTAGCGCATGCCAATAGCACTTGGGATGTAGGGGCTGGAGGATGGTGACAGGTTCCAGGCCAGCCTGGTCTACAAAGAGAGTTCAAGACTGCCAAGGGCAGGAAAGCAAGAGCCTGTTCCAAAACAAAACAAAAGAAACAAAACGTAGCTCAGACCAAAGTGTGTCTTAGCTAAAATCAACACGACTCCTGTGGCTTTTTTCTCTTTTGATTTTCATAGATTTATTTTATTTCATGTGTGTGAAGTTTAGGGAATTGTTTATTTTCCTTTTTTGAGACAGGGTCTCATTTTGTAGCCTTGGCTGGGCTGGAGTTCGCTATGGAAACCAGGCTGGCTTCAGACTCAGAGACCTGCCTCTGTCTTCTGAGTGCTGGGATGAAAGGCATACACCGAGCTCACATAGCTTCACTTAAAGAAGCCTACTTCTTGGTCCTCCTGGAAGTTTTGCCTCAACCTTCCATACTTAGCCACAAAGGAGCTGCCTGCAGCCTCGTATTCATTTTTCCCTTCACAGAAGCACAAACAAAGCCGCATTGCCATAACTTGTTGTTATTAGCATAACTAAGGATTAAAAGGGCTAGTTAATACTTATGGGCACGTCTCAGGTGCCAAGCTCTGTGCTGAGCACGTTGTGCCCTTTCAACTATAGCTCTACTTTCTGTTTCTATGAACTTAACTAGCCTTAATATTTCGTGTAAATGGAATTACACAGTATTTCCCATTCTATGACAGGCATATGTTACTGACCATAATGTCTTCAAGGCACATCCATGTTTTTGCATGTAGCAGAATTTCATCCCTTTTTAAGGGATGTTTCATTATATGCGCAGACACATTCTGTGCTAATCGACACCTGTGACTTTTGTGATTAGTGCTGCTACACATGTTAGCATATAAATATCTGATTGGATCATTCTCCCCCAGTTCTTCTGGGTCCATATGAAAAGTGGAAGTTCTGGTCATATAGTACTCCTGTTTACAACCTTTTGAGGACCACCCCCCAACTGTGCTAAGCTCTTCAAACGAAGTTTTGCTTTTCCAAATTTGAATCCCTTGAAGGCAAAGATGTACCCAACCTTGTATTTCACGGTCTACTAGTAAGTAGACAGTTCCCCAGTACTGAGCCGTGAGAGCGGCAAGGCTGGGGTAATGAGGAACTGGGGTGCTGATGAGCCAGGACATGATCCAATGACTCCCTGGAATGGAATGTGAGGTCCTAGCCACTCCAGCCTCCAGCTGAAGGGATGGGCGGCTAGTCAGGGGACAGGACTTCTGGGGTTTCTTTAGGCCTCACTTCCCTCCTTGGTTCACCAGCAAGCCATGAAGGAAGAATTCCAGTTTCTGCGCTGCCCAGGCTGCCAGGCCCAAGCCAAGTGCCCCAAGCTGCTGCCTTGCCTGCACACGCTCTGCTCTGGATGCCTGGAGGCTCCGTGCCGCCAGTGCCCCGTCTGCCGAGCGCCCCGGTCGGCCGGTGCTGATGCCGAGGCCCTGGATAACGTGTTCTTCGAGAGCCTGCAGCGCCGCCTGGCGGTGTTCCGGCAGATCGTGGATGCGCAGGCTGCCTGCACTCGCTGCAAAGAGTCTGCTGACTTCTGGTGTTTCGAGTGTGAGCAGCTCATGTGCGGCAAGTGCTTCGATGCACACCAGTGGTACCTCAAGCATGAGGCCCGTCCGCTGGCTGAGCTCCGCAGCAGCTCAGTGCGTGAATTCCTCGACAGTACTCGCAAGTCCAACATCTTCTGCTCCAATTCCAGCCACCGCACCCCTACGCAGACTACGTGAGTGAACCATCAGGAGCCAGGGGGTGGGAGCTTTAGAGAACTTGTCGCTCAAAATAGGTTCCGCTGGCTTGTAGTAGTTTCTAATACCTCCCGCCCCCAGAAATATATAAAGCTGCAGAATCACCCTTGCTCTGCTCCCTTATCTAGTATGTCTTTTTAATTTTTTTTATATTAGTTTATTTACTTTGCATCCCGAGGGTGCCCCTCCCCCCTAGTATGTCTTTAGGATAAAAAAAAAGTCAGAGCGGAATTGCAGGTGAGGTGTAAAAACAGTACCTTTTCGTTCAGTCACCACAGTACCTTAGATGTCATACAAGTGGACTCTTCCTCCGGGGACCCCAGGAATGACTGGGTGTTAGGAGAAAGAGCAGGTAAATAGTGTTTGAAAAGTCCAAACTATAGCATGGGCGAGTGCTATCAGAAAATGTCCACATGAAAGAACAAAGAAAAAGAAAAGAGGAATTCATTTAATATTATTTTTGTTAAACAGCATATTTTAATTTCATGTTTATATAGGGAATATATATGGCTCGCAAATAAATTTATGCTAAATAAAAGAGAGTGCTGTCTCCATTCCATTCCCATCTGCTTGGTTTTCAGCACTTTCCCTTCCCAACAGAGGGCAGCTGCAGTTACTAATTTTGAATGCGTCCTCTAAGTTTCTCTGTGAATATACATGCAGGTCTAGTGACCATATAAGGGTTTGTATCCTCCCTTTTAGCCAATAAATTAAGTAGTATATGATAAACAGACTTTTGCCCAGTCAGAAGTAAATCGCTTGCATACAGCTTTTCCTAGTAGGGGCTTATAGCTTCTAAGGAATCAAAGGCAACAGAAAGCATTTCCTCATTTGGGATACCCCTTAACCTACTGACACTGGGCTATAGGTGCTTGCTTCCTTCCAGATTCTCATCAGGAGAATGCTTGCTAGTCCCTTGCTGGATTCCTCTGCAGCATATATTGCTGCTTAATTTGCATTTTATTATGCACTGTTACGATCAAATGGCTTTTCCGTCTGTTTATTGGCCCTGTGTTCCTTTCTTTGTGAATTGCCTATTTGGATCCTTGTTTTGATTTCCTTTGAAGAGTTGGTCCTCTGTAAGAATCTGGTGTGGTATTATTTCACTTAGTGTGTGGTATTGTATTTAAAATAACTCTTTAGTTTTAGGCAATCCAATCTCTCTCTCTCTCTCTTTCTCAGTATATGACTTTGAATCTGTCCAAGGAAGAGCTCAAGCCTATGTTAAAAAAAATTGCTTATATGTTCTTTGGTCTTTTTGTATGATAAATTAAATCAGTGTCTTTTCTTTGAACTGGATTTTGGGCCTTGGAAGAAAAACTCAACTCAGATCATGATGTACTATTAATTTCATTCCTGGATAGGTTACATTTTGAGATATTTTAATTAGGCTATTCTCTGTAACAGGAAGTGTAATCAATTTAGGTTGCAGTGTGTATGGTTTTTGCGTTAGGTTTTCCTGTCTGTTTTATAATAATCTCTTTAATTTGTAATCTTTTATTTATTTAATCATGAGAATGCAGTCCTCTATCATAACAGAGGGGGTGATTGATTTTCCCAAACCCCCGGAGAAGTGCTCATCTACCTGCAAACTCCGAGCCACTTCAAGATTACTCATAAGCCAGGAGGCGTTGATACCAGCACTGGGGTGGTAGAGGCAGGCAGATCTTTTGTGAGTTTGAGTAAAGTCTAGTGTAGGTCAGCCAGTGCAACATAGAGAGACCCTGTCTTTAAAAAAAAAACAACAGACCTTATAATGCTAAAAAATAAAATACTATGTAAATAATTTTCATACTTTAATATTGGAAGTAATGATTAAAAAGTCTGTACAGGTACAATATGGACTGTGTGTGTTTGCTCATGTACACGGAGGCCAGGGGACAATTTTGGCTCTTGTTCCTTTGTCACTGTCTTGGGTTGTTTTTTTTAACTGGTCGTCATGGAAAAGCTCATTATTTTTTTCACCAACCTTAGCACCATAAATAACCCACAATTTCCCTCTGGCCACAAGTCAAAATAAACCACCCTGGCCTCTGTCATTGAGCTGACAGGTAGCTTGGGCTTGGAAGCAGCACAAGAGGCAGCTTTAAAATGGGGTTAGGGTCTGCTTTCAGGTCACTGGAATTTGCTCACCCTGCCTGGGAATGGATTGTTTCAGCCCACCATCACGTCATAACTGTTCTCTCTCAAGTATTGACAGGCGAGCAGGAGTTCTAACAGATCTAGCCTTGCCTTCTTGGCTATCTGTGGCGGACAGACTGAAGCAAGAGTGAGCAGCAAAGTTGGCAGAGTTACGGTGTCTCACCAACCATCTAACTGAGTTTTCACAGTGGCTCTGCTTACACCTTCCCTTCTGTTGTGTTCGCTTGACAGTGTTACCTGCTCAGGACACTGATAGCTAATGCGTGGGCAGAAGGAAGGCACGATGGTCTAGATCGAGGAAAACCACCTGTGCAGCCTGGATGGACAGGGAGACCCTTCCAAGGGAGTGTCGTATTGACTTAGATTAGCAGTGCCCATCCCCTGTGGAAGGAAAGAGAAAGGTCAGAAGGAGGAAGGCTTCGTGTGTAAGGTAGAGCACTAGAGAGTCTGTGAGTTTTAGAAATTGCACCATACAGAGACAAGAAAGATTTTCTGGGGTCAGAGTTAAGGTTAATGTTAACAGGCTTTTCTCATTGATTCCTAATGAAGCTAACCAGAACCACCTCTGTCTGTCTGTGCACCCATGGACGATCAATTAGGGTGGCAACAGCTTACTTCCTGATGGGTGCTGATTGTGAAGAGGATTAGGGAGGCTTGATAAAAAGAGACAGTCTTTAATCCATACTTTGGAGAGGTACGTTGAGCTCTATGAGTTTCATGAAAAGCAATTTGTAAAAATGTGTGAGAAATGTTTAATTAGGTTATGGAGTGTAAAATGGTTGATAGCCCATTTAAGCCAGGAAGGTGGTGAGGCACCTGACCCAGGCCTGATAGATCCTGTCACCAGGAAGGCTTAGTAGATCCTGTCACAACAGGAAGGCTTTGCATTTCTGTGGCCTAGCTTTCTGCCAAGGCCACTCTATCTACAAAAGCCTCTCTCCTCAGGGCTGCTAGAGAATTGCAAGTGCTAAGGAGGTTACAGAAAGCTAGCCTTGAATCCTGAGGGGTCGGGTGGGGATAAGAAATTGTCGCACAAACTCAAAGCTGAGGCTCAGTATTCTCTCCAGTGGGTCAAATTATCTCCTTGAAAAGTTGCTCGGAATGCCAGAGGCTAACTCAGTTTGGCCTGTGCCAAAGTTGTGGCTGCATCCTCCTTAAAAGGAAGGCCAATTCCATACTGTTGTCAGGAGGGGAAATGCCTTTACTGAGTCTCAGAAAAATGACTACTGCGAAGGAATCAAAGAAAATAAAGTGCCAGGTATGGGCAGAAATGAGGGCAAAGGACAGGACTGTAGCTGGCATTGTGTAAAGCACCCGGACTCCTTAGGAGCCCTTTCCAGTAGAGTCGCAGAATGGGGTGTTGGATTTGATTCCACCTTCCTTCCTCCCACAGTACGGCATTTGTCCATCTTCTGCGATGTTCTCCCCGTGCCATCGTAACCCCTGACCCTCAGCTAAGACTGTTTCCACTGCCCAAAGGAGACTGAAATTGGAAGTCATGTAGTTCATAGAGCTGACCTAGAAGGAAGGCAGTCCCACTCTGGGACAGAACAGAACGAAGGATTCTTGGCTGCAGTGTGGCCGCTGTCTTCTGCTGGCCTGCAGTTAGCAGAAGGATCCTGCAGGTTGCTTATTTAGAACTCAGGGTGTGTTTTCCCTTAGAACTGTACTGTTCAAAGGAAGCATGCTGCTAAAGCAATGTAAAGCTTCCTTTTTCTTGAACTTAACAGAAAAACAAATTAGACCTGCCCACTTCAAAGTATGTGTGGGGGCTGGGGATGTAGCTCAGTGGTATAGTATCTGCTGAGTTGCATGAGGGTGTGGCTTCCAACCGAAGTTACCAAAAAGGGAAGAGAAACAAAGAAAGAGAGAGAGAGAGAGACCACCCTTCCAAAAAGATTCTTCTATGCTTACCTATTTTAAATCTCAGTGCCAAGACTTAAAAAAAAAAAAATTATTAGAGGGCTGGAGAGATGGCTCAGAGGTTAAAGAGCACTGGCTGTTCTTCCAAAGGTCCTGAGTTCAATTCCCAGCAACCACATGGTGGCTCATAACCATCTATAATGAGATCTGGTGCTCTCTTCTGGTATGCAGGCGTAGATGCAAGCATAATAATGTATAAATAATAAATAAATCTTTAAAAAAATATTAGAAGGGCTGGCAAGATGGCCCAATGGTAAGATCACTTGCCCCCAAGGCTGATGACTTGAGTTTGATCCTAAAGGCCACATGGTAGAAAGACAGGAATGACTCCTGCAAGTTGTTCTCTGATCTCCACACACAGTCTGTGTCCTCTCTCTCTCTGTATGCAAATGTATGTGTGAGTGACCATATGTGCAAATATATGGTTGTGTGGGTAAGCATGCTCATGCATGAACATATGGAGGCGGAGGTTGACACTGGCTGTCTTCTTTTGATCTTCACCTTACTTTTTGAGGCGTGGTCTGTCTGATCATGGCACTCATCCTGTCTATTCACTCCTATACCAACCTTTTTACACAGGGTCTGGGGATCCAAACTCAGGTCCCCATGCTTGTACAGCAAGCACTGAGCCATCTCCCCAGCATCCCCTCTTCTGCCTTTGTGCCCAAAGATGTTTCTTATTCTTGGAAATTGTTAACCAATGTTGGCTAATATGTGCTGGCTAGTGTGTTAACTTGGCACAAACTGGAGTCACTGGAGAGGAGGGAGCCTCAGTTGAGAAAATGTGTCTGTAACATTGGGCTGTAGGCAAGCCTGTAGGACATTTTCTTAATTAGTGATCAATGTGGGAGGGCCCAGTCCATTGTGAACCCAGACCAACTCAGGCTAGTGGTCCCGGGTTCTATAAGAAAGCAGGCTGAGCAAACCATGAGGATCACAGTAAGCAGTACCCCTCCATGGTCTCGGTATCAGCTCCTGCTTCCCGGTTTCTACCTGCTTGAGTTCCTGTCCTGACTTCCTTCAGTGACGAACAGTGCCGCGGAAGTGTAAGCCAAACAAACCCCTTCCTCCCCAAGTTGCTTTGGTCATGGTGTTTCATCACAGCAATAGAAACCTAACTAAGGCATCCAAGCTGTCTTGATGGTGAGCATTTTGTATCAAATTATTCTGGAACCCTCTTAAGCTTCTATTTATTCCAGTGGTGTTTTCCTACATTACTCTTTCTCCTTCCTTATCTTTTTTCTTGCTTCGCTACCGTTAACACTGCATCTTTTGCTCTATTACTTTTAAGTGTTCTCTCATTAATAACCTAACAATATCACTCTGCTTTAAAGGGAACTTAATATCATTTGAGTGGGTAACAAAGATTAGAACTACCATACACAGGTAAAGCTACATACTAATCATTTTCATAACTTACTTAATAATTCCAGAATTGCTTGTGTCACATAGGGAATCACTGTCTATTTTGTATATCACCAGATTCTGTTAACATTTTTTAAAAATTTTGTTTTGTTTTCATTTTTTGTTGTTGTTGGGTTTTTTTGTTCGTTTGGTTTTGGTTTTGGGTTTTGGTTTTTCAAGACGGAGTTTCTCTGTGTAGCCTTGGCTGTTCTGAACTCGATTTGTAGACCAGGCTGCCCTTGAACTCACAGTGAGCCACCTGCCTCTGCCTCCCAAGTGCTGGGACTAAAGGCGTGTACCACCACTCCCGGTTCTGTTGACATTTAATGATGAATTTTGGTCACTGAATTTTATAACAGATTCCTGGTATGTCATAGTTTACATTTTGAACATATTCTAACAAAGCTGTTAAGATTAGCATGGTATTTCAAGATGGGCAGAAGTAAATGGCAGAGTTGGTTGTTTTTAGTTACTTATTGAATAGAGTGGCATGCTATTATTATCTTAATCTCTTATTGAATATCCCCCCCCCCCGTCCTTTTTAACCCATGACCTTAACTGATTATTTTGGATAGTCTATTTTGTCATTTCGTTTAGTGAAAATAGATCAGATTTAAGAAAAATAACTCAGTCAATGTTATTGTCTATAGAATAAAGCTTATTTTATTTCTTTGTGTGCATGACTGTGTGTATGTGTAGGTGACTCTCTGTGTGTGCACAACTGTGTGTATGCATGCATGTGTGTGTGTCTGTGTGTATAACTATGCATGTGTGACTGTGCATATGTGTACATGACTATGTTTGTGCGTAACTCTCTGTGAGTATGTATACATGCCTGTATGTTTGCATGATTGTGTGTGTGCGTGTGTGTGTTTGTAAACTGGAAGCTGATGTTAGAATCTTATCAGTTGCTCGCCAATTTATTTTTGAGACAGAGCACACTAATTCAACCAGATCCCTTATCTTGTGCCTCTGGACTCCAGACTTTTGAAATGGGTCTGAGATTAAGTTAAAGTTGCAGCACAGTTTGGCATCCTTGGCAGACTTTTGGAGACAATCCATTTTCCTGCTTCTGTGCTTCCCATACTCCTTCATACATGTTCTCTCCCGTCTCCAAAGCCAGAGAGAGAGCATCACTCTCCCACCTTCCTTCTCTCTTTTATTAAAACTCTTGAGATAAAACCCAGATAACTCAGAATAGTCAATCTTAATTCTTTTTAAACACTTTTAAAGACTGGTTTGTTTATTTTATGTGTTTTGCCTGGATGTATGTATGTGTGCCACATGTGTACTTGGGGCCAAAAGAGACATTAGAGAGCATCAGATCTCCTGGAACTGGAGTTACAGCCAGTTGTGAGCCACCACGTAGGTGCAGGGAATCGAACTGGGGACCGCTGCAAGAGTACCAAGGGCTCTGAACCACCGAGCCGTCTCTGCAGTTCCTATAATCTCAAGGTCCTTAATTTAATCATACATTTTAAAGTCCCTTTACCTTGTAACATATTTAAAAACTAGCTAGAATGATTACAGTAAATTCTGTAGAAGTCTCTTTTAGCCTATATGCATATTAAATTGACTAATAAAAATTATATATTTATATTTGTCATGGACACCATGATGCTGTGATGTACATTGTAGAACTGGAAACATCCAACTAATTATCATAATCATGACATTACATACTAATAATTAATATTTTATATGCATAAAACGTTAAGAGATATACATTCTTTGATTTAGTAACATATTATTTGTGCCCTATTTCATAGAGGGAAGGCATCCATACATTAGGCTGCCCAACGTGGATGTTATGTTGTTAAATCGCTGTCCATATCAATCAAAAGAAAAAAGAGAGAAGAAAGGAAGAAAGAAAGTTGCACAAATAGGAAATCAGATGAGTACTTGTCAATAGGGAGCCTGTGAAACTACACAATTGTCCACGTAGCTGGATCGGAGCTATTAAAAAGAATGCATTAGGTTTGTCCCTATGGACCTAAAGGAAGGTCCTGGATGAAAGATTAGAGGAAGAAGTGACCAGGTGATTGCAGCTGTGTTTCTTCGCCTGTGAAAGAGAATAATGAAAGTACCCGGCCGGTGCTTGCAAAGGTGGGGTGGCATGCCTCAGGTGCCTCAGTTTGGATGTGGAAGAAGCCCTACCATGCGCACCTGGTGCCTGAGTGGGCAGGGGAGGGTCCGTGCTAGGTTTAGGGCATGTTAAGAAGTGAAGGACAGTGGTTATTTCTTTTTGTATGTGTCTGCGTTGCTGCATGGGTGGAGGAATTGTTACTGTGGTAGGTTTTTTTTTTTTAACATTTTATGTGTGTATGTGTGTGGGCGCACATGTAGAGCTTGCAGAAATCGGTGTCTCCTTCTACCCTAAAGGTTCTGGGGATCAAACTTAGGTGCTGTGAGCACCTTAACTCAGTGAACCATCTTGCTGGCCCTGTAGTATCTTTTTACTGTGTGGTATTTTATGGATAGATCTAGTGCCATAACCATAACCATAGACACTGAGTGGGAAAAGCATAAGCTGAGAAACAGCATGTGGGTCTTATGTGTCCACAGCATCTACTGCAAAGGCTGCGCCAAGCCTCTGTGTTGCGCATGCGCACTCCTGGACCGCGGCCACAACAATCGCCAGTGCGAAATCGGTGAGGAAATTGAGCAGCGGCATCAAGAACTGGGCACCATGATTCAGGAGCTACAGGAACAGGACAAGACCTTCGACAATGCTCACGCACAGATGCGCGCAGCCATAGGCCAGCTGGACCACGCACGCGCAGACACCGAAGCGCGAATCCGCACACGGGTGCGCCAGGTAGTAGAGCATGTGCAGGCACAAGAGCGAGAGCTGCTCGAGGCTGTAAATGCGCGATACCAGCGCGACTACCAGGAAATAGCCGGTCAGCTGAGCCGCCTAGAAGCGGTGCTGCAGCGCATCCGCACTGGTGGAGCGCTGGTCAAGAGAATGAAGCTGTATGCCTCCGACCAGGAGGTGCTGGACATGCACGGCTTCCTGCGCGAGGCGCTCTGCCGCCTGCGCCAGGAGAAGCCCCAGAACCAGAAAGCACAGCTGCGCACCAGTGGCTTCGAGGAGTTCCAGATGTGCCTGCAGGACCTCATCTCGTGCATCACCCAGAAGACTGGTAAGTGCTGAGGCCACACTCATAGGCAGCTGGTTAGTCATTTAAAGCTGCCCTCAGGGGAAGGCGAAACAGAAAAGAGAGATGGAAGACAAGTGTCAGGTCTTGGGATCCAGAAGGCAGAGTAAGAGGATATGCTGATCTAGTGTGGTAGGCACCCAGAGGAGGCACTTTGCTAGCTTAGAAGACTGTGGAATAGATGTGACTTCAGGGAGCATGTAGAAATTGAGAAGATGCAGAACTGGGTTGAGAACCGGATGTGGTATCATTGCAGCCCACGTTAGGTGTCTCTTAAGCCCCCCACCCACACCCCATGCCCAGGAAGAGTCAACTGGAAGGTTAAGAGAGGAGGTGGCTGGGAAAACCTAGCCATGAGGTACCTGGTCAGAATTCCCCTTGGACCAAGCAGCCAACGGACAGCCTCTAGGTCTTAGAGCCTCTGGTACTGGGCTCTTACGATGTACAGAAGTAGTAGACCACACCCTGACCTCAAAAGTTGTCTTGTCCAACTGGGAGAGGATCCTGGGCCACACCACATAGCTAGAGACAGGGCCTGTGTCCTGAATGAGCTGGTGGTGTTGATGGGCTTTCCAAACAAAGACCCTGAGTGCATGTGTACACCTTCAGGGTTTTTGTTTATATCTTTATGCTGGAATGTTAGCTCTGAGCAGCTATTGAGGGGTACCCCTACTGCTCCTGGCAGGTTCCAAGGATGGGGGTCTCCCTCCTCGACCATATGAATGGTGGGCTCAGGAAAGGATGATTCTAGAATGGAGATAGACTTGTATCTTCCCCAACTAGGCAGTGAATGATTCCCCAGAGATGAAAAGATGGATTTAAAGCCAAAGGTATCACCCAGTGCTACTGCCCCTTCTGTTCTATTTGCGTCCATGCCTACAGCAGTCAGCAACAGCCCCTCTGTGGAGATGTGCTCAATAATGAATACCCAAGAAAAGCAATAAGGACCTCTTCCCTGTCACTGTCCCAGCCCAGAATCCTCCTTACTAGAGTGCCCTTGTGCTCTCTGTGGGTTTTTTTCCAGATGCCGCTGTAGCCAGGAGAGCTAGCTCAGAGGCAGCCAGCACTCCCGTGGACTCTGACCTTGAGCAGGTGAGAGGGGCTCGATGTGTGAAGAGGGGTGGTTGGGAATCCTGCAGGAGAGTGCCTGAGAGAGGACAGCGAGGGGCTGGGCTGGGGCTCTCAGGAAGAGGGTGTTAAGGAAGGGTTGGCTGGCTGGCACAGTGTCAAAATGCCCAAGTAGCTCCTGATGGGCCATGAGCCAATTTAGGAGGGGTCAGATCCCAGGTGATGGAAGTAAATGTAAACAGTGACCCTGTTGCATGTGACACTAGATATCCCTGAAGCTCACCCTAAATGTATGAGCCATTTTTTTTTTTGTAGCTGGCATAGGTGCACCTCCACCCTGACCTACATGGTTCTTGGACTTGAGGCTTGGAGTCAGAGCTCAATCCCATACATTGCAGAGCCATCATATACCCAGCAAATACAGTTTCTCAGGGTTAGAACACATCCTTAGGTAATCTCGTGTTGGCTGCATCCTTGAGTCAGCGGCTTTCATGCACACGCCTTTGGAGTAAGAAGTCCATTCCTTCTTGAGGTGGTACCCCTGCTCTGATTGCTCCGACTTAGTGCTTCCCAGGGTAGAAATGCACAGGCATCCTTTCCATTCTCCCCCACCAACACTCATAGGCATGGCACCCCTGAAGTAGTTCCTTCCTGCACCTGGCATCTTTTCCCCACCAGCCTGGTCACTCTGTTACGTGTGGCTGCATGTCAAGATGTGGGCCCAGGACCAAGCAGATCTCCGGGTGGGCAGCAAGGGTGTTAAGCCTTTCTAGCTTTGCCTTGGGGTGACCCGTGGGAAAGAGATTGCTGTGGGCTACAGCAATAGGGAAAGGCTTCTGGGGGGGGGAGGACTTTGAAAATTTTAGAACTGCAAGAGAGCGTGGAGTCAAAAGCCTCTTTCAGGGATGTAGTTAAGACCCAAAGAGACTCAGCTGTGAAGCAATTTGACCTTGAACTTCGGCGTTGCTCTTCTTTACAGAACGTCCTGCTTTTCCCCCTGGTCGCCACCTGGGGGCTGCAGATAGGACTCGGGAAAGAAGTGGGTAGCAGTGTGTGGGGGCGAAGGTTACACAAGGGGAAAACAGACCTTTCTCGTGGGAAATATGGCTGCAACGTCAGTCCTGTCAAGAAAGGCAGCTCTGGCCTTCACAGCACTGCCCAGGAGGGAAAGTATTAATGATTTTAAAACTCTAAGACAGCCATAAATCAGTGTGACTTTCCCCCTTATTATTCTTTGCTTCTTCAATGCTGGTGGCTGGGATGTTGAGAGAGCAGAAGCAGAGGCACCCAGCTTTCCCTACAGGGTCTTCCTGGCCTAAGTAGAATGAGAGCCTGTCTATGCCGGCAACTGCAGGGCCATAAAGGCAAAGATAACATGGTTAAACATTTTGGTCCCGTTCTGGAGACTGAATCCAGGGTGTGGTACATGCTTTACCACTGAACTGCCTGCCCAGACCCATGTGCAAGTTTGCATTTGAGGATCTACCTTTGGTCCTTTTGAGCTTATACCTAGGAGACTTGGTAAGCCATGTGGTGATTCTTTAATTTTAAAAAGATATTTATTTACTTTCATTTTATGTGTATGTTTTGCCTGCATGTAAGTGTACCATATGTGTGCAGAGACCAGAAGAGAGTATCAGATCCCCTAAGGGATTACAGATGGTTATGAGCTGCTGTGTGGTTGCGGGGAATTGAACCCTGGTCCTTTTCAAGAGCGGCCAATTCTCTTAACCTCTGAGCCACCTCTCTGGTGCCTTTTTCACTTTTTGAGGAACTGCTCCTGCTTCATTTTGTGATAGATAAACAAAACCCTGACCACCAAGTCTGACATGGAATAGTAATCAAATCAAATACAATGCAAAGTATTATATTCTTTAGCCATCCTCATCACCGCCAGTAATGGACTCTGTAAGAACTAGTTACTTTTTGTTTGGTTTGATTTGGGTTTTGGTTTTTCAAGACAGGGTTTCTCTGTGTAGCCTCGCTGTCCTGGACTCACGTTGTAGACCAGATCAGATTAGCCTTGAACTCACAGGGATCCACCTGCCTCCGCCTCCCAAGTGCTGGGATTAAAGGCGTGCACCACCATGCCCAGCTGAAGTAGTTACTCTAATAGGCATGTGGATGGCATTTGGTACATTTCATCCACATTTCTGTATGAAGCAATTGTTATTATCCATATTCTGGAGGAGACTGAGGCCCAGTGAGTTTAAGTAATTCCAGCTTGTGTGGTAGACTCAGGGGTAGAGGCGAGCTCATAGGAGGCGGCTCAGAGTTTCTCTTTGCTGATGGAGGTGCTGCTCCCAAAAGCAAGCACCTTGTCTGTAGAGGCGTGCAAACTAGGCTGGTTGTTCTGAGGAGTTGGGCGCTGTGGTCCCAGAGATGTCTTCCTGCCCTGTCAGGACACACACAATTCAAGTGGTACCTGAGTACCAGCACCCCAAGGTCAGAAGGAGGTGACATCATGGAGGGTTTGGGGAGAACTACTTCTTCCAGTGAGCTCTTCCATTGTGACCAAGAAGCTTACAACTGAGGTAGGTTGTAAGCCCAGGGTCTTTGGTTACTTCTTGCTTTCTGTTACCTAATTTTTCAGCCTAAAGAAGTACAGAGTGCACAGGCTCAGGCCCTGGAGCTGTCTCAGACCCAAGCTGTGGCAAACTCAGTGCCTGGAGCACACCCCATGCCAATGTATGCCATCTCTATGAGAGGCCCCACCTATAAAGAGGTAAGCCCCCTGCTCAGTCTTGCCTCAACCGGAAAGACTCAGACTCCAGCCAGCAGTGAGGTGTGGCTGGATGAGCCTCTGGGCTTCCTAAGGTGTTTATCTGCTCCCTGTTCTCCATTGCTCTGGGATGCTCCCCTAGGAAGCTCACAGTAAGCTTGAGCCACTGTCAGCAAAGCTGACCAGTGTTCATGGCAACATGAGAGAGCTTCCTCTTTGCAGAGACATGGTCACTGTGGCCAAAAAGAACAGGAGCAAAATCATGCCACAAGCCCTTGGTGCTCAGCTCAGGGTCTCAGCCCAGCAGAACAGGAGGTACCTGACTCCCCTGTAACTCTCCACTGTTCAGGAGGCCTCTCAGACACTCCCCCCCATGAAGAGGAAGTGCAACCACAGAGATTGCTCCAGGAAGATCATCAAGATGGAGTCCACAGGGGAGAAGGAGGACAGGTTGGCCACAAGCTCTCCTGAACAGCCCAGGCCCAGCACTTCCAGGGCCGTCTCACCTCCCCACCCGGATGGGACTTCCAGCCCTGAGAGCTCCATCCTGGAAACAGAGACCCTCCTGCCCACCAACAACCATGTTACCAGCCACACAGGGGAAGCAGGTAGGGGGACTCAGCAGGGAAGCACCTGGGGAAGATCCTTGTGCTGCCCTCAGACATCTGGAGCACCCTTAGGCCCCACCCCACATTCTGATCCCACCTGCACACTCAAAGCCACTGAGATCCCCATGCTCACGTTGCTCTGTGTAGCCACTGAGTATGGTGGGGTTGATTTACCCTGTACTTGGCTGTGGGATGCCTGAGGGACTATGCCCTAGTTCTACCTCCTTTCCTCCAAAACTCTGCCAGTGCCAAACACTCTGCTTTGGGGGCGTATACACTCCATCTCCCCCTAAATGCGCACAGGAAAGGACATCCATCACCCTCAGCCCACTGGCTTACAAGGATTCTCCTGGATGGTTCACCCCATCCAGTGGACATCCCTGGAAGGATTTAACGCTGCCACCCATTCTCCATTTCAGAGGACCGAATCGTGGTGATCAGCAGCTCGGAAGACTCAGATGCCGGGAATCTGGTGAGTACTTTGGAGTTCAGACTAGGACCCCTGCCTCCCCTCATTCAAGGTCCCAAAGGCCACAGCCACTACAGGTGACTCTCAGGCTCACCTGGCACCTGGGAGATTTTCCAGCAAGGCAATAAAGCCTAAGCCGTACCAAGGACAGTCTGCAAATACCAATCGCATGCTTACTACACCCTAGCCCTTTCACTGCATCGGGCAGGAATGCTTGCTGGGCTTCTGCCTCCAGGGCCTGGCTAGCCTCTGGAATAGCCAAAGCCTTTGTCTAGAGCTTTCTTATGTATTTGCAATCTGCTGAGTTCTCCATGAGGAAAGCTGGATAAGAGTTCATTCCCTGGTTAATAGATGAACCAGGCATGGTATGGCTCACACCTTTAATTCTAACACTTGGCAGAGGCAGGTATGGATCTCTGTGAGTTCAAGGCTGGTCTGGTCTACGTAGTGAGTTCCAGAATACCCAGGACCATGTAGAGAGATTCTGTCTGAAAAACAAAACAAAACAACAACAAAATCAGTGAATGAAGGGTAGTGATGGATAGTGTGTCCAGGGGTAACAAATAATGGACAGGAGATATCTTATTTGCTTCTTGATTGCTGAGAAGAGACATCATAACAAATACATCTTGTAGGTACCAATACCCTCTTCCTAGAGGTTATTGGGATTTATAGTTTCAGAGGGTGAGTCCGCGACCATCGCAGGAGCATGGCAGCCATGGTGCTGGAGCAGTAGTTCAGAGCTCAAAACTTCAAAACACAAGTTACAAAGAGAGCTGCTAACTGGGAATGACATGGGCTTTTGAAACCTTGAAACCCGCTCACAGTGACACCCCTACTCCAACAAGGCCACGCCTCCTGATCCTTCCCAAACAGTTACACCAACTGGGGTTCCAGGTATTCAAACATATGCGCTTATGGGGAACATATGCAAACCACCACAGAAGCCCTATGCAAGATTTTACTTCATGCTAGAAAACTTCTTTGACGGCGTCTTATAATGTAACCAGTGACTCTTCTGTACTTGGAGACTAGGCTGTTAAGTGTCCAAGGAAAGCAAAAAGTGAGAGGTTAGACTGGGGGTCGCCAAGCCCACAGCCTGATATTCCCTATTGGAAAGTACGCAGAGCTGCTGGATACCACTGCAGTACCCTCTTCACCAGCACGCTCCTCCCTGCTGAGCACCCCAAAGCTGCCCACCTTCATTGGACCTCTCACCCAGCAGGGCCTGCAGACCTCACCAAGGCGCCTGCACCCACCAGTTTGCCCCTCTCGACATCCCACTGAGCAAGCTGCCGTCTCTGACACAGCATCTTCCAGCCAGCCTACCACTTGCCAGAAGTACGCCACCATCGCCTCTCAGATCCGCATTTTCTTAAACAAAGCAAGGAGAGCCACCCGCCTTCCTCATACCCTTAGTGGCCTGTCCCCAGGGGTTATCACGCTCCGAGGCAGGTCTCCTTTTGTAGCTCAGGTCACCACTCCTGCTACCACAGTGCTTCCCAGGCGTCCTGCTAATGCTCACACACAGAGGGGCATCAGTACACTGCTGGGTACACGGAGCCTTCCGGTCCCTTGGGCACTCCCTCCGGGGCTCCCCCGATTTTCACCAGTGACTCTGCGACTTTCTTTCCCTCTCTCTTCCATGGCTTCTCGGCCTAATGCTTCTTCCATGGGTGCTACTCATGTAGATTCTAACAAAGATTCTAAAAGAAATTCTGACAAAGCCCCCATGGAGAACCCCCAAGTTCAGGGCCCATCTTGAAGTCTTTGAAATTTTATCACCATCATCCTACCCACCCACAGAGGCTGTGTCCTTACCAGTCCAGGCCTGGACCCTCTCTCTATCAGATGGGCCTCTGGGAACCTGAGTTCTTTCTTTCTCCATGGCTGCTTGCCAGCCCATCCCACTCTCTGCAGTCTTGTGGCCGAATATCCCTGCCATGAACACAGAGATTCTGTTCATCCCAAGGCCAATAAATACTTGTTAAATCATCCCAATAAATACTTGTTAAATCGCCTCCATTGTGAACCCTTACTCCATGGCCTTCAGATACCAGGCAGGATCTTTTCTGCTAGGACATTTGTCTTCTCCCTATAAGAAACTTGGCTCTGGGGAGACCATGGCTTTCTTCCTTCCACACTTATGAGCATACACAGTGGGAATTAGAGTAAGACCTGAACTGTTACAGCCCCTCACCTGGTGGCTTTGAGGTGCAGCTCCTTCTTAGGGTGTAACCCTATCTCCCCAGTTTGTGTCCAACATCTGCTCACCCCACCCCCAACTCATGGAGGGAAGATAGGAGCATCTGCCCCCTAGATTCCTTCTTCCCTGCCGTGTCTTGTTTCTTCCTGGTTGATTTCAGTACCCACCATGTAACCTCCACTCCACTCTCAAGGATCTTCAGCCCTTCATTTTAACTGCCAACCAACTATCTGGCTGCACCGTGTGCCTGGACACCAGCTCTAAATGGACTGCTCTGACTCAGACCCCAGCTTCATGTTCCTTGAGCACTCAAACCTACTATCACTTCCCTCCACGTCTTCCTGTTTCAGTCATTGTCTCGTGGAGATCTGCTGACAGAAACAACCTCCCTGTTGGGGCCCTGTTGGCTCTTTGCTGCTCCCTGGAGACAATGTTAGAGAAAGCCACAAAGGAAGGCAAAGAGCAAAGAACTTCTGGTCACACCCTGCTGTTCTCATTTGGCTCCCGGAGACCCTTCTCTGGGCTTCATCCTGATCCTCACGCTAACCTATTGACTATGCATCCTGCTTCTCAGAGAAAACAAACTCTTTTGGCATCTCCTATATAATTACAGATCTGCCTGTAATTTGCTGTCACTTCCCTTCATCTGCCTTCTGCCTACTTGGATGGGAAGTTGGCCCACCTCTAAGACCTACACCTATGCTAACCCAGTCCCAGCCCTGTGAGAAGCCTTACTATCTTGTGCCCATCCCTGTATCTTCTGATTAAACCACTTCCTTCTTGCCAGTCTCTGCCCACTCCCTGCTTTCCCTGTTGGCCGGTGCTTCACATTGCCTCTCATCCCACTCTCTGCACCTCCCCACCATGCCTACACCCGCAACCCACCAGCAACAGGCATGCCTCAGGCTTCTCAGCACAGTGGCCCTAGATAGTTCATAGCATTCCTGACTGGGTCGGCCTTTCCCCAGAAGTCCGTTTTCTCTTTGTATCTCTGGGTACTTTAATCTAGGTCTCCTTGCTCTTGTAAAGGTTGGCATTCTGGCTTTGGTTCTGGGCTTTCTTTCACCTATGCTCTGTACAGTGTCTGAGTAAGTGAAGTCTACTCTGATAGTTGTTGCCCAGAGGGAGCTGATGCCTATGCTGGCTCCTGTCTGCTAGACCAGAATGTCAGGGCCTTCCAACAGCTCTGACTAGAAGACTCGTAGGTGCCATACACATTCTCTTCTTCTCCCCTCTTGTGTTATCACCCTACCATCTGCTTACAAACTGAGATTAATTATTTCTCACCTCCAGCCAAAATTTGATCCTTGCCTCTCCGTGGCTTATATTCTTCTGTTCCCTGGGCATTTCTTTCTATCTCACCATTTTTGGTAAAGTTCATGCTACTGACCCTAGATGGAAGTGGAAGCCTAGGAAGGAGCAGTGGAGAAACGTATTCCAGTAGTTTCCCGGACATTGTGCATAGTTGAGCTCAGGAGATGCCGCCAGCAGTGTAGCAGACTAGGTCGGAAGAGGAAGAGGGATCCAACCCCACCATCAGTGGGGCATCAGGGTCACCAAGGGAGGAGGGAGATACACATTTCCAGTTAGGAAGTGGTGACGAGCTGGAAAGCATTGCTTATTGTGCAGAGCAAGCCTGGGGAGCAGAAAAGAATGCGCTACTTTTGTGTATATATGTAAAAACTGTTACAGGAGCCCCAAACTTAAAAATGAAGTAGGTCCCCTCATGCATTTTACTCTCACCTTCTAGGACCCTTTGAGGCCCCTGAGGCACTATAGCATACCTCCTCACAGATCCCCACTTTGCAGCTACCCGTCCAGGCTACCCATGCCCGTATCCTCTCTGTAGGGCCTTTGCTCTGCTTTGCAACGAAGGGCTGTTCTATAGTATTAGCCTGCTGAAGTACCATCTTTTCCAAATGAGCCAGGAGAGGTAGGCCTCAGTGTAGTCTGCAGCTCTGTCTGGTATAAGACTTTCCTGTCTGAGGAGAGAGACTGAGCAGGTAGGAGTGTCTTAAAAGAGCTCACCCTGGCTAAGTGAGGCAGCAGGGTCTCAGGTTTGTAGCAGAAGGCAAGTCCTAGTATTTTGTAGAGTCTATGGGACAAAACTGTGCTTAAGCAATGGAAGGGCAGATGAGCCCTGCACTTTGCTGGGCCACTGTTGGAAGAGTCAGCAGAAGAGATGGTTATTCTCGCCCATTTTTGTGACAGATGACCAGATACCCGGGCAGCAGCAGGACTAAGCAGGGAGGGGTCCAGCCAGGGGGCTGCAGCCTGTGGCAGACCCAGCAATGATGACTGGCAGAGGAAGAGGGGCCCAGGGACAGTAGCTAGAGCAGGTATCAACCGTGGTTGATGAGTATGCATATCAGAGAACGTGAGGCAGGTGCTCGGCTGAGAAGATGAGGACTGTTTGTGGAAGAGCAGAGCTTGCAGAAGGGCTGAAGCAGCAGGCCAATGAGATGGTCCAGTTTGCCAATATCTGTGCTGTGTGTCCATGGCCTTCAAGACCACAGGGGCCAGGAGTTTGTGTCTATAAACCCCAGAGAGGCATGTGTCTTGCTAAACTGAGTCCAGCTATAGCTGAAGAATGGGCGCTGAGAAAGTCCCTCAGATCACAGCTCTTGATGAAGATATTAGATGGCTCCTCAAGCTGAATGCTGGCTTCCCGAGGGTCTGGTGTATGTCTGTTCATTGGTGGTCAAACATGGAGACTAGGGTTTCTCAGGCCTGGCTCTGCACTGAGGGGTTAAGCAACTGCACATTGCTGGATCCCACTACTACAGATTCCAACTGAACTGTCCCATGTGCAGCCTGGACTTCTGTGTTCCCAAGGCCAAGCTAAGTCAAGCCCCACTGAACTGGGTGATTCAGCTGTACATGTGGGTGAGAGGGAATGTTCATTTGTTTTGAAGGAAGTGATGGTGGGTGTGCTACAGGAGGGACAAGAAAGGACAGCAGAGGAAGGAAGAGAACTTATAGCCCACAGTGACACTGAAGTCCCCCAGCCCATTTCTTGGGCGCTCATCATCAGTCCACAGTTTCTTAAAATATGTCACCCTTCCCTCTGCTATTCTCACCCCTGAGTGAGATCTCTTTTCTCAGCCTTATCCCTTTCTGCCTCCATTTCCCTTTCCCCTACAAGCAAGTTTCTTGACCTATCTCTTTCTCTCTTTCTGTCTCTGTGTGTCTGTCTCTCTTTCTCTCTCTCTTTCCCCTCCCTCCTCCTCCACACCCAGCTACTCTGATTTTTGGAATAACAGGAAGGTGTGAGGGCTGCCAGTGTGACCACAGGCACCCTTGCTGAGCCAGGAGGGAAAGATGCTAGTGCAGGATGCTCTGTGTGCCCTTCCTCTAGGACCCTGTCCTCAGAAATGTCTTGGTCTATTACTGCCAAGCTGGTTTGAGATTTAAGTGAATAAGGAGTTTACAGCTGCCTAGCTTAAGTACGAGGTGCTCCAGTGAGACCAGCCTCTGCCACAGTGCATGGGGGGAGGAAGAACTGTGTCCAGGCTAAAAGACAGACCCAGCCTTTCCTCCAACCACAGCTCATCCTGTTAGTTAGACACCCACAGGTTCCCTCAGAGAAGGCAGATTCAGAAATGAGGTTTCCTGCCATAAACAACGTAGTGTGACGATGGAGGCAGTGACCAGAAAGTACAGCCAAGTGGTACTCCAGGTGTCTTGCCTTTAAGACCACCTTCAAGGACTGAAGGGACATCGCCCGAAGGAGGGAGTTGGGTGGAAGCACTTGGGACCACAGAGGGGCTTTTGCAGTAATGTTTGAAGCAAGAAGGAAGATCAAGGAAGAGGAAGCCACAGGCCATGTCATTGGTAGCAGAATCGACTGGCCAGTGATGCAGCCCTTCAGCAGCTGGCAAGAGTGAACCCAGACCAGAGAAGGACATGACCAGGGTGGCTTGGCTCTGCCTACCAGTTCAAGTATGAGGATAGACACTCAAGCCTACAGACAGAAACCCTGAGCAAAGGAACAGACACTGGAAGCCACGGACAGAAAATGATCAGATTCTTCCATGGGGAAGGTAACAGAGTCCACTGCTTTCAGCTTGGAACTAGGAATATGCCTCCATGAAGGTCCTCACAAGGGTCTCTGGGTGCAAGGCATTAGGGAGTAAGTTGGGGTGCCTGGTGCCCGGACTACAAAATGTAAGTTGAGTGAAAAGCAGCCTCCTGTAGGAAAGCCCAGTTTCCTAGTGCTTTCTAGTGAGCCATGTGACTTCTCTTGGAGGAAGCCTTGTGGAAGGCAAGTGTTTTGGAAGGGTGGGTGATAAGCTCTATGGCCAAAAGCTATTTGGGCAGGAGAGGGTTTATTTCAGGTTACAGCTCTGTAGTCCATCATTCAGGAACCCAAGGCAGGAACTGATGATGCAGAATCCGTGGAGAACTACTTACTGTCTTGCTACTCTTCCTGGCTTGCTCGGCCTCCTTCTGTATACACCCCAGGACCATTTGCCCAGAGGTGGCACACCCACGGTGCCACAGTGGGCTTTGCCCCTCCATACCAATCACTAATTAAGAAAATGCCCCCACAGGCTTGCCTACAAGCCAGTCTCATGGCGGCGTTTCCCCAAGTTGTAGTTCCCCTTCTCAGACAACTCTAGCTCTGTCCAGTTAACAAAAACAGCAGCCAGGACAGCTGTCCCTCAAGCCAGAGGCCACAGCCCCAGGTGAGCATGCCACTGAGACCAGAGCAGTCTGTAAGAAGACAGACCTGGGGCCTGATCTGCGTTTTTTTTTCCCAGCAGTTCCCCCATCTGGCCCAGAGACCCTGTCCTGTCTCTTCCTCCTAGGCTCTGGCTAATGCCCAAGGGTGCTGTTTGTGGGGTGTTCATCTGCTGTGCCGATGTGTAACTCTGTTTCTTGTCCTCAGAGGCTCTACCCTGTCTGTACTCTGTCTGTAGGGGGAAATCTCAGATAGAGAGAGCCCTTCCCATCCTTGAGGCCTTTGAGATGTTGGTTCCAGCCAGAACAACCTTGATGCTGGAGAGCAGAGCCTTATTGGGAGCCTGGGGTGGGTCCTGGAGCTCTGAGGCTCCCCTGTGCAGCTGAGGTCTGAATTGTCTTCAGCATCTGAGGCTCCAAGCTGCTCCCTGCAGGACCATCTCCCAGCCAGGGAGTGTGTGCTCACCTACACGTAGACTTCAGGAGGCCAAGCAGCTATTGCCTATACTGACATTGTGGGTCAGGCAGGCTGGTAACATCTCTACATCTTCCTGCGTGCACACTTGCTCCAGGGTGCAGGCTCACCTTGCCTTGGACCTTCAGGCCTCTGAACTCCTGACCTGTTGACCTCTTTGTGTTGCAGTCCTCCCATGAGCTGGATGACAGCAGCAGCGAGTCCAGCGGCCTCCAGCTGGAGGGCCCCAATTCCCTCCAGGCACTGGACGAGAGCCTCACCGAACCCTGCTCAGAAGACAGGACCCTGGTTTTCTTTGACCTCAAGATTGACAATGAAAGTGCGTTCCCCAAGAGCCGCCCTACCTCTTTTTAGCTTAGTCTCTGAGTCCCCATGAAAAATGCAGGTAGGGTCAACTGTAAGTCTCCAGCCAGCCCCTAGCACTGGCAGGCCACGACAGCCAGGTGGACAGAGGACTCTGACCCACCTGGGATGCCAAGTGTTGCCATGGCTGCCTGGAGTAGAACCTGAGCATGGGAGACCTGTAACTCCATAGGTTCACTTCTGACAAAACCTTCTCTCTGTATAGAAAGAGGCTGAGAACAGTGTGTGGGCTCATTGTTGACAAGTAACACATTTCCCAGGACAGGGCCCGCCCACAGATGGGCGCATGGGGAGGCCTGCAGAACCGGGTCGCAGAGGAGTTGTGACTGCTTCTCTGGAAGCCCCTGTCTTCCTCTGTCACCCTGGCCCTGGCCCCTCAGCTCTGGCCGTGCACCCTGGCCAACAGGTACGGGCCCTGCTCTTGAGGCTAGCCCAGCCGGCCAGAGCATCCAGTACTTATGAAATAGCACAAAAAAAGCCGTGTTCAGGCTCTGTGGGAAGACTCCTGCCCATGCTCTTAGGGGGTGCAGCCTGGGGCTCTGCTCCAGCCGGGACTGATGAGATTGGACGTGGGAACAGGAGAATAGAAGGCCCCTAAGAAACACTCTGGAGTCTCTGTCGGAGGCAGAGGCTGAGAAAATCCAAAAGGAGCAGAGGTCTAAGGGTTGGGCAAACTAGAGCAGGAGGGATAGGAGGAGTCAGCTGCCCGGCGGGGAGCCCCTCTGACTCCTCTCCTCAGAGCCAGGCAAGGACTACATACGGAAGATACTTGGTTCCTGCCAGCGGGCCTCAAGGTGGGATCTCTAGACAGTGGGTCAGCAGCCCACCCGCCCCAGTGCCTCTTGAACCTTGAAACCTCACCCTGCCCTTCTTTCCTGCCCAGCCCAGAAAATTAGCCAGTTGGCAGCTGTGAACCGGGAAAGCAAGTTCCGAGTACTCATCCAGCCTGAGGCCTTCAGTGTCTACTCTAAGGCCGTCTCTCTGGAGGTGGGGCTGCAGCACTTCCTCAACTTCCTCACTTCCATGCACCGTCCCATCTTGGCCTGTTCAAAGCTGTGGGGGCCTGGACTCCCCACCTTCTTCCAGGCCCTGAAAGACATTAACAGGCTGCAGGAATTCCAGAATGCCATCTCCGGTTTCCTGGCTGTGTTGCCTCTCATTCAGGAACGTATACCCAGCGCCAGCAGCTTCAAACTCAGGAACCTAGCCAAGATCTACCTGGCGAGAAACATGAGCGAACGGAGTGCCCTGGCTGCTGTGCTGGCCATGCGAGACCTGTGCTCCCTCCTCGAGGTCTCCCCGGGACTGCAGCTGGTCAAACACATCTACCCGTTCAATAGCTTGCAGCGCTTTGCTTCCCTGCAGCCCCTAGTGCAGGCGAGTGTCTTGTCCCAGCCCCAGGCCCGCCTCTTGGCCCTCCACAATGTGAGCTTCCCAAATTTGCTGAATGTATACCGCAACCACGGGCAGGAGGGGTTGAAGAGGTACCTGAGGCTGCAGAGCACCTCCTCAGCTCCCACCCACACCCAGCTTGCTCAGTATCCGCAGGCTCTGAGCACCTACATGGAAGGACTGTTGGAAAGGCATGCCCTGGCCAGGGCAGAAGGCAACTCTGCCAAAAAAGCCTCCCAGCAGAGCTGAAAATGGGGGTTCCTGGAAGAGGTGGTGGGCACGGAGGGAGGGCATCCCTGAGCCAGGCCCTACCCCTTAATGCATTCCCAGGTCCTGGTCTCATACAGAGCTGTCATTTAATTCAGAATAGGCGCCCTTTCTCTGGGACCAGACTCTCTTTCTCTAAAATTCCTGCAGCAGACACCAAAGCCACCCCAGACCTAGATGTCCCTCTGGAAGCCAGAATCGGGGAGACCTGAGTAAAATAGGTCTGGGATTGGCTCTCATATGGCCCCACTGACCACCTGCCACTACCATGAGTGACCTTGCAGCTCTTCCCTGATGCTCAATCCATGTCCCAAGTGACCTGGCTATAGCCCACAAATGATACTCTTAAGGTGACGATGACCACTATACCAGCAGCCCCATGGGCACTCAAAGTGCCTTTCCAACCAAATTGCCCATGTGAATTCGGGTTCTCCCAGCCCCCACTGACCAGAGGCCGACTGTATTCACTTTCATTTTTCTCAAGGAACTTTAATTCCAAAGTGGCCTTCCAGCATCAGAGGGCTAGAAGCTGGTGCTCCATCCATATCCCTGTTTCCACAGACTGACCCTTCAAACTCTGTAGACAGGCCATCCAACTCCTTGCACTCAGCCCTTCCTAGCGACATCCAGTGGAACACCTGCATCGCGGGCTTGGGAAGGTGAATCTGTGCTCTGCTGAAGGCCTCTGGAACCAGGCTCTCTGGAGTAGGCCTGCAGTGTTGATAGCTTCTTCAGACGGCTCTATGCTCAGTTCTGGCCATCACTACTGTCACAGAGCACAGTCACCCCAGGGGGAAGCAGACAAAGCCCCTGGCTGTGCACATTTGAGTGTGGTTAGGGAAAGGCCAGTGTTCTGTGAGGTGGGCCATCTGGCTGTGTTAGTATCTCAGTCCCTGGACTGCTCTGCTATCCTGGGCTTTTAGGCACAGACAGCAGGTTACTGGTGCAATAGAGAAGCATCCTTACCCATGAGCCCTACCTCTCTTTCCAAGCCTTCGGTCCCCAACTTCATGGTCATCTCGGAGGTTGGCTGTTCCCTGTGGTTACCTGCTGTTGTCAGCTCCTCGCCCTGACCCAGCCCTGCTTCCTGCTCCCAGGGTATTTTCCAGAGAGCCCAGAGTGCCAGTCTTGATGGCCTGATGGCCTCTACTTTCATATGGGTAATGCCTGCACACCCACACCTCTGACCATCCTATGGCGTTCTAAGGCAGTGGCTTTCAACCTTCCTAATGTGACCCTTTAATACTGTTGCTCATGTTGTGGTAACCCAATCATGGAATTATTTTATTGCTGCTTCATAACTAATTTTGCTACCTATTATGAATCAGAATGTAAATTTCTGCTATGCAGGAGGATACCTAATGTGCAGCTCCTGTGAAAGGCTCATTTGACCCTTACCCGCCCCCAAGAAATGGGTTTTGACCAACAGGTTGAGAACCACAGCTCTAAGGCATTCTATAGAAGCTCATTCCTAACACAGCAAAACTGAACTCTGACAGCTATCCACTAGTGCTCTTGTTCTGGGTGGGGCTGAGGATGGGAGAGGAAAGGAGGTCGAGACTCTAGCCTGGCTGTGCTGGCAAGACCGTGTAGAGCCATGTCTCATACGTTGCCCTCAGCCTATCCCTGACCAAAACAGGGCTCAGCTGAGTCCCAGCGCCAGGCTGGCTGGAGGGAGGCAGGAGCCAGAGACCAGGACCTGCAGGCACTTCGCTGCTTGGTCCTCTGCTGTTTTCATGTTTCTAGAGCTGGCAATAAAATCCTATAAATTGGAGGTGAGAGGCAGTGTAGGAAATTGGTGACACGTGGTTCCCCTGTTATCTTTGATATCCTGGATGGAACTTAGAACTTTCAAAGCTTCAGCGCACATCATTCTAGGATAGTGCTACCTGGCTGTTTGCACAGCCAGGTGGCAGGCTTGTTCAGCAACCCTACCATTATACCCACTTCCTGTCTGAGTGTGCCCAGGTTTCTCGCCCAGAGCTTTGATCTCTCAGCTTGACACTGACCAAAATATATCAAAGTTTAAATATGCTGTGTGTGCTACATTTTAGAATCCTGTCAAGATTTACATGCCCCTCACCCATACACCAACTAAACCTATGGGTCCAGAAGTTTTAGGATGCTGGAATTCAGTTATAAGTAGCCTATGGCCCACGGGCACCGTTAGCTCCCTGGTCCTCTGTAAATAAGATAATGTGGATTACATTTTACTTCATGAGATCTTCTCTGGGATCAAAAGATCAGTGTTTCTGACTTGAGGTCTTACTTTACACACAAATGAGAGTTGCCACTTCATAAGAAAACAAACGAGTCTTATCAAAATAAAAACAAACACCATGTTGGGGGAGGAGAGTCTGGATCTGTGGAAGCCAAGAGGAATCAGGCACAACCTTGTATAAACTGGGCAATAGTGGGCTCTTCCTGACACACCAAATGGGGGAAGGACCTGGGGTAAAGAGCAGGCTGCCTGGGACCGCTTAGCTCATCTCTGCCTCAGTCCCTCTTTGGGGAGCAAAGACTAGCTCATGCCCTTGTGAATATCCCTTAAAAGTCTACTTTAGCCCCAACCATGCTTTTCCAACTTGCACAACACCCAAACGCTACCCAGGTGCCTGCTGTTCTGCCATCCCGACCCTACTCCATCCACCTCCCAAGTTCTGCCCCTAGCAGACCCCCCAGTCTTCTGAGACTTATTTCCCACCACACACTATGTCTGTTCAGCAACCCTGCACTCGGGGTTTCCGTCTCACTTTGCCTCTTTATTCTCCGTTAAAGGAATGGCATGGCCAATTATCTTAAGGTCTCTGGCTGAGGTGCACTAAACACTGAGTCAGGAAGCTGAACCAGCCCAGATACACATGGAGCCAAGCTCACGCCACTCCCAGATTCTGTCAGCAGAGGGTGCTACAGCCCACATGTCTGGCCAGAGGTTGCTGTTTGGAGGACCATTGTGCATAGCACTACTGAGGTTGGTAGCCTAAGCATAAAGTGCAACGCTTTGTAATGTGCTGTGTATTCTTCCAGAACTACAGGAGGCAGCTTTAGGTAGCTGATGCATGGAGAACAATTTTCAAATTTTGAACTCTTTATATTTATTTGGATACCTATCAAAAACTGATAATACCACTTCTGTAGATTTCTGATGTACAGTTGCTCAGAATGGTGCTAACATGGAATTCTTTAAAGGTGTACTTATCATCAATATTAGGTAACTATAAGCTCAGCAGAGACACAGGCACAGCAAGCCTGTAAATGTGGAAGAGTGCAGTCTCGGTTTGGGAAATGTTGGATAATTGGTGAAATTAGGATGAGGACCATGGGAGAGTGAGAACTAAGCCAGGTTAGGGACCAAAATAGAATGGGGGAAGGGGGAGAGTGAGTTAAGCTAGTTTTCAGTGGGGAGGACTTGACCTACAGTCCAGCTGAGGGTAAAGTGTAAGATGTGGAGTTAGGTCAGACTCAGGGTCGCGTTTGGAGTGAGGGTTAGGAATCTAGGGAAAATTAGAGCCAGTCACTCTTTAGTCTGTCTGACTTCAGCAACAGAGGAATCCCTGAAGCATCTAAGGAATGCCTACTAACATGGCACCCCAGTGCATGCTGCATCCCTTTCTGGGACCGTCTTTTAGAAGCATCTAGACAGGCCTCTGCTGCAGCTCACTGAACCCGGGTGGGGCCAAGTCCCACCAACTATGGGAGGCACTGAGGCATGTGCAGCTCTCTCTAGGGGCAAGAGCCCAGGACCTCCGGGTGAGTAGTGTCGCAGGTTTCATGCTAGGAGGGAGCTTGCATGCCAGACAGGCCTTATCCGCTAGCGCGGGTGGCCCCATTGCCCCCTTCCAGCTACACTTTCCATCATGCCCTTGCCTTCATCCTGCCAGTGGACACAGGGAACCTCAAGGCCAGTACCTTGCTCAGGATCAGCTGTCTTGCCCATGGCAGAAGCAGAACTGACCCCACAAGGAGCCCATGTATAGGCCAGCACCATTTGTATGGCCCACTGCATAGGGTGCGTGGCCTTGAGCTTGGGGGTAGGGTTCCTTTTTTCTTCCAGTGGCTTCCTGATTGTCCAGTCCCGGGTGATGAGAAATGAAGGGCTTCGAAGCTCCTGTCTCCTCCCTCAATTTTCTGTTCCCACTGCTCAGGTTCATCCTAATTCTAATTTTCTTTCTAATTTTAGGGCAGCATTTCTCAACCTCTTTTTGTTTCATTACTGCCAGCCCCTAAGGTATCTTTCAGGATAATTTTGTCCCATTTCCACACACCTCCAACTGAGGATTTAGTACCAGTTATGCTGTGCCTTCTCTGAAACTCCCAGGTTCGTGACCTCTAAGGAGAGAGCTTTTGTTTGTGTTTGTTTTTCGTACACGGCTGTGCTCCTGGAATGCCGCTGTTTGGACGGTGAGGGACAGCAGTGGCGATCTCTGTGAGGGCGCCAGCTGTCCAGCAGGGCCAGCTCCCCTCCCCTCGGGGGGTGCTATCGCTCTCGAGGGGAGCAGTTCCTGGAGAGGCCCCACTTACAGTGCACGGAAGAAGAGGTCACAGCCTTCTGTGGGGATGGGGACAGTTGGAGAGAAGTGAAAGAAGACACAGGTGAGCGTCTGAGGACACGGGGTTCTCCCTCAGTGTGGCTGAGGTCCTAGTCCTACACAAGGGCCACACTGAGGCTGGGGCTCAGCAAGAGTAGGCAAGACAGTGCATTTGCTTTTGTCTCTGAGTCCACGCGTTAGCTCTACACAAACTGGGCCTGAATGAAGAAGGTGCCTGTGGAGAGAAGGATCTAGACTTTGCACTCACTCTCTCCATCATCTCTCTCTGTATATGTATATATGTTTTATATGTGTGTATAGTTTATATATACACATATCTCTGTCTCTGTGTCTCTCTCTGTCTCTGTCTCTCTCTCAATCAGGAAGTTTGGGAGTCCCTATCCAACCATACAAAACGTGTTTGTTGTCAAGTGAGGGGAAAAATTCCTTCAAGTCTTGGCTCAGAGAACTTCTTTAAACTCATCTCAAAGGAATTCTCTCCGACACCAGCTGCCTGGAGAACAATGCAGTTCATACATGTTATAAACATCCTCACTTGATAGCAAGGCTGATTACAAAACCCAGCTAGCTAAGCACAGAAAATTTCCAGAAAGCCAGCAAGACGTACCAGAGTGATAAGGGCAGTATAAAACGGAGTTGTCTGTCTGATTGTCTAAAACTGCACCTGTTGTGTGCAAATTAAGGGTGATTATACGTTATGTAACTTCCAAGGATTAAACAAGTACTAACTTTAACAAACCAGCAACACATGTAACACAATGGGACATCATCCACCTCCCTCCTCCATAAAGAAGCCTGTGTGCTGACCCCAGAACAGCTTCCAGCCCCGCCCCAACACCATCCTCACCTTCTTTCCCCTTCCTTACCCCCTTTCCTCTCCTCTTATTGTCCCCTCTTCCATGATCCCAGTGTGTTTAGAATTTAGGTGGTCCTATCCCCACTTTTCTGAGCCCCCCCCCCACACACAATGTCCTTCACCCTGATGGGGCCACCCCTTGTTGGCAGACTGAAGGGATTTATAGCCATTCCCGCCTCCTTCTGGCCCCCACCTGGGCTAGTAGACAGACATCTGCAGGAAGGTCACTTTCTCCCAGTGCTGGCAGACTCGTGGGTTAGAGGAGCCCCACCCCCTTATACACATCAGAGCAAATAAATACATCAAGTTTGCAGCTGGGTCTGGAGATAAGGACGGAGGGAGAGGAGGCACACGTGCTCACAAGATGTCCACACAGGGAGCTTCCTCTTTCCAGCCTTTTGTTGTCTTCCCAGCAAAGCTTATTTGAGGCATTTGAAAACAGCCTGTGCCTTGGGGTGAGGTTGTCTCTCGGGGAAGGACTAGGCTGAAGGACTCTCCTCAGCTTGGATTGTGTAGGAACTGACCCAAGGGGCGGGGGGGGGGGAGAAAGGAGTCTGTTCAGGTTAAAAGTCTGTTCGGAGGAATAGTTAGCACAGGAGGGGAAAACTGAGGCCTAGAAGGAAGGCAGATTTCCCCAAAGTCTCACAGGAGTTCAGCTAGAAGTAATCCCTGCAGAAGTAAGATGTACAGCCCTGATCTCTGACTATGCCTGGTGGCCCCCGGGGTGTGTGACCACTGGAACTGACCTTGCCTGGCTGCAGAACCGGGGTGGTCTATAACACGGCCATCCTCCTCCAGGAAGCCTCTCCTTCCCTCATACGATGGCCTGACTGGAGGTGCCCCTCTGTAGATCTCCAGCAGGAAAAAGACGCTGTCTCTCCCGATGTCATAGCTCTGGTCCTCATGCTCTTGAACTCTGGAAGGGAGTAGTGGGGAGGGGCACCAGACCCCTTTCAGAGGCAGCCTTCCTCCCCCGGAGAGGCCTCCTCTGAGGAGGGTCTCCCAAGTAGAGGGCTTACCCTTGGCCACCGAGCTCAGCACATCTCTGACATGGACTGGCTCTGGAAAGGGAGTGTCTCAGAGCCGCCATGTGCTGTGCCTTTCCCAGCCTCCTCCGCTGCTCTACATCCTCCTCAGATTCAGTCTCCCTTCTTCCACAGGACAGGAAGCAGGGCATAGGTGCCCCCAGGCCTCCGGTGGTGTCTGGTGTCATCACAGCTCCATGGCAGTCCCCCTAAGGTGGCACAGATCTTACCCAGACTTCCCAAGCTACTAGGCTTCATGCAGGCACAGAGAGAAGAATCTAACCCTTGGCACTCCCCAGTCTGAGGCCAGGTCCCCTTGACCCTCTGGAGGTGGGAGGAGCTCTGGGAAGCTGTCTGCCTGGGATGCAGATCCAGAAACCACACTGCTGTCTCCTTCTCTGCCTGGCCTGCTTTTCCTTCTTCCCCTTTACTGCTGTCTTCTGGAGTGTCACTTAACCAACTACTTGCGCACAAAACAAGAGGAAATGTGGTTTTGTCCCAGCCATCTTCATGTGCTCTACCACACTCAGTTCTGAGCTTTGATGGGGTGAGTGGATGGGAAAGAGCTTTGGAGCTGAGAAATAAAGGAGAGGCTGAGTCCTAGGTTGTGTCCCGGAGAATCTGTCGGGGAAGGACCTGAGTCCCTGTTTACTGTGACCCCTTTCCTTGTGCTGAGAAGATCCAGGTGATGGCAGGTTGCTGAGAAGGCATTCCTGTTCCCCCTGCCCTGGTGGATGCCCCGTCACCTCAGCTATTCATGGACCAGATTCGAACCTCTAGAAGTGGTCCTCCCCACTGCTTTTGGGACTCTCTATGCCCAAAGAGCAATGTGCAGTATTTTTGTGGTGGGGGAAAGGGATAAGCTCACTAGGTCCCAGTGTTTCCATGACTTGAGAGACAAACCAGGCTACAATGAAAAGGCAAGGGAAAGGCTGACACTGCTAAGGGCACGAGGGAAGGGATTTGCAATTTTGGACTTGCGCAGGGCAACCTCCTTCTAATAACAGCCTGCCTCTAAGAAGTCCAACACAACCTGAAGATCAGTTGCTCCTAAGGCTGCGGCCAGAGCCAGGGCTCGGTAATGGTGGTGCTTGAAGGACCTTGGATGCAGCCCATTCATTCTCCAAGTTAAATTTCTGAGGTACCATGAAGAGACAGAAAGAAGAAAAGAGACTAGTCTGGCCTCAACAGAAGAGATTGTTTACTTCAAAACAATGAAGGGCACATACTTCGTGCAAGGAAGAGGTGCCCGCAAGAAGATAAGGGATGCTTGGAGTCTATATCAGAAGATTGGGAGATGGGAAGTTAAATGTAGCTGCTAGGGCTCTGGACAAGCAGACAGTGTCTCCCTCCATCCAGACAGGCTATCTCGGGTCATAAATAGGCTGTCTTAGCAAAAACTTTCCTTTCTAGGACCTACTGGTAGCAGTTTTGAGCAGAGTCAGCTATAACTTTGTAAGAATCCCATTTTTTCAACCTTGGCACCCCATCACTCCTAACAAGAGAAAACAACCAGGGATTGGAGTTGTAGCTCAGTTGGTGGAATGTTTGCCTAGCAGGCACCAAGTTCCAGGTGTGATCCCCAGCACCTACTTAAACAGGCATAACCATGGCCATCCAGGAGACAAAGGGAGGCAGGTCATGAAACTTGCCAGGTACTTGGGAGGCGGAGGCAGAGGCTGATTGTGAGTTCAAGGCCACCTTGGTTTACAGAGTGAGTTCCAGGGCAGCCAGGACGACACAGAGAAACCCTGCCTCGGAAAACAAACAAACAAAGGGTTAAAAACTTAAGTGTAAAATGTGAGGTCAGAGTCCTAATTACTTTTCTGTCTGTGATAAAACACCACAACCAAGACAACCTACAGAAGGAAGAGTTTCTTTTGTCCTTCGGTTCCAAAGGGTTCCTGTTAGATTTCTGAGGCAGCAGAGGAAGACCGTGGGTCTGACCTCACAGAGGAGATTTTCTTTCAGATAGTGAGGGCCAGGCACTTCCAGGTAGGAGAAGAGGCACCTGCAAAGGGGCAAGGTGATGGTTGGAGTTTATAGAGGCGGTTTGGTGAAAGGGAAGTTAAGTGCAGCTTCAGGGGCCGAACATCAGCCTACAGCCTCTGCTTCCTGAACTGAATGTCCAGACAGGGCTGATTTCTCTTTGGAAACTGCCTTGCCCTGGCTATCATGATGCCCGTGGTTAGTGGGTAGCTGAGTTAGGCAGTGGCAGTGAGGGAAATGGCTGTATTTGCAACATAGGGGTGGGGAATTCCAGCACGCCTTAGGAGAACAGAAAGTTCCTTGGTCAGGGTCCTGCATTGTGTGTTCAAGGTTTACTCTGACAGTTAGGATCCATGGTGGCAGACAGAAACAGCAGAGGAAGGAGAAGCCCAGAGCTCACACCTGGACCTGCAAACAGGGAAAAGAGAGGACACTGGGGATGGTGTGAGTCTTTTGAAACCTCAAAGCATGGCTTCCAATGACATAGTTCCTCCGAAAGGCCACACCTAATTCTCTTCAAATGGCCGCCAACTGGGGACCAAGTCATCAAATGCCTGAGACTTGATGCACTGGGGGAAGGCATCTCATTCAGACCACCTAAAGCCAGCCTGGACTGCCTGAGACTCTTTCTCAAACCAAAACAAAAGCCAGCAAACTAACAAAAGAATGAAAACCCAGAAAAAGCAGTGGCAAAGGAGTGGCAAGCCACAGGCTCCGAACCCGGCAACATCTTCACAACTGTCTACTTCCTCTGGGTTTTTCTTGTGACCACCCATGCATTCCTCCTCCGGTTTGTCACCCATGGTGTAATGTCTCTCTTCTCTGCCATGGATGGGTGACAAGCTTAGGATGTGAAGTCATGCAGGAACATCTTTGAGCTCATAAACATATCCTGCTCATAAATATACAACGTCTGCTGCTACCAAAATAGCTCTGGATCCCAGCACAGGCATTTCCAAGAACAGACTCCCCTGCTTTCAGGAATTCTGTGAAAGCAGAGGGTCCTCTGGTTTGCATGCCCAGCAAAGAGAGTTCCCCAAACCTGGTTACACACGCTGCCCTAATCAAGACCCTTACCTGAGCCTTGCTGCTGGTTGCAGACTGTGGATAGACCAGCCTCATCTCCATGTAAATACTCTAGCTCATTCTAGCCATAGTCTGCCAGTGCAATTCATTCTGACATAATCTTAGCTAACTATGAACATGCAAAACTCCGACTTGTCTGATGAAAGGGAATCCTGCTTGTGGGGAAATTTGGGATTGACCCAAGATTAGGTTACTCTAAAGTGACCACTCATCTCCCTGGCTAGGGGTTGTTTTAGAGATGGGACTTCCTAAACCACTGTGTACCAATAGGATCCAAAGAAAGGCATGGCTTCAGGATAGAAAACCATCTTCTATTCATGAGCCCATGGCTTCTGAAACTTTATACTCATGACTCCTTTCACCCCACAAAATCCAAGTATGTATGATGGATTTAAAAATCAAACATCATTCTGATAGCAAACCAGAAAGAAATTTATCTTAAAACAATTCTTTGGCACACGCACAATGAAAGATGGAAACAAATTAACTTTCATGCAGATGAGATGAGTATGCTTATTTATTTTTACATAAAAACTTAAATCTTGGCCAAATATTTGACACTGCATGTAACAGAGCATCTTCAGTGTTTTTAAGAGTTCACTGACATTTTGATTTCTAATCACCAACGCTGAGAGCGTCACTTTGCATAAACACACAATACTAGTGGCAGAAGTACATTCAGGGCTATTTCCCAAATTGTGCTGTCTTAATCCCAAGCTGAAATTCATTTAACATTTTTTAATGCCACTCAAGTTAGGAATTCAAACAGCAATCTTAGAAATCAAACATTCTAATCTAATACAACTCAAATATATACTAATTTGATACCTACACACTGGGGAGTGACTATAGAAAAATACTGTCTTTGTCTTCCTGATTAAAATATTATGTTTCTCTAAGAGCAGAAAACTTCATATGTATAGTTTTAAAAAACCTGCAATCTGTACCATAAAACAGTCCTCACTGTGAGCCAAGGTGTCCTGGTGGCTTTTGTTCATGTTACGTGTCAGGACAGCTTGTTTCTGTGGTGGAGACAGAACCTAGCCTGCAGTGACGCTGCAACCTACAACATGGGCAAGCACCGCTAGAAACACCTCATCTGGTAGAGGTCTATTTCAAATTAATTGTGATCAGTGCACATTCAGAAGCCCTTTCTGTTGCCAAAGCTCTCACACAGTCAACCATGTTACCCCATGTGAGGTCAGCTTCGTAAGCTGAGCACCAGCCTGCCCATGGCAAGCACAGTCGGCACCGCTGTTGAAATCCTCTTCAGTGAGCATGGCCAGTTACCCTTCTAAGGGTAACAGGGGAGGAAAGGCCCGGTGGCTGCTGAAGTGGCAGAGGTGTGGTCAACCAGCCCCGCTCCGGCTGTTTCCTGCCTTGTAAGATGACTGCTGGTCTCTCCCCTTTAAGGTGGGCCTTTTACCATTGGCAGACGGGTCATGTGTGGTACTGCGCCCCTCTGCCAGCATTCTCCTGCCCCTGATCTCTTGTAAAGATCTATCTTAATCACATGCATGCCTGTGCATCTGTGTGTGGAACTATGCACGAGTCATGGTGCCCCTGAAGAGGATCCCCTGGAGCAGCAGTTATAGATGGTTTGACCCATCCAGTGTGGGTGCTGGGAATTGAACTCAGGTCTTACTCTTAACCTCTGAGACATCTCTTCAGCCCTTGAATTCTTTAATATTAAAAAAATTATTTGTAAATATGTGTGTGCATGTAGGGGAAAGGGGACAACCTGAAGGAATACATTCTGCCCTTCCATCATGGGAGCTCTGACGCTCAGTGGAAAACACCTTTAAGTGCTGGACCGTCCTCCTCCATCCTTCCCTACTCTTGATCACAATGAGTCCTGCCTTGGGGAGGCTGACGACTTCCAGCTGTCTCCTTGGGAAGCCAGCCCTGCACTGGTGAAGTAGGGCAGCTAAACATTTGCATCTTGCATGAAGAATGCTACCTTTTCCAGGAAGGAGTCCCCAGACTCGGCAGTACAAATGCACACCCAGACGAATAGCATGAGCTACTGCCAGAAGAGCCATCGTTAATTTTTATGGCAACAAATGGTCTTGCCAGCAGGTTAAGCTAATTTAAGGAGAGCGCCGGGAGGAAGGTCGTGGCTGGCTCTGGGTTTGTTCATTCCTCCCCATGGCCTCCAGCTACCTGCCACAGGTTGCTCTTTTCCTCAGAAATCAACAGTCCGCTCGTATACGAATGTGGACTCTCTTTTGTTTTTCTCTAGAAAATAATTAAAATCCCAGAGCTCAATAAATACTTAAAGAGAATGTGGTTTTAATTAAAAACCTTCTCCAATGGTGTAGTGGCAAGCCTCTCTTTCCAGGCAGGCACGCTGGTGACAGCCACATGCATCACAATCTGCTAAGGATGTGAAACCAAAAACCTACACAAATAATAATGGGTAATTCTGACTCTTCACAGAAGGGACAGGTGGTGAAGAAAGATGTCCAGGGGCAGAGCCAGCTCTCCTCCCTGTGGGACGAGCAGGACATAAGCAGCAGGAGTACATGTGGCAGCTCATCATACACAGACCCGATTCTTTAAGACAACAATCGTGGCTGATTTTATCCAGCTATTGGTGAGAAAATGTGCTTCACCAAGCACCAAGTACCGCAGACTGACTGCCTTGCAGTGTCTTGGCTCATTTAATCCTTGCAAGGAAATTCTCGTGTTCTTTCTAATGATTTATTTCTTTTTATTTTATGAGTAGGGGTGATTGACTGCATGGATATGTCTATGAACCACATCTATGTCTGGTGCCTGGAGAGGCCAGAAAGGTGTTGGATCCCCTGGAACTTGAGCTGCAGCTAGTTGTGAGTTGCCATGTGGGTGTGCTAGGGGTCCAACCCTGGTCTTCCGTGAGAGCAGCCAATGCTCCTAACCGCTGGGCCGTGTCTTCGGCCCCTGTCCTTTGTTTCTTAGAGATGCAGGGCTGTTAAGTGGGGGGTGGAGGGACGCGTGGCTGGTGAGTGATGGAACCTGGTGCTGGGAAGAGAAGTGATGGTGTAGAAACAGGTTTGTCTTCCCTGGGGAGTGACCTTTCTGATAGATGCTGTAAAGCGTGAGGCCGTGTGTTCCAGGGCTTCTGGCTAGAGGGCAACTGCAAGGAAGGTCTCCTGAGTAGGCTGCTGTGCTGGGGATGTTTGAACGTTTGATGGCCAGGCTTTCATGTTCTTGGAAGCTCTTCCCACACCCCTTAGCAAGTCCATCATATCACCCACGTGCCACATTAAAATACAGGGGCGCATGACTGAGCAGTTGTCGAAGAATTGTGCACACATTACCTGTCTTAACTGTCAGCCAAACATCTATTATTTCAGTTTTCTTCCCCCACCCCCGCCCCCCTTAAGACCAATAAGTTTCCTTTGTCAGCTCAAAGAGAGTTTGGAGGCCTCCGGCAAAGTAATGAGAGGCAGGGACAGGTCTGCAGGAGCAGATGCTCCAATGCAGCTATACTCAGCGATTGCGATTACACCAGGAGAAAGGTCAATGTTGGGACCCAGTGGGTCTTGAACTGGCCAAATCTGATCGAGCAAAGAGGGCCGGTTGTGTTTTTATGAGGGCATGCTGGGGGCACCGAAAGAAAATTCTTTGGTTTTGGTTAAGTGTGCCCCGTGATAGCATAGCCCAGCAGCAGTAAAAGCCCTAGGCAGAGCCCTCCCTGGTGCCCAGACCCACCAGCACGGTCTCTTCAAGGTCAAGGCCCTGCCTCTGCACCCTGCAGGCAGTATCCAGCAGGGGGCGCACGGGGACCAGGGTTGGACCCCAGATGTTCCCAGACCTAATTCAGGGAGCAAGTCTTTGGAGCCTGAGATTTCAACGCTCCCTCCTCCCAGACCTCCTGAGCCCTCAAGGTTGAAGTTAACGGTCAATCCGCAAAGCAGTCCAGGGGCTTCAGCTCTCGGTCTCTACGTCTATTTAGGGTCAGGACTGCAGCTTGGCTAAAAGCTTGCGCCAGAACTGGGCAGTTTCTGAGGCTGGGGCCCACTGCTTTCGAGCTTGGAGACTTTGTGGGGCTCCTTTCTCCACGTCTACAGCACTGACCTGATTAAATACTTGTTCCTGTAGAGGTCAAAACTGCAGGGTGGGAGGTGGGCGTGTTTCTACGCGGGGCCCACCCGGCTCTTCTTCCCTAGGTCACTGTTGTTGTTTTTTTATAGTTTGGGAGTTTGGGTTTTGTTTTGGGATTTTTGTTGTTTTGATTCCCCCCCGCCCCCCAAAGACAAGGTTTCTCTGTATCCCTGGCTGTCCTGGAACTCGCTCTGTAGATCAGGTTGACCTCAGATTCACAAATCCGCCTGCCTTTGCCTTCCAAGTGCTAGGATTAGAGGCGCGCGCTACCACCCGCCCGGCTGATCACTGCATTGTTAACATTATAAGCAATAGAGAGCAATTCTGGGCGGCGCCAAGGCGCTGCCTGCCGTCTTCTAGCTGAGCTCAGTGGTTGAATCAGGAATTACAGCTCCTACCCCCGCTCCCCCCCCCCCCCAAACCCCGCGGACGCTGCTAAAGGCGACCCCGGCTGGCCTTGTCTGGCCTGGGTAAGGGATGTCTTCTCCCTGGTCCAAAATCGGGCAACAGAAGCATTTTCCGCGAGAGTAGACGAGAAGCCTGGATCCACGGGAATCAGCACCCCAGCCAGCGTGGTCGCCATGCCCTGAAGCTGTCCTGTAGGTGCTGGGACCGCCCTCTCCACCGGGAGTCCCCTGATTTCCGCCTCCGGTGGGGAAGAAAGCCAGAGTTCCAACAGCTCAGATGAGACGCGCCTGCACCTCCTCGCGTTCCGAGGAAGTTCTGACGGAGAGCGCCTGAGCCCATTCTCCCTTCCAGCCCTCGGCCTCTCGCTCCTCCCAGGTTATCCCTCGGTCAGCTTGCGTCCCTCCAAACTCAAAAAAAGAGCAGACTGGAAGTGAAAATCGGATGAGTGGCTGTCCAGTAGCTGAGGAGCGTCGATGCCTTGCTTCTTCTTCTCCCCGGACCCGGAAAGTCCCCAGGACTGGCCATCGCAAAGCACAGTCTTAGTTCCTCCGCTGCCACGCCCTCTTCTAGTGCACGCACCCCTCCTGGTTGCTAGAACACGACATCCCTCTTGCCTTGCAGACAAAGAAGTCGGTGCCAGACCAGTTAGCTGTTCCAAACCTCTGTGGCCTTGGCCCAGGTTAGAGCCTTGGGCTGGACCATCTCACGTGCTGGGTCCCAGGCAGAGAGGAGTCAGAATTCTCACCCCTTTCCCTTCTCAAAGACATCTTCCCTGGAGGGCTCACGCTCCCCCTTCCTGGATGTCTGTGGGTTTTCCAGGCCTGAGCAGGTGTGATGAGGTTCTAGGTTCCGAATTTGGCTGAATTTGCGCCGGTCCCAGCAGCTGGTGGCCAGGAGTAGGAAAGAGAGAGGGAGCAATGTGTGCAGACACCAGTGTGTTCATATTTCATTTACAAAGGAGCCTCAGAAAGGGTGGTCCCTTTAGACGACGAGCTCTCCTGCATTTCCCTACACCACCCCTTCCCGGCTCATTAAAATGCTTAACACTCAAATCGGGGTATTGATCTCTGCAGAGGCCCCAAACACACTGCCATCGACCCACCACAGAAGGCTGACTCTGATGAGGGTTGGGGTACCACGAGCACCCTGAAATTACAGTGTATATGAAGGAGCAAGAGGGAGGACTCCACATCTCTCTCTAAACCTGTGCCCCTTAGCCAGTTCTCTCTAGCAGCTTTGTCTCCTGGGATGCCATAGGCAGAAGAGTGAGATGCTGCACTTTAGTCAAATGCCTAGACACTCCTTCAAATCTTCCTGCTTGTCGCTAAAAGAAATGCCCAGGGTTTGCCAAAGAGAACAGTGAGTCCAGAGTCTGCTGAGGCCAGCTGTTACCTGGGCATGAGATGGCAGGGCGGTGGCTGCTGCCTAGGCTTGAATAGAATAGAAGTGTGTGTGTGTGTGTGTACACGAGTGTGCAAGGGTTGGTGGCATGCTTGCTAGAGATGCTGAGGATACAGGGGAGTGGGGTGCAGGAAACACTCAGGGGTCTTAGGCCCCTAGTCCACAGTTCTCAAGATAAGCAGACTTAATATATATACATATATAACCTTCCCAGTCCCTGTCCTCACCGTCAGTGGCAACCTCCATACCCTATTAGCCCACAGCAAGCAAGAGCAGAGTGAGACACTTGGGTGAGTTCAACCTAGTGTTTTAGGAACTCAGAAGACACCCACCCCGCTGTGGACACTCTCTGTCCCTCGGGCAGTGGAGTGCATGCATTGGTTTTTGCCACAAAAGACCTGGCCGTGGAGTCCTGGCTAAAGGGGCTGGGCAGGGTCTGCGACGGGCGAGAGAAGTGGGCGCCTCTTCCCCGCGCGCCCTGCAGAGCTGCGCCTTCTCATCAGGCGAGTCCGTCTGGCAGGGAGTGGGGGTGGAGGGGAACCAGGGTTTGTATCTGCCCAGATCCAGGCAAAAATGACAGGGAGGGCGAGGCACTCTGCTAGCACTATCAATTATGCATCGTGTTGAACGAAGCTTCGGGGAGGGGGAGGCTAGCAGCCCGCAGGAGGGGAAGGGTCCGGGCGCGCCAGGCTGCGCCCTCAGCCGGCCCCGCTGGAGGTCTTTCGGCGCCACAGCTTGCTTTTGGATTTAGAAAAAGAAAAAAAAAAGTGTTTAAAGGCAAAGACACACCCCTCCAGTTCTATGCTTTTCTTTCTCCCAAATTCCTCAAAGATGGTTTGCCTCACGTGTTGCGGGGCGTAGAAGGACTCGCATTCAATTAGCAGCAAAGCTCGCGGGCGCTTGACGGGACAGGCGCGTGAGGGTGAGTGAGCGTGGATATTTGTATGCGCGCAAAAGAGAACCGTGAGTATTCGAGTGAGTGTGTGCTTGCGGAAATGCGTGCGAAGGGAGCGAGAACTCAGCGCGTTGACGCGATTATTGCATGTTGACGGGTAATTCTAACCTGCGAAGGTCATGTGGAGCGTGTGCGTGCGTGTGTGTGTGTGTGTGTGTGTGTGTGTGTGTGTGTTGGGGAGGGCTTTCGACGCATAACGAGTAGTGACAATGTCATCGAATGTGTAGTGTTGGAGAAACAGGAGCTGCATTATAGGGGCACAGAGGTCTGGGGAGGGCTGAACCCTGGGCCGTGGGCACATGGAGCCCTTTGAGGCCAACCGGACTCAGCCTGGGGTGTGTGGGGGATCTCGATGGCTTTAACAAACGTAAACGCGGCACGAGGTGGGAGACTGTGCGCGTCTCCGCCGAGCCCGGGGGCGCGCGCGACGACTCTCCAACCCGCGAGCCTCGAGAAGTGGGGCGAACAGATAAGAAAGGGAAAAATCGAAACAGGACTTGAGGGGGCTCTTACAGGCGCGCGCCCCGTTCTCTCCGCCCGCCACAGCAACAGATGCCGGGAGCTCCCCGGGACCGTCCTCTGAGTCAGAGAGCAGCAGGTAAGCGTGGGGCGACCACAGCGTTCAGCCCACGGGGTCGCCGAGCGCCCCCGCCGCGGAGGAACAGCGAAGGGAGGCGCCTCCTTTAAGAGAAAAAAGGGGGCCCCAGTAATCTCAAAGACAGGGTGTAGGAGGGGTCCTACCGAGACTGACAGGAGCCTCAAGTTGAGGCAGGGAGTCTGTGTTCACGTATTTGTGCGAGTAGACAGGGGGACTTCACTCAGGCATGCTTGGCGCGCTGGAGAGGGCTAGAGAACCTCGCCCCTTCTCCCCGCCCTTTAGCTAGAGGCTGTGCCTTAAACACCCGCGGGCAGAGGGGTCCAGCTGGGCTCCGGGGTCCAAGAGGAAGCTTCAGCGGCTGTCTGCACAGCCGCGGGGGAGGATTTTGTTCCCAGATGGAGGGGTAGTTGAGCAGTGGGGGCTCTCTCCTGAGGGGAGCGCAGCCCAGGGCGTGGGGGGGCTAGAAGGCTGAGTGGGTGAGGCTGCTAGACCCCCCAGCCCACCCCAGCCCACCCCAGCCCACCCCAGCCCAGCCCAGCCCATTCCACCCCACCCCACCTCATCCCACCCCACCCCAAACTTCTCCAGGTTGCGCGTCTGCTCCCTCGGTCTCAGAGGAAGGCAGTGCACGTCCCTCAGTGTGGGCTGGCTCGCGCGAGGACTTGTGTCTGTCAGCTCTCACTGTGCCTGGCGGTGGAGGACCCTGTGGCGAAGCTGCCCTGAGTTGAGAGAACAATGAGCTCTCGGGGTGTATTGTGGAGGTGTGGGGTGCCTGGGTTTTCGCGTCTGTCTAGTTCAGTGGGAAGCCTCTGAGAGAGTCTCGGGCCCGAGTTTCTCTTTGCACTGTTGTTCCCTGCAAGGAAGTGTGTGCGAGGGCTGTGCGTGGGACAAAGGATTCCAAAGCAGACCGTCAGTCATGAACGAAATCCTTCTGCATCTCCATTTCACTGGGTCAAATGAAGACATAGGAAGAAAGGTCAATATGGGGCCCGCTGCAGAGCACAAGCATCGGACGCTTTGAAGGGGGCAGCTCCAGCTGAGGGCACAGGTTGGAGGGAGTGTTCCCTGCCCTCTGGGGAAGCAAGCATTTATTGAATCTGTAGGCTTTTACTGGGCTCCATCCGTACCCGCGGTTTCTAGAGCCTGCAGAGGTTCAGGAAGTAGAGTTTGTTGGAGGGGGGAAGAGGGCAGTGGCCTAAGTGACCGACTCCCCTTTTCACCTTGACTTTCCTCCGCAGGAGCCGTGATGGGGCCTTTTGGAGCCCTGTGTTTGGCCTGGGCTTTGCTAGGAGTGGCCAGAGCGTGCCCTGAGCCTTGCGCCTGCGTCGACAAGTACGCCCACCAGTTTGCAGACTGTGCCTACAAGGAGCTGCGCGAGGTCCCGGAAGGACTGCCAGCCAACGTGACCACGCTTAGTCTGTCCGCCAACAAGATTACGGTGCTGAGACGGGGGGCCTTCGTCAACGTCACGCAGGTCACCTCGCTGTGGCTGGCTCACAGTGAGGTGCGCACCGTCGAGGCGGGGGCACTGGCAGTGCTGAGTCAGCTCAAGAACCTCGACCTCAGCCACAACCTCATAGCAAACTTCCCTTGGAGCGACCTCCGTAACCTGAGCGCGCTGCAGCTGCTGAAGATGAACCACAACCGCCTGGGCTCGCTGCCCCGGGACGCCCTCGGGGCGCTCCCGGACCTGCGCTCCCTGCGCATCAACAACAACCGGCTGCGCACCCTGGAGCCCGGCACGTTCGACGCGCTCGGCGCGCTGTCTCACCTGCAGCTCTACCACAACCCCTTCCACTGCAGCTGCGGGCTCGTGTGGCTGCAGGCCTGGGCCGCGAGCACCCGGGTCTCCTTGCCGGAGCCCGATTCTATCGCGTGCGCCTCGCCTCCCGAGCTGCAGGGAGTGCCCGTGCACCGCCTGCCCGCCCTGCCCTGCGCGCCGCCCAGCGTGCGCCTGAGCGCGGAGCCGCCGCCCGACGCGCCCGGCGCCCCTCTGCGCGCAGGCTTGGCTTTCCTGTTACACTGCGCCGCTGAAGGCCACCCCACCCCCCGCTTGCAATGGCAGCTTCAGATCCCGGGTGGCACTGTAGTCTTAGAGCCACCGGTTCTAAGGGAAGACGACGGAGGAGGCGCGGTGGAGGATGGCGAGGCTGCCGGAGACGAGGACCCGCCTACGCAGACCGAGGCACCGACTCCGGCTCCAGCGCCCGCTTGGCCGGCGCCTCCGGCCACCCCGCGCTTCTTGGCCCTCGCAAACGGCTCTCTGCTGGTGCCTCTCCTGAGTGCCAAGGAGGCGGGCATCTACACATGCCGCGCACATAATGAGCTGGGCACCAACTCAACGTCAGTGCGGGTGACGGTGGCTGCAGCGGGTCCGCCAAAACACGCGTCCGGAACGGGGGAAGAGCCTGATGCCCAGGCCCCGACCTCCGAGCGCAAGACCACCACTAAAGGCCGCAGCAACAGCGTCCTGCCCTCAAAGCCTGAGGGCAAAACCAAGGGCCAAGGTCTGGCCCGGGTCAGCATCCCCGGGGAAACTGGGGCGGAGCTGGAAGAGACCGATGAGGGCGAAGGCGAACAGGAGGGAGGTCAGATCCCCGCGGACCCGATGGGGGAGAAGCACTGTGGCCACGGGGACCCGTCTCGCTACGTCTCCAACCACGCGTTCAACCAGAGCTCGGAGCTGAAGCCTCACGTCTTCGAGCTGGGCGTCATCGCGCTGGACGTGGCGGAGCGGGAGGCTCGGGTGCAGCTGACGCCTCTTGCCGCACGCTGGGGCCCCGGGCCGGACGGCGCCACCGGAGCGCGGCGGCCTGGACGGCGGCCCCTGCGCCTGCTCTACCTGTGTCCCGCGGGGGGTGGCGCGGCAGTCCAGTGGTCGCGCGTGGAGGAGGGGGTCAACGCCTACTGGTTTCGCGGCCTGCGGCCTGGCACCAACTACTCGGTGTGCCTAGCGCTGGCGGGCGAGGCGTGCCACGTGCAGGTGGTGTTTTCCACAAAGAAAGAGCTGCCGTCCCTGCTGGTTATCGTGACGGTGAGCGTCTTCCTCCTGGTGCTGGCCACGGTGCCCCTGATGGGTGCCGCCTGCTGCCATCTACTGGCCAAACACCCGGGCAAGCCCTATCGCCTGATCCTGCGGCCACAGGCCCCCGACCCTATGGAGAAACGCATCGCTGCGGATTTCGACCCGCGCGCCTCCTACCTGGAGTCTGAGAAAAGCTACCCAGCCCGGGGCGAGGTGGGGGGCGAGGGGCCAGAGGAGGTCCCGGAAGAGGGCCTCGATGAAGATGCGGAGCCGGCGGACCCGAGAGGGGACCTTCAGAGAGAGGAGAGCCTGGCGGGCTGCTCGCTGGTGGAGTCTCAGTCCAAGGCCAACCAAGAGGAGTTCGAGGCTGGCTCCGAGTACAGCGACCGGCTGCCCCTAGGGGCCGAAGCCGTCAACATCGCCCAGGAGATAAACGGCAACTACAGGCAGACGGCCGGCTGAGTCCGCGCCCCGCCTGCCCGCCCCCGCCTGGGAGCCTCGTAGCCTAGGGATGGCTGGACTTTACCACCCTCTGGGACCGCACCCCACCCCAGGCCTTCAGCCCCTCTGCCTCCCTAGCCCTCTCCAGGCGTCCCTCCGAGGAGTGGGCCGAATTCAGCGGTCCCCGCTCAGTCGCCGCCGTTCTCTCGGCGGCCCTGAGTCCCCACCCCCACCCGAAGCACAGTCAGGCTCCTACCTCCTCTGAGACACCACGCAAGGACGGCAAGAGACCGTCCACGCCTTCCATCCCACCGCGAAAGCCACGGCAAGCCCCGCCCGTGGAACTGGAGTCGAGGGGAGCGGCCAGTGGCCGGCCACACGTGCCCGGGAGCCTTAGGACAGGGCCCCGCGCGGAGCGCTGTGCGTCTCTCACTTTGACCCCTCTCTGCCTCTTCAAGGTTGCATGTGCCAGAAGCCCGCTCATTTTCAGTCTCAACGCCCCTTCCCCACGATGATCCAGATTCGAGGGCCCCGTCCCTCCGTTCCTGCCCCATTTCTGTCCAGCCAGAGCCAGGCTGGGCACCTGGGACGCCTTTCAACCCAGCGCACTGATTTTTCTTGTTTTCGTTGTTTTCAAAGACAGCGACATTTCTGGGTCTGGTGCTAACACGCCCTTCCCAACTTCTGGGGGAGCGGGTGTGGGTGTGTCAGGTGTGAGAGTGGAGTCCGCTTTCCTCCGCCTCTCTCCTAATTTCAAGCGCTGCAGGACCGAGCGCGCCCCTTTTCCTCACAGGGTGCAGCCTCGGTTTCGTTGTCAATTTATCGCAGGTGCCCGAGGTTGGTGCCACCGCGCCACAGCGGCTCCGCGGGATGCAGACCCCAGCAGGAGCGCGCGTGGGGCGACTCCCCGGCGCGGCTCCGAGCGGGCCTGCGCGGCCTGGGCCAGGCGGCGGCCTGGTGCGGGGTCGCGGAGGGACCGTCTGGCTCCGCGTCGCCCCTCCTCCCGGGGGAGCGGAGTGTGCCCGGCGTGTAGAACCCGCCGCGTGGGCTGTAGACGTCTGTGTCCTGTAAAGTGTGACGGTGTAGTGTAAGGGGGAGGGGAGCGGGCGGGCAGGTGGGCGAGGAGGGAGGGAGAGGGCGGGGGTGGCCAGGGGGCTCGGGCAGGGTCGGATTTTAGTTGTTTTAGGAAAGCGTCAGGGGTAGCGGTTCGGGCGTCCGGCCCTGCGCCCTAGCTCTGGGCGAAGCGCAGCACAAGCGTGGGTGGCCCCGGGAGGCGTCGACCTCGGAGCCCACGTCCTTTTCTAAACGCTTCTGTACCTGAACTGTCAATAAAGTAATCGAGTTGAACAGGGCTCGGCGACATTTTGTGTAGGGCGGGGCGTCGGGGGGGGGAGTCGGGGAGGGGTACAACAAAGGAAGAAGGAACCCGCAGAGGCTGCCTTTGGGGAGTCCTTTTGCCGGGTGCTTGCCCCTGACCCCTGCTCTGGAGGCTTTCCAACCCTGAGAAGGGAAGTGATACCACCCAGGGTGGGAGGAGGGCGGCAGGGATCTGGGAGGACTCTTAGGGGTGGGAGGAGGGCGGCAGAGAATTGGGAGGACTCTGTGTGTGTGTGTGTGTGTGTGTGTGTGTGTGTTTGTGTGTGTATACATGCATGTGCCTGGGATGTGTGTGTATGTGTTTCTGGGGTGGGTGGGAGTGATGGTGATGTTATCAGCAGCTGCCGGGGAGTCCAACACAAATTCAGGTCTGAAGCCACACCAACTTCATTGTTTACAAACAGAGACCGGAAGACAAGGGGGAATCAAGACAGGACGCCAGGCTCCTGACCAGGCAAAGTGCTAAGGCTGGGCTTCCTGTGGCTTTCAGCTGTGCCTGAGAAGGACAGGAAGTAGTTGGGAAGGGAGATAAAGAGAAAAGAAGAGACTTGGGGGCGGGGAGTAGATAGAAATTCCATCCTTCCTCATGGTTTTTGCTTTTGTGGGGACCAGATCTTCTACTTGGACCAGTGTAGGATGCGGCACAGGCCCAACTCAGACTCCTGGATACAGGTCTCGCTGGGCCAGTGAGTGCTCAAAGGTGGGTCTGCAGAGAGAAAAAAGCTAGTTCCTATTCCTCCTCATCCCAGAGATTGGGAGTTCTCTTAAAATGCCCTGCCCCAAGCCTAAGTGCTTGGTGCAGAAGGAAGGGAGGGGGCTGAGAGTTCAATCCTTTGTCTGGGGCAAAGCTCCCAATCACATAAGCAGACACTGCTCAGCTAGGCTTGGTGCTTCCTAAGCCAGAGGCCTGCAGTCTCTGACCATAGAACATAGAACAGGATAGGTAGGTGCAGAGGCTGGCCTATGGCCTGGGGCTATGGCTGTGCACATAGATATGACCCTCACAGGAGCTCTCTTTTCTGCTCAAATGTTTGCACGTGCATAGAATGGTCCTTAGCCTCTGCCTTCCCTCTAAAGCTCCATGTCTGTTTTATTCTTTCAGACTCCTTCATTCCTCCTTGTTTTCTCACGGCTGTTCTAATTCAGCTCCCCGCTTGAGGTTCAATCTGTGGGCTCACCTACCCTTATCCAGAGCTGTGGAACTCACTATTTACCCACCATCGCCATCAATGAGCCAGTTGTTCAACAGCTCTTACAGTGTGTCTCCTCACTGCCGCCCCTTTGGCCTTGACTTTGCCCCATGTGGGGACTTGGAGGGTTTGGGCAATGTAGTCCTCACCTCTCTCTGCCATTCCAGAGCTCCAAGCACCTCCTCTGAGCACCTCTGTGTGCCTTGGGTGCTGTGGGAGCTTTGGCTTCCCTGGGGTGCATGTATGATCATGAAATGTATAGGAATATCAGATGATGACGGAGTCTAATGAGTTGGGAGACTGTGTGTGTGTTTGTATTGAGGGACCTGGGAAATGGTCAGAAAATGCAATATGACAGCAGCAGCATCAGAACATTATGTCAGGTGCAGTAATTGTTTGCACTATAGAAACCAGATGCCCTGGATGTAGCCTTGAAGTCAACCAGAAGCCGGTCTGCAGAAAGGTGATTTGAAAGGAGGGTGCCCCATAGTGTTCCTGAGAATCAGCTAGAATGAGAACCATCCTGGGGACTGTTAATATGAAGGGAAGGGAGCTGCTATGGGGACCTCTGCTCCCAGGTCAGTGTCCAGGAGACAGCCAGCCCTCAATACATGATAGCCGAATGTCAACCGGAACTGAAGTTAACATCTTGACAAGTGGGGGAGGACAAAAATGTGCAGGCTCTTACTTCCTGACAGTGATGAGAGACTTGATTTCCCTTTTTAGTTCTCAGAGCAATGCTTTTGGGTAGGTAAAGTGGGGAGAGAGTCTTGCTTCAGCTCTCACTCAGGGTTCTTTACATGAGAGCTCAGGTATGGCACACTCTTCAGAGAAAGAACAGAAGGCATGGCTTGGGAGGGGGCTAGCACACCAGCATGAGCACTGAGCAGGGAGAGGGGGGGTTGTTTCAGAGATTAAGTGCATATTGGGGGAAGGCTGTGCTCAGGTGTCAGGAGAGTAACAAAGGCTCCATGTGGGGACCAGAAATTGCCACTTTCTCTTACCCACTAGCAACATAAAGAAATTGACAAACCAAGCTGGAGATCTGGAGGTGAAGGAAACCAGGCCACTCCGTTTGTAACATGTCAATTAATTGATTGTGTTTGAAACATGCTGGTGTACACCTGCACATCTAGTGACAAGATTTTTCCTTAGGGCTCGAGAGGGAACAGTGTCAAACTGCAAATGAAAGATCAGCTGTGACTGGCCTGGGGAACAGGTTCCGTTATGACATATTGTGCTGTAATAGCATTTAGTTCAAAATGTGCCCAGCATTCTTAGGAAGACTTGACATTTTCAAAAGCCATTCAAATGCCCTGTGCTAAGCAGATCCAAATTTAACGTATTGGGTTAAGTCAGTCCGGTGAGTGTACAGTTGGAGATAAGACACTTTCGAAATTGTGCTTAGTGTTCGCTCTTGGTTCGGACGTGTGAATGAAAGTTTAATAACTAAATTTTAGTCCATCTGGAGCAAGGAGAATAGGAAGGTTTATATTTTTTTAATCAGCTGTTTATGGCTTAACTTACTCCCTGTGTGTGGAGCTAACTTGGTTTTGGACAAACTAGATGTGTTTTCTCTTAGCACCACTCTGTTGAACTGGCCCTCAATTTGAGTCTAGGAACCATTTAAAATGTCCAATCATTTGAGAGAAAAACTGCCAGAATCTCAGAAATGAGGGAGGAATTTTCTAAGAATTGGTCAGTGTTGAAACAGAGAAAGGAAAAGGGTGAAAATTAATTGCCAGCTGTGTTTTTATAACGGTGACTCCCTAAGCGTTTGGACTGGATATTCTAGCGATCACCACTTACTATTAACACAAATAATCATAACACCATTAATAGCCAAAGCTAACCGGTTGAATATTTACCACATTCCCATATTCCAGAACCACATTATGCTTTACAATAATCATTTTATTTGTCTTTGAGTGACAGTGTTATTATTCCAGTAGGCATGCAAAGAAACCAGAGACAAGGAGGGTTCTTAACTTGTTGAAGGTCACACAGCTGGTGATTCTCAGAGCTGAGGTTTGTCTGGTTCTGACTCAAGTTGAACTTCTCCTGAGTCTCCTATTAATTTGATTTTTACAAAAGATACTATGTTCCGTTAAATTTACTGATAATTATGGAGTTAGTCTTAAAAAAAAGGTTTATTTTTCTGTCTTTCACTTCTCAAAATAGCATTCTATTCATGACAATAAAGGCAATGCCCACTTAAATCCAAGACAGGAGGATTATGATTCTGAAGCCATTCTGGGATACATATTAAGTTTTGGACTAGTCAGAGTGACATAGCAAGACCTTATCCAAACAAAACATACATACAAACATTTAAAATTTTAAGTTTAAATTAAAAAATTCCTACTCAGACTACTGTCATTGCTCTTGATTTCCCACTGTAACTTGATGGTAGGATCCTATTGCTGAAGGCATGACACACTTTGGTTGTGGTACATAAGGAAATAGAGCTGGAATTAACCTGGAAATTCCTTTCCTATGGACTGTCATAATACCAAAAGGTGATATTCAGGCCAATGGGGAAGAAAACCACCAATGGACTTACCTAATGGCAGGCCCTGCATGCTACAATACCAACCCACCAGTCAAGATGTGTTCGTGGGTACAATAATGGCATGACCGCTACGGGGTAACCAGCTACACTCTGATTGATTGGAGTCCTGCTCCACAGAAGGGAGTTTGTGCCTGGTATCTCAAACCTGGTCAAGCTCCCATGACTGAGGAGGTCATAGGCTGTGGAGTGGGGACATACTACTGTTATCTTTCTAAACAGACATGTTGTCAAACTGTTCCCTAACAGTTATGTACTGCTCTTACACTTAATCAAAGAAACTGAAATGATCAGTGGTCAACACAGACTCAAACTGTAGAGAAAGAAGTGACTACTGAGGGCTCGTCCCTCAGTAGTCTCAAACCCCAAGACTCAGAGCACATTTCAGAAGAGGGGGCAAAGAGGATGTAAGTGAAAGGATGGGAGGAGGGTTTCGTGGACACAAAATGGCTGCTGCACCTATGAGCTCACTATAGCTTGGGCTACCTGCACCGCTCTGATGAAAATCAAGCCAGTCAATAATTCTGGAATGGGTTGTGGAAGGATTCATGAGACTCCATCCCTAGCTGAGGAGTTATTTGATGGTTGTTGAGGGTGAGTGAGTCATTTTTCTTCAGGAGCGTGGCCTCTAGTAGGCTGTCCATGCTCATGCATGCTGCACTAACTAGATTCAGAGTGTGATGATGATGATAACACATAGTAATAGTAGTAGGAGTAGTAGGAATAGTTAACAGGAGGAAGAGGGAGAGGAGATGTTGGAGAAAGCCCAGGGGAAAGGAAAGGGAGAGTTAGAATAGATATTATCAAGGAATAAACACAGAATGTTTTTTAAAAGGTAAACATGCAATTCCCACTTAAACTAGCTCCCTTGAGCTGTTACTGAGAACGGGATAGTCACCTCTTAAGAAAATGCTCGGCAGTATACAAAAGTCAAAGGAACCTCAGGACTCACCAGTTTCCCTCTTGGATATAAACCCAACAGATATGGCTTCTTATGTTCATCAAAAGTCTATTGGTGGACATGAACACACAAATGCTCATAGTGTCATTCTTTGAAATCATTCCAAACAATAAAGCATAGAAAAGAACGTGTAGTCTATAATGGGATACTACTCGAACATGAAGAAGAGCAACTGCAGCTGGGCCCGGCCGTGATGTCACAGTGCTGAAGGAAGGAGCCAGCCATGAAGGAGAAAGCAATGCATGGAGTCGCTCACAGCAAATTGAAAAGTGAGTAAGGTTAATAAAAGAAGAATGTTGGATGGCACTGTGCTCTAAGGAGGGACTCTGAGGACTTCTGAGGACCAGAAAGGTTGCAAATCTTGATCTAAGTGACAGCTGCCCATCAAGCGGCACCTAAGATTTATGTCTTTCATTGTATTTATTACACTGTAACTGTTAGCTTTTGTATGTTCGCATGCATGTTAGCATGTGCATGGCCCATGTGCACATACATGAAGGAGACCAAAGCTGATGCCTGGTGTCTTCCTTCATTACTTCCTCTGTACTTTATTTACTGAGTCAGGATCTTCTAGCCCAGCCCAGAGTTTTGAAGATCAACTAGACTAGCTACTCTGCTTGTTCTAGTTAGCCCCTGTTGCTGTGTTAGCTGGGTTGTGGGTGACCACCACTCCTGCCCAGATATTTATGTGGGTTCTAGAGATTGATCCCCAGTCTTCATGCTTTCATGAAGCAAGTGCTTTATCCACTGAGCCACCCTCTCCAATCCCATACCTCAACTTTAAAAATGGAAAAATAATCCTTGGGACTGGATGTAGTGGCACATGCCTTTGATTAATGCCAGCACTCTGGAGGCAGAGACAGGAAGATCTTTGTGAGTTTGAGGCCAGCCTAGTCTTCACAGCAAATTCTAGGCCATCCAGGGTTACACAGTAAGAACCCCCTGTCTCAACAAAAATGAAACAAAATGTAAACATAGTTATTTGTGCTCATTTTTTATCTGGCCAGTTCAAGACAGCACCACCAACCACTTGAAGCTGTTTTTAGCTTTTGGTTAGTTAAAATAAAATATAATGGCTACATGCAACCAGTGGCTACTGTGCTTTGACAGAAGGGATAGAGAAAACTCATCAAATACACAAAAAAATGTATTAAGAATAAATTATTTCCCCAGTCAATAAAAGCTGTAGTTAACACTTTACATTTCTTCTAGACTCCTTCTAAGGCATTTTATTATATTGCAAGAGTGGTATATGAACGCATTTTTGTCATAAAATAGTTAACACCACTACCCCACCTCATGTGGTTCCATCCAGTGCACCCAAAAGCAGCCTCATCCCACCAGGTTCCTACGGATTCCTCTTCCTCATCTCTAGCTGCAGTGGTCCTAGGATACTGCGAGACAAAGCAGATGAGGATCAAACACAGAACTGACAGGCGCTGCTCTTACTGAGTGTCCCAGAGCAAGGTACCAGCTGTAAATCCAGCAGACTTGTTTTATGGGCTTTCCTTTTTTCCTCTAAGACAAGATCTCATTAGGTAGCCTAGATGAGCCCCAAGCTTTCTACTCCCCTGCTCCCTAAATGCTGAAATCTCAGGCATGCACAACCATGCCTCCCTCCAGCAGTCACTGCTCTGTGAAGACTCTGCCAGCAGGCAGCCTGTGGCTCAGGGTCAGACAGAAAACCCAAAGGAGGTAGTGTGTAAGAGGCTCAACTAGCTCCTACTGGGTGGGGTTAGAGGTCCTTGGTGACCTTCATGAATGCCACAGTAAAATTCTGGAGGCTGCTGACTCCTGTTGTGCCCATGTGGCAATTCTCTCTGAGGTTGGCACTGCAGAGACAAAAGACAAAGGCTGTCTGATCAGTTCATCTTCCTCGTCATGTTTACGTTTTGAGTTTGGCTTTTAATTCATGAATTTTTAAGCTTTCTTCACCTTAATATACACGTGTATAGCTATTAATGCTCTCTTAAGTACCATTCCTCCAAGCCCCTAAGTTTTGATAGCTACTGTTTGCATTGTCATTCAGTCTTAAATATTTCATTCCTGTAAGATTTGCTCTTGGGATCATGAATAATTTAGGTACACGCTTTTACATTTTTAAATGTATAGTTTTTCTGTCATTTTAAAATCACGTCTTTAATACTAATTTCAATGCACTGTTGTCAGAGAATAGAGGTTGCAAAATAGAGGTTGGTTGGTGATTGTTAGAACCTTTTCCAAAGGAATGATACATAGCCAATTTCTATAAATGTTCATTCAAGTTTGAAAAGGATGTGTTTGTCTTGGCCCTGGGAAGATAGCTAAGTCACTAAAATGTTTGGCATGCAAACATGAATACTTGAGTTCAATCCCAGAGCCCACATACAAAAGCCAGGCACGGCAGTGTGTCTTTATGATTCTGTTATGCTGGGAAGGCAGACAACAGCCTGTCCCTGTCACTAGCCTCTATCCACTGGAGAGCTAGCCTAATGGTTCTGTGTTGTTTTGCACTGTAGGATCTCAAGGTCCTTTCATAAAGCTCATTGTCCCTTAGACCAGTATAATGTACAAAAAAAAAAAAAAACCCAAAACATCAAAAGACAAACAAGCATAAAACATTGCCACAAAGAGAAAACTATGCAAAGCCTGTCAGAAATAAACTGACCTGCCTGAGGCCGCTCTCATCTTCCTTCATCTACTTCCTTCCCCACTCCCCAGCTCTGCCTTGCTGGCCCCTGGCCTGTACTGAAACTATAGGTGGTGCAATTACACACTCTTCCTCCAGCTCCCGTCGGACACCTCCACTTCATGGGATTCACATGGATCTTCCACACTTTCCTCACCCTGCTGTTGACAGACATTTGTGCTGTTTCCTATTTGGGGCTACTGCAAATAACACTGCAATTAATGTTCTATTTGTGGCTTTTGGGAAGTCTATGCATTTCTGGAGGAGTAGGATATCGGAGCTGTATGATGCGTCTATGCCCAGCTTTGGTAGAAATTCCCAGTTTTAACTCACTGTGGCTCCTGTCTGCTTTGAGCTTTAGGCATTCTAAAAGGTTGGTAACAGCACAGGGTCGTGATTCTAACTGGCATTAGCTGGTGACTAATGACGTGTGAGGCATCTGTTTGCTGTCTAGCCTGTTATGAATTGTGCCCACTGTAACTTCAAGGCCAGCCAGAACTATTTAGCAATATTCGTCTCAAACAACCAGAAATCAAAAATGTTTAAAAAGTTCCTCTCTCCCTTTGTTATCGGGTTGTACCTGTCATTCTTTTTTTATTTTTATTTTTACACATATGGATCACATGCATATGCCTTGGAGCACATACGGCTGCCAGAGGACAACTTGTGGGAGCACTACTCCTTCCACCACGGGAGTCCTGGTGATCAAAGTCAGGTCATCAGGTATGGCCACAGGCTCCTCCTTGCCGGAGGAGTATTCTTGCTAGGCCCATCTTTCTTTTTCTTTCTTTTTTAGACAGGGCTTCAAGTCTTACTGGTTAGCTAGAGTTCCTGAAGCAGCCTTGCAGATCTGCTCTTCCTGTCTCCAGCTCACTCACCTCCCAAGTACTAGGGTTGCAGGCATGGACCACCACACTGTCTGGCGCTGAGGATGGAACTGGCTGTGATGCACAGAGTTTGGTGCACAGTGGGAAGGCACCCGACTGACTCGGCTGCCTGTCCAGCCCCTGGTTACCTTTCTCTTGCTGTAGGAGTCAGTTACATACTCTGGTTATAAGGCCTTTGAATTTAAAATGCCCCCTTTCTGCCTCTGGTTTCTCTTTTCATTCTTTTATAGTGTCTTTTATGGATTTGGCTTCCATTTTAATGTATTCCAATGTGACAATTTTTCTCCTATGGTTAGTGCTTTTCAGCCTGTGTTTAGGAGATCTTGGCCTAGGGTCTTTAAAATAGTCTCTTATTTTCTCCTAAAAGCATTATTGACAGCCATGCTTAGAGCCTGTCTGGAAGTTGTTTGGTGTAGTGAATGGAGCCAATACCCCCCCCCATGAGAATCTCAAGGTGGGCCAACCATTTTAATCACAAAGACTTTCTTTTCCCACTCTTAACCCTTTCACAAGTTTTTGGGATGAAGATATACATCTTTGTTTGTCTGCTTGCTGTTTGTTGAGAAAGGGTCTTCTGTTACCACTTTTAAGCTAAGGGTGACTTTGAACTCCTCATTCTCCCACCTCCCAAGTGTATCATGAGCACTTGGGAGGTCACGAGCAAGTGCCACCACGTTTTGTTTTGTTTTCTTGAGACAGGATCTCACTGTGTAGCCTAGGCTGTAGTCAAGGCTTGCTTCAGGTCTGTGACCTTCCTGAATTCTGAGCTTATAGGTGTGAGTCACTACACTTGGTGAAGACATGCGCATCTTTGGGGGGGGGTCACTGCTACACCTGCTGCAGTGAACGTGAAACTGGTTTCCCTGCATCACCATCATTATTTTATTATCATTATCTTATTATTGCCATTATTGTTATTATCAGGCATTTCGGCAGGTGTGTACCAGTACCTCACTGTGGTGTTAGCTTTCATTTCTCCAGTGTTATGGTATGGGTTTATAATCCCCGGTGCTAAGGAGGCTTAGACAGGAGGATCTAGAGTTCAAGGCCAGCCTAGGCTATAAAACAAAACCCTGTCCTTTTAATAAAAAAAGTCTTATTGTGTGTGTCGTATGTTTATTTCTGTGTGTGTTTGAGTGTGCATACACTGTGGCATGTACATGGAGATCAGAGGACAACTTTCAGGAACTGATTCTGTCAGCTTGCCACAGAAGAGCTGTACTTGGTGAGCTATCTCTCTGGACCAAAAGACCGGTCTTAAAATGAAATGTGCTTATGCCTGCAGTCATTTTCTGACGGGATTGCTAATGATGTGTTCAGCCTTGAACGTGAAGAGCACTTTACAAATCCTAACCACACGCCAGTTAGATTTGCAGTTTGCAAATCTCCTCCCATTCAGTAGCTTTTCTTTTGATCCCTTTTGCCCTGTCTTTCACAGGATGAACCCCTTTACTTTTTGTGAGATCAAATTGACCAAGTTTCCTTATTTCTGCTGTTACATCTGAGAAGTCTTTGCCTAGCTCTAGATCCTAAAGATTTTCCCTTCTGTGTTTTTTCCCAATAAAGCTTTAAAGTTATAGATTTTATCTACCTCCCTGATCCATTTCCAGTTGGTTTTTGTGTGAGACTTGCAGCATGATGGAAAGCACTGCTATTGAAATGCTGTCTCTCCTCCATCAAGCTGCAATGTGTCTTTGTTAGAAATCAGTTGGGCTGGTGTGGGTGGGTCAGCTTCCGGTTTCTTCAGTTTGTGCCATGGAGCTCTGTATGTAATACTCCACACTGTATTGATTGCTGTAGAAAGTAAACCCAAATGTCAGGTGCAGCGATGCCTCCCACTTTATTTTGCCTACCACGAGGCTATTTTAGCTACTCTGAAGGCTGTGTCTGCCTTTATACATTGTAGAATAAGCTGTCTGTTTACATAAGGCCTTGCTGAGATTTGCACAGAACTGCGTTAACCCACAGACTTCTTTACCAGCATGAACCTCAGAATCCACAAGCATGATATTGTCTTTCCTTTTATTGAAATCAACTTTAAGATTTTGTAGTTTTTCATCATTAAAGACTCTGAATATAGTTTCAATGTGTACACATGCATTTTAGTTTCCACATGTTTATTATTAGTATATAAAAGTATGATTAGTTTTGCATGTTGATTCTATACCTTACAACTTTGCTGAACTCACTATTAGTTCTAAAAATGTTTTTCCTTGATTTTCTAAGCTATTTTAATTCTATATTATTGGATATTATTATTACTATTACTATTTTACTTTTGAGACAGTGTCTTGCTATGTAGCCCAGGCTCGCCTTGAACTCTGTTCCCCAGTACTAAGATTAAAGGCACATGACACCATGCTCAGCTTTTGTTTCTTTTTTTGTTTTGTTTTGTTTCTTTTTTTCATTTCTGAGGCAGAATCCCAGCAATAGTTCATATTAGAGACAGAGTCTCACTCTGTAGCCCAGGCTGGCCTTGAATTCACTACGTGGCTCATACCAATCCCAAACTCATAGAAGTCCTTCCTCGGCCATCCAAATGCTGGGATTATAGGTAGGGGCCACTGTGTTTAACTTAAATGTCAGTTGTAAAGACAACTCTCGTTTAGTTTTTGAGACAGAAATCTCATAATGTAGACTAACCAGCCCTTGACAGCATTCAGTGCTTCTGCCTTGTCTTTCTGAGAGAGAGCTGGTCTCAAAGGGCAAGCCGCCACACCTGGGCTGATTCTTACTTGACTTACCCATGGGCCCATGTGCTAATGTTGTTCGTTCATGTTTGCTTTCTCTTGTTTTTTATTTTTTAATAAAAAATATTCTCATGTTGTAGACTGTTCAAAAGACCCAACTTTTGTGTTTGTCATTCAGTTATATTCCTTACCTAGTTTATCAATATCAGGCTTTTATCTCTGTCAGTATTTTCCTTTCTATTTCCTTCAAGTTTATTGTTTCTCTCTCTCATACACACACACACACACACACACTCTCTCTCTCTCTCTCTCTCTCTCTCAGTTCCTTGAGAATTCGGTTACTTATAAAAACCTTTATTGTTTTGGACTTTTGTATTATTTCTTTTTTAAAAAGATTCTATTTCATTATTTTTAATTATGTGTAGGTGTGTGTATCTGCAAGTGGGTCTGTGCATATGACAGCAGGCGCCCAAAGAAGCCAGAGGTATTGGATTCCCTGATCTGAGGTTACAGACATTTGTGAACTGCCCGACATGGGTTCTGGGAACCAAACTCTGATCCTGTAGAAGAGCAGCAAGTGATTTTAACATTCTACATATTATTTTGGTAGTTAATTCAGGTTTTGCTATGTAATGTTATAAGGGTTCTTTCAAAAATTCTGCATTTTAGTATGTGGTGACTGGTAAAGAAGACAGCTGTTCTGAGGACAGCTGGAATGTGTCTATCAAAGTGGTTCAAATTTTACTTCATGTGCATTGTTCAAGGCTAAAAATTCCATGTGAGCATTTGAAATAATTGGATGTTAGTCATTTAGACTCTGACTCTAAGTAAAGTACAGTATCTAGAAAATTATCTCTTGCACATTTTACTACAAAAAAGTTTATCATTTGAGTTTGAATTTCCTCCTGAGGCCAAGATTGTTTTTAGGTTGTGTTTTATGTTTAGTTATGTGTTCATGTGTGCATTTGTGCACACATTTGTGCGGATGCCTTTATGCAGATGCATTTGTGCACACATTTGTGCGGATGCCCTGGAAGGTCAGAGTCACGAGATTCCCCTGGGGCTGGAGTTACAGGTGGTTGGGAGCCGCCTGATTTGTGTGCAGAGCTGAACTCAGGTCCTCTTCAAGAACACTATGCACTTAATAAAATATTTCACATGTGAACTTGCATGCATATCTGCACAGTATGTGTCCTCAGAAGTCAGAAGAGGGCTTTGGATCCCCAGAACTGTAGCTAAAGACGTTGTTAGCCACCAAGCGGGTGCTGGGAACTGAACCCAAGTCATCTACAAAAGCAATAAGTGCTCTTAACCTCTGAGCCATCTCTCCACCTCCACATCATGCTCTCTTAACTGAACTATCTCTCTAGTCTCTAAGCCAGCCCCAAAGCCAAGGACTTTTACAAGTATAATTTTTAATTTTTCAGGTGAATGGTTTTATGAACTGTTGTTGCTGGTATACCTTTTAGCTGATTCTCTCTTTTTAAAAAGTAAATGAATTCATTAGTTAATTTGTATGTTGGGGAGCCAGTGCTCTGCCTCTGCTGTGTGGGCTCCGGGAATTTAACTCAGGTCATCAGCTTCGACGGCGAACACTTTCATTCACTTAGCCATCTTGCTAGCCTTCTTTTGGTTATTCTTTTTTTGTTTCTTTTAGAAACATTTAATTTTATAATATATATGGTTTGTGGGTTTGTGAAAAAATATATGTGTTAATTTTTTGTGTGTTTTGAATTTTACTGATTGCTTTTGTGAACCAGTTGATTTTTTTAAGCGTTTGTTTTAATTTCATGTGTGTTTAAAGAGAGTATACACTTTCTAACTATTGAGTAAAATACTTTAGATGACTTTTAAGATCAGGCTACTAAATTATTCCTGAGTCACTCGCATAGTTGCTGATCTTCTATCTAATCTGTGGACTTCAGGGAGATTTATTTAAACCTTTCCTCTTTAGCCAGCCTGGTGGTGCAGACCCCAAATCCTAGCTCCTAGCTGCTCAGAGTCTAAGGCAGAAAGATCACAAAGTCAAGGCCCCCTGGGCTACAAAACAAGATCAAAAGCAACATGGGCAAAAAGAAAAAAAAAACTAAATATTGAAGCTGGAGAGAGCTGAGTCGGTGAAGTACCTGCTGTGCAGAGACGGAGACTGATCCCAGAACCCCTGTAAAAAAGTGAATCGTGGTGCTGTGTGCCTGCACACTCTACCCTAGTCACCTAGCTCAAGCCAAAGGGAGACCCTGTCTCAAGGAAAGCAAAGAGAATGAAGGCGCTGCAGAGGTGGCTCAGAGAGTAAGAGCACTTGCTCTAGCAGAGGACCAAAGGTCAGACACCAGCACGCACATGGCCACTCACAACAGTTTGTAACTCCAGTCCAGGGGACCCAACACCCTCTTCTGGAAACATTAATACAAATAAAGTAAACATTAATAAATAAAATAAAATAAACATTAACACAAATAAAATAATACATTTTGTAAGAAAATCTTTAAAAGGAAAAGGTGGATAACATCTGAGAAGTGGCCCTGAAGTCCTGGGCACATGCGCGCACGTGCGCACACAAAAACACACACCATATACAAACACACAACATACAACACACATTTAGATGCATGCACACACACATCTCTCACTGTGGCTGGAGATGTGCTTTTCTCTCACATTTCTGCATTGCAAAGCTGTACTGTGTGAATGCCAAGGTCTGTGACATCCAGGGAGTCACAGTGTCTGTCCACATGTCATTACCACCGACTGTGTGTAATTTTACCATAAATCTATTCTTTCCTGGTGTGAAGATTGCAGCTCTCGTTTCCTTTGTTTTATAATGTATGCCTAATATATCCTTTTCTATTATTAAAATTTATTTTTAATCAAATATTTCTCAAAGGAAAAATCCAGCCCTGTGCCTTTCCTCTGTTCCAGTTCCCCAGGGCAACGATTCTCAACTTTTTCCACCTCTGCTATTTCCTACCATATTAAAACATGACATGATTTCCTGTATTTATTTTTTAAGTTTTGAATGCAAGATACTGACTTCCTATGGAGGTTGAAGAATTAATTTTCTTTCTCTCTCTCTCTTTCTCTCCCTCACACACGCTCTCTCTCAATGCCGCCCTCCCTCCTTCTAGTATAATTAAATTGCAATTATTGCTTAAATCCGTGTTCAAAGTTGTCATTATGATAATTATGCAAACATTATTCACAGCTGGTCCACATAAAAACCTACACTCCTGTTTCTTACACAACCTTCTGTTCTTCTTGAAGTTGGTAGTTACCTTGTTCTTTTTGTTTGCTTATTTTCTTTATTTCTATTACTGTAACCAGCTTACTGTGGAGGTGAAAATTTCACGGGTACTGGGTGTCTGATGGACTCAGGTCTTCACACTTATCAGGCAAGTGCGCACCCACTGAGCCATCCAGGCAGCTCCCTCCCCACACACACTCTGTCTTTTAATGAAGCAGGTAAGAATCCCAATTTTGTGAGACTAAAAATAGATGAATGTAATTACTGAACAATGAAAAGTAGAAAATTATGCATCACAAAAATGTGACCTTAACATGAGTAGGGGAACAACAGCAGATTACAAGTTTTGAATATGTGCAATGAACACAAACTACAAATTTTAGAAAATTATCATCAAACTCCATGACATACCATTACCATAACTTAGATATTTTCCTGAGTCTTAGTTATATCTCTGATGGCCTCAGAGTTAGTCAAGGTTCAACTAGAAGCAGATCCCACTAGGTGGACTTATTCCTGTCTACCTATCTTATCTATTTACCCATCCATCTATCTGTTTCTAAGCTCCGACCTTTCCAATCATGAAAGTTGCTTCAGTGTGCATTGCAAGGCACACACTGGAGCGCAGTGTATGTAGATCAGTGTGGATGTGAACGGAGGTGCATGTGGAAACTAATGAGGGTAAGGATTAGCTGGAACCCAGGAGCACAAGCTGGGACACATAGGACAGATGAGAACTTCCTGGCTTTGATGACACAGGCTTCTTGCTGGAGAAGCTGGTGCTCATGACACATAGCTAAACACACACCTCGCCCAAGCGTCAGGGTCACTGAAGTAGGACCCTAGGGGAGAGTGGAACCTTTCAGACCTGCTGCTGCCTGCACCAAGGAGGTGACCTGGCAAGCAAGCACCCAGACAGCTGCTACCTCTTTTCTGTGGCCTTCTAAAATGTCACCGTACCCACTCCAACTAAAATTATTCCAGGAGAGCTCTGAGAAGCAGCTCAGCCTAGTAAGTTGGCAAATTACAAGGCTGCTTCTTAATGGCAATGACTCTGTCCTGTTTGATTTTGTTTCACGCAGCCCAGCCTCAAACTCCCTATATCACCAAGGATGACCCGAAACTCCTGATCCTTCCACCTCTAACCCCTGCACACTGAGATTACAGCTGTGTGCTATCACACAAGACTGTTCATTTGTTTGTAGACAAGATTTCACTGCATAGCCTTGATTGGTCTGGAACTCGCTGTGTAGACCAGCCTTGTCTCAAACTTAACAATAATTTTTATCTGCCTCTCAGGTGCTAGAGTTATAGGCATGTGCCACCACACCCAGCCACAACTTCAGAGGTTTTATGTGTGTGTTTAATTTACTAATTATTTATTTTTATGCATACGAGTTTTGCTTGCATATATGCACGTGTACCACACGTGTGCCTGTGCCTGCAAAGGCCAGAAGACAATGTCAGATCCCCTGGAGCTAAGGACAGCTCCAAGACACTTGTGGGAGCTCAGGTCCTCTGCAAGAGCAGTAAGTTCTCATAACCACTGAACCATCTCTCCAGCCTCAACCTGTGTGTGTGTGTGTGTGTGTGTGTTGTTTGTTTCTTGGTTTTTGCATTAGTTTTAAGACAGGGTTTTACTGTGTAGAAGAGGCTGGCCTTGAACTCTCAGAGCTCTGTCAGCCTTTGCCTCCTGAGTTCTGGGATTAATGGTGTGCACCAGCACAAACTGCATTTTTGCTACAGTTACAGTGTTGGGTTCCATAGACTCGGAGATTCTGACCAACACTATTTCACAACCAACACTATCTCATGTGATCGCCACTTAACAAGTGCCCTCATATTTAATATATGGTTGTGGTGGGCAGTGGAAGCCTAGATTTGAAGCCTTGCTCCCTTCGTATCTTAAGGTGTGTAACATTTAGCAATCTAGAATACGTTTTGGATAAAGTGGTACCTGATTTGACTCGGCCCTCAGCCAGAACTGAGCACTTTCCTAACAAATTGGCACAGCAAACTATATGCATCGATGCCTGGTGAAGTGATCCAACAGGCAGAGGATCACTCCTTGGCATCATTTTTCACAAGAGAACAAGGTGCCTATTACCAGTGGCCAGTAATGTACTGAGGACATCTGAGACTCTCTGGCTTGCTGAGTGGTCAGCTGACAGCAACACTATGGAACAGTCTAGCAAGGCCAGCAGAATTTCCTAGATGGCCAATTCCATAGGATTTCAAAAAGTAATAAACCACTTCCATGTAAAACACCAAGTTTAGGGAGTATTTGTCAGGTAACAATAGATAACAAAATGCTATGGCACATATCTAACTGGATTTTAGAAATCCCAGTGGAATACCTTTCTTTCCATGGATATCAACAGAGATTTACTCTGCATAAAGACATGTGTGGTTGATTTTGGAATACCTTGAATTTTCTGTCTACCATGTCCCTCCTACCTTTTGAAAATTTTTATTGCAATTTTCCCGATCATGATCTGAATTGCTACAAATCTTGTTTCTGTTCTTTTGGCTCTTTCTTATTCAAGGAACAAAGGAAGATGTTGAAACTGGTTTCCTCATTTTTCTCTGGCTATTGGATGTGCTTCAGATATAATTAGGTTCATTTTTCCCCCCATCATAAGGGAACTACTGCTGAATGGCCTAGAAAACTATAAAATACAGAATAAAGCAATCAGAATGTCAGCAGGAAGGGAGCCCCATGGGCCTGTCTATACATGGGTGTGTGAAACGATGGCTCCCAGAACGAGACTGAGGGACATAGTCTATCAGTCACGTTGTCAGCCACCAATCGGACACTTGTGGAAAGCATCAGTTCCCGACGGTGACCCACTGTTCACAACCTCCTGCTTCTCACTGTCTGCTTTGCCTTGCCCTTACTGCATTCAGACTCCTCTCACCCATGCCCTGCTTTCTTCTAGCCAAAGCAAGCTTGTGTAACACAGCTGGGTGCTCCTTTCTGCTCGCCCCTCTTCACCGGACAAAGCAAACCCCTTTTCTCATTGGATTTTGGGATGTTCTCGGATTTCTAAGAGGGGGTGCCCACTGTATTGCAGCAGTCTCTCTTTCTAATAATGTCTTCCCGTTTCAGCACAGATCTGTTTTTCAGCTGACAAATGGCGTTACAGTCACCATTTTCTGGGAATGAAAATGTGGATAACTCAGAAAGCAGCAGCGTCTGACTGAGCCTTATGCTCAGCACTACCACTGGGTCCCCGCTCTTTCTTAGAAGTTAACCATGCCTGAGCAAAGCCAGTGTTTCAGAGATGTTGAAGGAAGGAAGCGAAGAATGAAAGGAGGGAAAGAAAAAGGAAGAGAGGGAGGAAGGGTAGAAGAAAGAAAGGGAGGGAAGGGGAAGGAAGGAAGGAAGGAAAGAAGGAAGGAAGGAAGGAAGGGAGGAAAGAAGGAAGGGAGGAGGGAGGACTTGCTGACAGAGAAGGAAGCAGGGAGAGTTGGTGCCCGGTCCATTCTTGCAGTTTGCAGCTGTTATCCGCTGAAGATGGTTGGAAATATATCCTGCTCTATCAGAAATGAGCGCAGTCACTGACGTGCAAACTGAAGTTACTTCTGAGAGTCACACCCTTAGAACTCCCTCTCTGTCTATCTCCCTCTCTCTGTGTCTCTGTCTCTCTCTTTCTATCTCTGTCTCTCTCTGTCTCCCTCTGTGTGTGTGTGTGTGTGTGTGTCTCTCTGTGTCTCTCTGTGTCTATGTCTCTCTGTCTCTCTCTCTCTCACTAGTACTAGGGACTGGATGAGTATGAAGGCCTCACATATGCTAGACAAATCCTCTACCACTGAGCTACATCCCCAATGAATTTGTTATATTTTATCTCAAAATAATCTCACTAAGTTGCCAAGGCCTGTGGCCTTGAACTCACCCTGAAGCCCAGGCAGGTCTCTGAACTCTCCACCTCCTGCTCACCTTCCGGGCAGCTGGTGTTACAGCTAAAGCAGAGCTCTAACACTTTGCTGCTGCAGCAGCTGGCGACTGCTTGACAGTAACTGAGTCCATATGGCTAACTGTGACAGCATCCCATGAAGCTAAAATAACTGCTCAGAAATTAAATATATAAATATATTGCCGGTGACTCAAGGTTCCTGCCTGCTCATCTTACTTTCTCCATGTCTACTACCTCATCCAGGTTCTTGCCACTGAGTGTGTGTGTGTGTGTGTGTAAGAGAGAAAGAGAGAGAGTCTCAGCCCTTGGCTTATCCTGGTGACAGGCAGGAAGCTGAACTATAAGCCTCAGCGTTCTTGAAAAAGCTAAGTCAACAAAAATCAAAACTCCCCCTCTCCATCTCCTCTCTCCTCCCAGACCCAGCGATCAGGCTGTTTCCAGCCCTGGCAGCTTAGCTTCATCTTGTTATCTCTTCATCACTCCTGACCAGCTCTGTACTATTTCTGGATCCATATCTGCTCCCTGACAAGCCAGGCATCTCTGGCAACATGTTTTCCATTGCTCCTGGGTAGCTTTCTGGTTTCCCTAATTCTGCTCCAGAAGATTGGAAAAATGACATTGCTCAACAGAACCAACATCCCACTTGGGGCAAAACAAACAAACAAACAACAACAACAGAAAACCAGCCTGGGCAAAGTAAATTGGGCACACATGGACATTACCAGCCAATCGCATCACATGCCCCAGTCCTGAGCCTAGTCTTTTTGGAAAGCTTTCACAAATATTTATGCATCTCTAAGGATTGTTATAGTCTAATTTTCTTACTATTGATGGGCTCCTCTCCCCTTTGGTTAAGATGTCACTTAAGTCCATTTTTATCTGATTCCCCCTTCTCTGTCACACCAACAAGCTAGGACCAATGCAATTATCCAGCCATGGGAGGCACTTCTCCTTCAGCAGGGTGATCTCTGGGGTTTGGACTACAGGCCAAATATTACTGATATCCCACTGGCTATCTTACTGTGGCTACCCTGCGGCTTGGTGGTCCGTCTTTCCCGGGAAACTTTTTCAAATGCGTGTTCTGCCTGCTTGCTTCCAGGCTGGCACATGGGACGACACCCTCAAAAGCCTAGCAACTAAACAGAGCACAGTGGTTCCCGTGGTTAGCTGACAACGGGGGTCAGCAGATCTGTGTGCCCAGCTGGACCTTTCTGCCATGATGTAGGCTGCATGCTAGGAGCTGGATCTGCTTGGCTTCCCCACCCCCACCCAACCCCAGCATGGAGTTTTAAGCCTGTGACACCCTGTGGTTACCAGTAGCCTCCAGGACCCTTTCTCTCAGTCACGTGTAAAGCCAGGACCCAGATGATGATTACCTCATCTCCTACTTTCCCATTTGCACGGCTGAATAGGTGTGCATCGGTCTAGAAAAGTCACCCTGAGTGCTAGCTCCAGGTTAGGGAGGTGGCAACTCCGGCTTTGCCCCAAGAGATGCTGGTCTGCCATCCTTGTGGTGGGAGGAGCAACCTGGGCTGTGCCCTGCAGCCTGGCCCCTGGCAGGGAGAGTCTGCTCTCCAATACGGAGTGAATTGCTGTCATCCAGGAGGAGATGGTTACATTTAAATCAATCAAGAAGGCTCTAGAATAAATCAAGGATTTTAATTCTGTCATTCAGGAAGGCACTCATGTCCTGTTGAAAACAGTGGCCTTTTTGTTTGGCTGATGTCCTGGGAGGCCTGGGACTGGGAAGGGGATGCATCTAGGGGAGAGGGGAGGTGAGGGGGAACTGGGAGGAGTAGAGGGAGGAGATGCTGCTGTCAGAATGTATCCTGTGAGAGAAGAATAAATAAATTTTCTTTGAAAAAGAAAAGGGGGGAAACAGTGGCCCTAGTATCTGAGCACATCGCACCAAGGACCTCCCCTTGTCATGTTGCTTCTTTGATGAGCTGGGAAATGGAGTAAAGGTAAAAGGATTCACAGGTTGCAGCTAAAACAGTCTGTGAGGGAACTAAAGGAGCCTTTTTTTAAAAAAATTTTTTAAAGATTTATTTATTATGTATACATGCCAGAAGAGGAAATCAGATTCCATTACAGATGGTTGTGAGCCACCATGTGGTTGCTGGGAACTAAACTCAGGACCTCTGGAAGAGCAGCCACTGCTCTTAACCTCTGAGCCATCTCTCCAGCCCCTAAAGGGGCCTTTTGGATAATATCTGGGTCCAGCCTCCCCTGGCTGTGTGAGTTATTTCAACAAGTATGCATGCTCTAGCAGAGTAAGCAATGGGTTGAATGATGGCAACATGTTTTCCATCGCTCCTGGGTATTTTCATTTGAAAAATACTTTCAAGTTTGTGCTGGTTAGTTTTTGTGAGACTTGATACAAACTGAAGTTACCCAGGAAGAGACAGTATCAATTGAGGAATTGCCCCTGTGAGCTTGGCCTATAGGCCCATCAGTGGGGCGTTTTCAAATTCATAGTGGAGGGTCAGCTCACTGTGGATGATGGCATCGCTCCCAAGAAGGTGGCCCGGGTTGTATAGGAAAGCAGGCTTAGCAAGCCAGACAACAAGCAAGTAAACAGCATCCCTCCACCATCTGGCTTCACTTCCTGCCTCCAGGTTTCTATCCTGATTTCCTTCAATAGTGACAACAAAGTGTTTAATGAAAACCATTTTCTCTCCCAAGTTGCTTTTGGTCAGTGTTTTATCACAGTAGGGTCCTCCATACTGCAAAAACTGGCTGCTATGGCACTCACCTGTTATCCCAGCATTTGTGAAGCAGAAACAGGAATATCAGGAGGAGTTCAAGGCCAACCTTGGTTACCTTGCAAGTTTGAGACCAACCCTGTTTCAAAAAAAAAAAAAAGTGACAATTTACCCTAATTCAAGATGGGATTTGCTCATCTACCTGCAAGGGATATAAATATAAACTGAAAAACTCCACCCAGCCTGTAGACTTCCACCCAAGAAAAATTAAAATTCACTCCAACTGTCTGCTACTCCTTTCTTACCTGTGAGATGATGCTTTGATATTGTGGTCTATACTCGCTTTTCAGCCTCCCCAAAGCATGCAGAAGGACTTGGTGAAATTATTTTTTTTTCTTTATGGGTATGGAATGAGATAGCTTTCTCACACATATGCACACAAGATGTTTTGTAGGAAAGATGCTAAAACACTGGCCTCCTATAAGTCAGCTTTTCAAAGTGTAGAATAAGGAAAATGTCTTTCTGTAATGTGGAAACCCGTGGGGGTGGGACTGGAGGGAAAGGCCACCGGCAAATGGAAGTGATGTGCTGTCTCTTCAGGACTGTTTCATCATCTGAGAGGCCAGAGAAGAGATGAACTAAGAGCACCCAACAAAACTCATCTGCTGGCAGGGCGGGGGGTCCTGACTCTTGGAAATAAGACTCCTTTGGAACAAAACAACAGCAAATCATCAGAGAAGGGCAGCTAGGTTAAACAGGACTTGCTCAACTTCTTTAGAAAATCTGTATGCAATTTTTTAAAAATCAGGGTATAATGTTAGATGCCATTGTGGCATTTTTAACAATGTGTTTTCTGAGTCTTCTCCTGCCCCCATCTCCCCCATACCCTGTTACCTCTTTTTTCCTCTTAGCTGCTGCCAGATTATTTCTCCTTTCATGTCCCAGGTGTCCTTTGCTCCTCACCCATCTTTTCTCACTACCCAATAATACCCTCTCTTAGTCACTTTTCTAGATTTTTCTTTTTTAGACTTTACCTCTACTCACACCTGTTTAAATATTTACATTATAGGACAAGATCCCCATATCAGGGGAATCACCTGTTTTTTTGTTTTGTTTTGTTTTGGTTTGGTTTTTTGTCTTTGTGACTTCCAACCACCTCATGTGGTGGTTGGAATGAGGTATGACCCCACCCCCATAAATATAGAGCATTTGAATATTTGCTCCCCAGTTGGTGGCTATGTGGGGTTGAGGAGGAGGTGTGTCACTGATGGCAGGCTTTACCAGTCTGAGTTAGCTTTGTCTAGATCCTGCTTGCGGTTTGAGACGTGAGCTCTCAGCTGCCCCAGCCTTCACTCCTCCGTTGCGACTCTAACCTTCTGGACCCACTAAGCTCAATGAAGCACTTATTTTTTTTTAATAAGTTGCCTTGGTCATGGTATTTTAGTACAGCAATAGAAAAGTGACTAAGACGCCTTATTTAAAGTTACATTTTCCAGATCCACCCACTTTTCTTCAAAATTCATTATTTTTTTTCTTTACAGCAGAGTACAATTCCATTGTGTATATTTACTACATTGTCATTACCCAGTCCTCTATCGCTGGGCGCTAGGATGGTTCCATTTCCTCGTTGTCCTGCACTTAGGAGTGATAAACATGAATGTCCAAGGGTCCCTGTAGGTGATATGGAAGTATTCTACCTGGGTCATGTGACACTTCTAATTACACTTTTCTGAGGAACCTTCATACTGATGTCCATAGTGGTCACACTAATATGCGCTTCTGCCAATAGTGGCTAGGAGCTCCTCTTTCCCACACCCTCTCCAATAATTTCTTTTTCTTTCTTTTTTTTTTTTTTTTGCCAGAGAAACCTGTAACTTATTTAGAATTAAATTTCAGCTACATTCAAATGACCCCATGTTTTACATCCATCTTCCTGAGCCAAGAGGCTTGCCTGAGATGATGTCTGGTGTCTTTCGAGGCACGTGACGGACAGGTTAGACATGGATTGCTTGAATTATGAATTGTGGATATGAAAAAAATTCCAGTTGACAACTGGTCAACCAATGAGCTAAAACAAAGCCTTTAGCTCCAAAGAAAATAAGCACCATTTATGAAGAGACCAAAATGGATGGCTAAGAGCCTGGTAGATAAAAACAAAAAAAATTCCAGAAGTTCACACTTAGATGCTGCTGTGGAATCTGAGCCTTGTGGGCTTGAAAAGACCGGAGCTCCACATGTTGGTGAATTTTGTAGTTACCTCTAGTTGTGTTCACCACTACATAGAAGCTTGATATCCTGTGTGCCACGGCAACGAGAGAAATGCTGTTAGACAAGGGAACTGGAAAACTAGAAGTCTCTTCAAAGACACATGTGGGCTTTGTTCATCATGTGTGTGTTTTGCTTATTAAATGTAAGGTTTGTTCAAACTGTTCCATTATGTTTACATTTTCCTTTTTAGAAGTCTCACACTTATGTATTGTTTTGTCTTTCGAGTCGGGGTTTCTCCGTATAACTGGACTCGATTTGTAGAGCGTGGCCTTGAACTCACAGAGATCCGTCTGCGTCTACCTCCCAAGTGCTCAAGGCCCGTACTGCCACATCCAGCTTGTATTTTAATATTATAAGAATTAGTCTGTAAATTTTAAATATCTAGAAGGAGTTGTAAAAAGATAAAATGAATTGCTATAGAGAACAGAAACGATATCAAAATACAGTATTTTTCTGGGTTGAGGAGATAGTTCAAGCAGTTACGAGCACCAGCTGCCCATGCAGAGATCTGGCCTTGGTTCCCAGCATTTAAGATGGTGCCTCGCCCTGAGAACCCACTGGCCAAAGAGCACATGTTGGACATTTGTGGTTCCTAGTGTTGGTGACTACGAATATGCTATTATATGCTCGTGTATACAGGTTTTTGTGTGTGTGAACATGTGTTTTTATTTTTCTTGAATTTTAAGAGTCGATTTAGTGGGTTGCATGGTTAGTATATGTTTTGTTTTGTGCAAATCTCCCACATTATTTTCTGAGGTAGCTAGACCATTTTGCAATCCCACCAGCAGTGAACAAGTAGCCCTGAAATCTGGTCATTTCAGAGTTTAGATTTTTTTTCTTTAGTTGTTCTTAGAGCCCTAAACAGTCATTTTGATGGGCACTCACAACTGTCTCCCAGGGAATCGAGACATAAGGAAAACAAGAAAAGAAAATTCTTCCCATGAAATTGAAGAATAGGAACAGGTGTGGAAAAGATCCAAGGAATGTGCGTGACATGGGGCAGAATGGACTTCGTCTGGGCAACAGTGTGGTGGTGAGAGACACCTCTCCTCCAGAAGCTCCTACTAGGGCCTCCAAAACGCCCTTGTGTTTCAAAAGGAAAAAAGGGGACTTGGGAGGAACTCTTTCTGGGAAAGTTCTTCTCGTGGGGTGACAAGCTCCCAGGCAGAGGCACCCCTGCCCCCTCCCCCTCCTCCCCCTCTCCCCTCCTGCCCCCTCTCTCTCCACTCCCCCTCTCCCTCCCCTGCCCCGGGAACCCACTGACCCCTTAAGAGCAGCCCACAGGTGTTTGTGGAATGCATGAGATGAGTCAGCCCACTCAAGTAAGAGGCTGTGTAAGCTGCATGCCCTCATCACCCTTTAGTGGAAATCACCATGTTGTTCTCTCAGCCTGGAAAAAGTCATAGTGTTACCACTTTTCACACCCGTTTCTCCACACAAGGCTTTCGCCTTCTGTCTCCCACACTTCTCTCCTTTTGACAGGCCCTTCCCACCTCCCCCAACCCCCAGCCCTCTCTGCATGGTCTCTGCATTGGATGAGATTCCTAAACCCTAGCTCTTATCCCACATACTACACCAGCATCTTCTCCTAGACATACACAAGAGAAAAGCCATCAGACTGTCGGGCATTCTGGCTTCCCAGCTCAGGATTTGGATCAAGTTGTATGTCCTTGATTCTGCCCTTTCTAGCAGAGAGCAACCTGACCTAACCTGTGTGGTTCCTCTTCAGCATGGTGGGACAGAGCTTGAGAATCAGAGATGTGACTTTGATTACTGGTCCCTATTCCTTTCATTTTTAAAAATAATGTTTTTGTTTATTTTTTGAGAATTTTGTGCACTGTATTTTGTTCCTATTTTCCCCCCTCCTCAGATCCTTCAGTTTATATTAGCTTGTGTCTTAGTTGCTGTTCTACTGCTGTGAGGGAACACCATGACCATCATGGCAGGGAGCTGCAGGCAGGCAAGCATGACACCAAGGCAGTAGCTGGAAACTCACATCAATCCACAAGTTGTAAGCAGAGAGAGAGAGAACACTTCTTGGGGTTCTATAACCCAGAAGGCTTTAAAAAAAACACTCCTTTTGGGGTTTCAAAGCACTTCCAGTTGCCTGAGAAGCAAAAATGAACATTTGCAATGTCAGTATGGCAAGCAACTAGATGACTTTTATAGCAGGCGAAGTCAGCAGAGGCTGTGCACAAAGCCAGGGTTATTTTTAGAATCTGGTGAAGGCTCCTTCATTATTCTTTTGACAATAAGAATAAAGAAAGCAATTAGAACTCCAGGTAACTCAGAAGCTCTTCCACAGAGGCCATAGCCCAAATCTAAGGCAAGGGAGGCTCACATACCTCCAAGAGATTGACAGAGCTAAAAGACAACCGAATGCATCTGACCTTGATGGCATCCTGACTCTGGCTCAGGAGAGAAGGACGTGTAATCAGTGGCAAAGATTGTTCTCACATGGACGTGAACATATAATATTGGGTTACTGATTTTAAAGAATCTTTTAGAGTCTGTGAACAAAATGCAACCACTGTACTTAACGATTTTCATATAAATATTACCATCATTTACAATGTACGGGTAAGACAATGAACAACTTAATTATAGAAGAATAAAAGGGAAGAGAGAAACAAAAGTTTCCCAAAGTTTCCCAGTTAAAACAGGAAGTCCTTAGAGTACGTCACAGCTTTGCGGAGTGGGAAGTCCCGCTGCACACATTTGTATTACAAAATGCTCAAGTATAACCAACATAACCATCAAAATTATTTATTTGTGTGTATGTTGGTGTCATGCATGTGGGTGTGTACTTGCCATGACTCCAGTGTGAAGCCCTAGGACATCTTGCTGAAATTGGTTCTCTCTCTCTACCATGAAGGTTGTAGTAATTAGACTCAGGTCATCAGGCTTAGCAGCAAACACCTTTACCTACTAACCTACCTCACCTGCCCCCAGGAATGTTTTAAAAGTTTACAGATTTTTATTTTATTTTATGTATAAGAGCATTTTGCCTACATATATGTCTATGCACTACATACATGCCTGGTACCCTCAGGGATTATAGGAGGGTGTCTGATCCTGACTGTTGTGGGCCACCAGGTGGGTCCTGGGAGTTGAACCTTGGTCACCTGGAAGAACAGACAGTGTTCTTTTTTGGTTTTGTTTTAATTTTATTTATTTACTTATTTTATTAAGTATACTGTGTTCTGCCTCCATGTACACCTGCAGACCAGAAGAGGGCACCAGATCTCATTATAGATGGTTGTGAGCCACCATGTGGTTGCTGGGAATTGAACTCAGGACCTTTGGAAGAGCAGCCAGTGTTCTTAACCTCTGAGCCATCTCTCCAGCCCCAGCTAGTGCTCTTAACCACTGAACTGTCTCTCCAGCCCCCTGCCCCAAGAATATTTTGACTAGGAAGAAGGTAAGGGTTAGGATGTGAAACCTTACTCTCTCATGGAGTGTTTTCCACAATGATAGACCGAAAACTAGGTGACTTAAACAACAGAGATACACTGTACCACAAGCCTGCCTGAATGTGAGGGCTATGCAAACAAGAAGTCCCCAGGCTAGTTCCTTCCATGGGCTGTGCTTTCTTCCTCTCCTTAGGGTCTGTGGGCTGCTGCCATTTTAGGAGTTTCTTTACTTGTAGATGCACCCCTCTACAGCTGCCTCCTCTTTATTTACCACCCTCTGCCCCACTGTCTCCACACCTTCTTCCTACACCATTCAAATGTCTTCTTTTGCAAAGGCTAAGCTTGAACTTGGTCTTCTAGGTGGTCGTGGAGGTGTTTTTGTCAAGGAGGAAGAATAAAAACAACTGGACAGCTTGTGGGTATGTAACATGTATGCATTCAGAGCATGTGAGCCTCCCACTGTTGCCCTGCCAGAGCCCTGCAAGTGTTCTGTATAGGGCTGTGGCAAGTGACCACAGTACAAGCGAATACAGGCATCATGGGAAGCCAGCGCCCTGAAGGAGGTGGGTCACAGTGAACCTTTCACAGGGGTCGCCTAAGACCACCGGAAAACAGATATTTACAGTGCTGTTCATAACAGTGGCAAAATCATGAAATAGCAGCGAAAACAAGTTTATTGTTGGGGTTACCACAACATGAGGAAGCACACTAGAGGGTACAACATTAAGAAGACTGAGAACCACCACCTTAGGAAGAAGAGAAGGGCCAGGAAGGATGAGAAATAAGCCTGGGGAGTGGGAGGGGTCGGTTGTAAGCATCTGTTTGGTTTCTCTTTAAGCATTAGCATGCTTTTCCTTAAAAATCTGAGACATTGTTGAAGCTACTGTGTTCTTCCTTCTCTGAACTTCTACTCACTCAGTGGTGGCGAGACATGCTGTCCTGCCTTGGGCTGTCACCTTGAAGTCCCTGCAGCCAGTGCCATCTCCCCAGGCAGACTGGACACCATCTTTCCTTCTTCACTTCAAGTTCCCTTGGGCCGAAGTCAGCACAGCTTTGCTGCCCTCCCCTGCTCTCCCCCAGCAGCTTCAACCAGATTTCCCTCCGCCTTCTGTCCATCTGCCTCGAGCTCAGTGTCCTATTCCTCTCTACCCTGTAGAACAAATTTATGTTACATGCCCTGCAGCTCCTCCTGGCTACCTGGGTTGAGAGAAAACAAGCCTTGTGTTCAGGAGTGGCTGGTTGCTCGTGGGGAAACAGACTGCAGCCTGACCTCTTAATGATGTGTGCTCGCCAACTCTGCCACGTGGCCCTCTGCTGCCAGCGAGAGGCTGGCCTTCCGCCCAGCTGCCCCCAGCCTTTCCCATCACAGGGCTCTGCGTTTCCATCTCTCCTCATTCTTGCCCTGTCCCCAGTCTCCTCTCTCTTCTTCTCCCTCTCTCTGCACTGTCCTCAAACCTCTATCCATCAAATTCATTCTACTTTCTCCCAACCCAGCAGATGGTCTGTCTGTTGCTACTCTCCCATTCCAGACTTGGCTTCACCTGCAAAGCTAAACTGTCACTCTCGCCTACATAGAATCCTTGCTGTTTCTGTTTATCCCTAACAAACCAGTGTAAGGATCAGAAGATAACTTGCAGGAGTCAGTTCTCTCCTTCCACCAGGTGGGTTTCAGGCATCTTTATCCACTGAACCATCTTATGGGCCCCTGGGCTTGTGTTCTTGAAGTCTTTAGGACCAATATGGTGTCTTAGTTAGGGTTTCTCTTACTGTGATACAACACCACGACCATAAACAACGTGGGGAGAAAAAGATTTATTTCAGGTCATAACACTCAGGTCACATTTCATTGCTGAGGGAAGTCGGAGCTGGAACTCAAACAGGACAGTAATGTGGAGGCAGGAGCCGATGCAGAAGCCATGGAGGAGCGCCGCTTAATGGCCGGCTTATCATGGCTTGCTCATTCTGCTTCCTTATAGCACCCGGAACCATGAGCCCAGGGGGGGGCACCATCTATAGTGGTCTGGGCTCACCTACATCAGTCATCAACCAAGAAAATGCCCCCACATGGCTACCCAAAGGCCAAACTGGTGGCAGCATTTTCTCAACTGAGGTTCCTTCTAGCTTGTGTCAAGTTGACATAAATCTATCCAGCACAGGAGGGAGAGAAGAACTTAAAGATTCTTGTGAAGCGTGTTCCTGTGTACTGGACTGCTCAGAACATCCCTGAGGACTGCAAAGAAGGTTAGAGGCCAGTGAGGATGGGACCAGGAACAGGCAGGGATAAAAGAAGGCTATGGGACAAAAGAGTTAGGCTGAGGAGCTCCCGGTGGTAGGAGAGGTCTGGAGAAAGGCTTCCCACTAAAGACCAGAGGGGATTCTTCACTCCGTCACTGACCATCTTCTAAATGATGGACCCAGGCCAGGCCCTGAAGGACAGCAGTGAACAGAATCACACCCCGCCCATGCAGGGCTCACACTAGACAGAGAGATAGACAAGAAACACATAGAAAAGATTAGTAGAGAAAGATTGGGAAGGACAGACAAACCGCAATGACAATAGGCTGTGTGTGTAAGAGGGTCTGGAGGGGACTTTCTGGGAGCTTGCATTTGAACCAACCTCAAAAGACAAGACGAATTGTAATTGAAGTGTGCAATGACTGAGCGGTGGTGAGGCTCCGGCAGTAGCTGGGAGCCGAGCAACTGCAGGCCCACGGTTTCCAAGGTCGGGGACCCTGCTGGGGAAAGCGTGTGGAAGGTGAGGAGGATATGGGCAAGGCTGCCTCATGCAGTCAGGCTTGGCTAGAATAGCCAAGTGGGGGCCATGGGAGTCTTCAGGAAGAGGCAAAGGCAACAGGGAAAACTAAGTGTGCCCTACCTCCCTATCTGCAGTCTGGCGTGTGTACACCATGTGCTCATGCTGGCTAGAGCATGTACTCACATACATGTTCATAGGAGCAAGCAGACACAGGCTCACCTTTCACATGCATGCCAACTGAAAGAGCCCAGGGTTCTGTCCATACCCCATCTTTCCCCCGCAGAAGACCAATCAGTGAAAAAATCCCAGGAAACATGAGCCAGCCTCCTCCCACAGATTCCTCCAAACCATGTGGAGGACATTTGGTGTGGGTCAGACACCATGTCCGCCCTTTGCTGGAGCAGTTCAGTGTTCACTGTTTCTATTTCAGACTCCAGCCCTTTCTTCATCTCTTTCCAGGCCTGCCTCCTCCTGGCTTCCTTTCTCTACCTCTGGATGGCTGCCACCCCCACCCTCACACGTGTACCCCATGCCTCACCCTACGGCCCCCTCCAATCTCACTGGCCATGACTTTCTGTTAACCCTTATCTCTCTCCAAGACAGTTCCATTCCCGTTTCTGTTTCTCTCCGGCTTTCTCTCCCTGCTGGCTCTGACAGCCCCCCCCCCCCCCACACCACCATGTTCTCTTTGGGATCGTTTTTTTCTGCCTTCCAGGAAAAGCTGACGTGGCCTGGCGTGGTGCAGAGGCCCCTACAGGCCTCCTTGGGGTGGGGGTTTCCGGCTGAGCAGCCGCAGCTGGTGTGGGACTGGCAGGACAGGAGGAAAGGGGGAGTGAGAGGGAGGAGAGGAGGCTGAGTCTGCAGAATGAGAAAAGAAAGGCTATGGGGGGGAGTGAGCACCAGCCCCTCTGAGGGAGACCAACTGTCATCATCTACTGAGCCAGTTTAGATGCTTCAGTGGGGGTCTTCATCTTAGAAAGGCCAGCAGGCAAAGCAGGGCAGTTGGCTGACCACTCTGCAAGCTGTCGGAGAACCCTGGGTGCTGGGACCAGGGTTGGCAGAAGAGGGGGGATGTTCCTCTCTCCTTTCCTGTGTTCTTCCTTTGAGGGCTGCCGAAGACTAAGATTGCACAGGGCCCCTGAGGAACTGAGAAGGCTCTCCAGTCTTGGGCCTCTGGGTGACAGTCACCATCTCACATAGTCTCCTGAAGCCCACTCTGACCTGAGCAACCGTGGTCCCAGCGGTGGGTAGCGAGCTAGCAACAGATTGGGAGAACAGGAGCTCTGCTCCTAGCTCTTCTGGCCTGCTGCATTGTATCCTCTGGAGTGGGCTTTGCAGAAGGAGCTTCATCTGGGATCACCAGTGGGACAGGAAACAGTTACTTGAAGAGCTTGCATCCTGGAACAGCTATGAACTTCTCCTAGTGCCCTGCAGGGTTGGGGGGCAGCCTACTTGGCCCATAGTGAAAATGTAGGGAAGGTCAAATGGTGCCTATTCTGATTACAGCCCTTGTTTCCTTGTCTTCCTGGCGGCAGAGGAGGCGCCCACCCCTCTACGCTGTCTGCCTCAGCTGAACCTTGGCTAACACTGTACATACAATCTCTTTTGCTTGGGTGGGCCATCCCCACTTGTTTTTTCTGCCCTCAGGTTCTGGGGCTGTTTCAAAATGGAATTGTGGGGACCGGGATTTGGCTCCCATCAAGAGCTTTGCTGGTGGGAAATGAGGAGGCCAGGCCTACTGTTCCTGGGACAGCTAGTGATGGTCCCCCATCCATGGAAAGTGTGAGTCCCTTGCATTGTACATAACCTTCTCTGAAACATCTTCATTATAAGGAACTTTCCTTGGGCACATCCCTTCCATCTGGCCTAGAGTCCCCATTTGTGACACAGGAAGAGAATAGATGAACCCTAAAACAATTTTATTTTTTGTTTTTTGGCATCTGATAATCCAGTACCTCATTTGTTCACCCAAGGGCTTCTGGGTACCAGGTTCAACAGCAGCCTGCAAGGAATCTACCCATGGAAGAACAAATGACTGCAGATCATAGCAAGAGTGAGGAAAGGAAGATGGGGACATGAGGGGTGGGGGCCAGTTAGGACAATTTTAGTGAGGAAGACAACTACAGACTTCAGAAGGCTGCATGCTGAGGTAGTTTCTTTTGCTTTTCCTCTCTCTTTTCTCTCTTTTTTAAAATTTTTTTGAGACAAAATCTCTCTCTACACAGCCCTGGCTATCCTGGAACTATGTAGATTAGGCTGGACTTGAACTCACAGAAAACCACCTGCCTCTGCCTCCCAAGTGCTGAGAATAAAGTGAGCCACTTGATTTCTATCCTCTATGTCAGAAAGAAGCAGCCACAACAAAAAGGGGTTGAGGGGTAGAGAGGGTAAGCTTTGGAGAAGTGGGGTAGGGCGGGGACCGCGGGCTCCTTGGAGGGCCCTGCGGGTGGGGCCGGTAGCATGGGCCTTGTGTGGTGAGAGCTTGTGCACTGTGTTCTGGGAAGCCCAGTAGGGCCCTCAGCACCAGTAAGTTGCCCCTGACAGACAGCGAGGTCAGATTCCCCTGCTTCGTTCAATTTCTCGATGTAGACCTCCACCCTCTGCTTCCCCCACCCAATTGCCCCACACTTTCCCCACAATAAGCAAGGAGCAAGAGAAGGCTTGTTGGGGCAGGGCAGGCACATCTAAAGGAGTCGACAAGAACTTCCCTAGCTTCAGACTCTGCAGCCAGCACTCTGGGGTCTTACGTAGCTTTGTGACAGGCAGGGGTTGTGAGAAACTGGGGTGGCTTCCCTGTACACTTTCAGTCAACCGCAGAACCCACTTCGCCTGGGCCTTCTGAGAGGGTGAGCAGAATCCATCAGGCTAACAGACAAGAAGAGGAAGCACGGGTGAGCTGTTAGGAGGAGAAGGATAGGTATATTCTGTGAGGGCAGAGTGGTCAATGCTAGGACGTTTTTTTGTTTTGTTTCGTTTTTTTTTCCTGACTCCCTGTCTTTCAGGTCTCCTCCAGCTCCTTTGATTTGGGCCTCTTCCTCACTCCATTCCTACCCACCATCCTTCCTGTTTGGAGAGAAAGGTCTTACCTCCTGCCCCTTTCACACCACACGGCATGGTGGTGTTCAGAAGTGACAAAGCTTACCACATTGTCTAGCATCTGTGACAAGACTTGAGCACCATGGGGACTGAGCCACAGAGACTATTCCTGAAGCAAGGTCCCTCAACACTGCTCTGAGTGCTGGGTCCTGGACCATGGAACCCCTTGGTCTGCAAGCCAGGGTGTTCAGAATCCCTAGCCAGTGACACCTCTGCCAAGGCTGATTTCTGCTCTCTGTCAAGCATGCTCTCTGTCATCCTGTCTGCACACACACCCAACGCAGTGTGGGGCTGGGCTGGGGCCTTGGGAGCTCCCTGCCCAAACAGCCTCAGCTTTCAGGATATATTTACTTAAAAAAAAAAAAAGAATCAAAAAACACGCCTAACATTTTGGCTTCTTACCCAGGGGCTGGAGCCCAGTGTCTGCTTCCTACACTTTGACTTTTACAGTTTTCGTAGAGACATTCCAGCACGCTCTCTCTCTCATAGGAACACACACACAGACACACACACACACACATACACACACACAGACACATAGACACACACACACAGACACACACACACAGACACATACACAGACACACACACAGACACAGACACACATACACAGACACACACACACAGACACACACACAGACACACACACACAGACACACACAGACACACACACACAGACACACACAGACACACACACAGACACACACACATACACAGACACACATACACAGACACACACACGCAGACACACACACACACACACACACACACACCCCAAGAGAGACTCATAGGAATATACTCACAAGGAGACTAATTCACATCCATATACAGACACACCATCACACAAACACACACACACAAGTATCCTCAGACAGTCTCAAACTCTCATGAATGGTGTCTGTTACTGTATCTTCCTAACATACGGACTCATCCACGTACAGCAACATTTACTCTACCCCCACCAGCGCACGCTCAGCACACAAACATCAGCATAGCCAGCCAAGGAGGAAAGAGC
>CM053747.1:47316664-47478728 GCA_028658305.1 Pachyuromys duprasi | reverse complement strand
ACAGTGTTGGGGCTCCTTTGTCCTTAGCACATCCCTGTGGGTTTGAGGGACTTGGAACAGGCTCTTACACAGAGCCATCCAAAAAGCATCTGCTTGGACAGTCTCAACCCCAGAGCTCCCAGCTGCATTTGGGCTGAGCCTCCGCTCCCCCCCCCCCCCCCGCCTTAGTTGAGAGGTCCTAGCTGGTTTATTTAGGCAGCTGCCTGGAGTAGTTTGAACAGAACAGGCCACGGAGTGGGAGGGGTGGAGGGGGGTGTGCATCGCAAAAGGGGCCTTGTCTGGACCAGGGCAGCAAAACATACCTATGGGGGGCTCCAGTGGGAGGGGCTGTAACCAGGATGTGGGAGGGCAGAAGGGAGGTTCTGTGAAGTGCTGGAGGAGGGGGGTGGCTGGAAAACAGATTTCAAGTCATAAAGTCAGCTAGGAACAGGCCGAGGCAGAAAGAGCTCTGTGCAAAGGAGAAGCTGGGGTCGACTTCCAACCTGTCTTTACCCTACCTGCCTGCACAACCTTGGCAAGTCCCAGCCCTCCTCTGGGCCTCAGCTTTCTCTCCTGTGGGGTGGGGTGGGGGTTTAGGTGGTGTTGGATTCTGGCTGGATTATGTGGAAGAGGGCCTTCTAGTGGGGAGAGTTTGGGCTGGGGTCTGAGGAGGGCCAAGCTCTTTTTGTGAATCCTTAGGCTCACCTGGATGGCATGCCCTTCCCCATAGGAGGTACCATGTGTGCACTGTGCCTGCTTTGCTGGGCTGTTCTCCTGAACCTGGTGCAAGCTTGTCCCGATCCTTGTGACTGTGGGGAGAAGTATGGCTTCCAGATTGCAGACTGTGCCTACCGTGACCTACAGGGTGTGCCCTCAGGCTTCCCGGCCAACGTGACCACCCTGAGCCTGTCAGCCAACAGGCTGCCGGGCCTGCCGGAGGGAGCCTTCAGGGAGGTGCCCCTTCTGCAGTCGCTGTGGCTGGCCCACAACGAGATCCGCTCGGTGGCTGTTGGTGCTCTGGCCCCTCTGGGTCATCTCAAGAGTCTGGACCTCAGTCACAACCTCATCTCTGAGTTTGCCTGGAGCGACCTGCACAATCTCAGTGCTCTGCAGTTGCTCAAGATGGACAGCAACGAGCTGTCTTTCATCCCCCGAGACGCCTTCCGCAGCCTCCATGCCCTGCGCTCTCTGCAGCTCAATCACAACCGCCTGCAAGCCCTGGCCGAGGGCACCTTTGCCCCGCTCACGGCACTGTCCCACTTGCAGATCAATGACAACCCTTTTGACTGCACCTGCAGCATTGCATGGTTCAAGACCTGGGCCCTGGCCACAGCGGTTTCCATTCCAGAGCAGGACAACATTGCCTGTACTTCACCCCACGTGCTAAAGGGCACCCCACTGAGCCGCCTGCCACCCTTGCCCTGCTCAGCACCCTCAGTGCAACTAAGCTACCAGCCCAGCCAAGACGGAGCAGAGCTGCGGCCTGGCTTCGTGCTGGCACTTCACTGTGATGTGGATGGACAGCCGGTCCCCCAGCTTCACTGGCATATTCACACCCCTGGTGGCACCGTGGAGATTGCCAGTCCTAATGTAGGCACTGATGGACGCGCCCTGCCTGGTGCCCTTGCGGCCAGTGGGCGGCCACGCTTCCAAGCCTTTGCCAATGGCAGCCTGCTTATCCCTGACTTTGGCAAGTTGGAGGAGGGCACCTACAGCTGCCTGGCCACCAATGAGCTAGGCAGTGCTGAGAGCTCTGTGAATGTGGCGTTGGCCACTCCAGGTGAAGGAGGAGAGGATGCACTGGGGCGCAAGTTCCACAGCAAAGCAGCGGGGGGCAAGGGCTGCTACACGGTTGACAATGAGGTACAGCCATCCGGACCCGAGGACAATGTGGTTATCATCTATCTCAGCCGTGCTGGGCCCCCAGAGGCTGCAATAGCAGCGGGAGGGAAGCCTGCACAGCAGCTCTCAGGCATGCTATTGCTAGGCCAAAGCCTGCTTGTTCTCTTCCTTGCCTGCTTCTAACCACACCCTGCCCCGGCTGGCTCGAGCAGCCCCAGGGCCTTCCTAACTCCCCCTGACTATGTTCCTGCCAATGTTCCTTCTAATGAGGTCTGGAATTGGTGAGGCCTGAGGTTGGCCTGGGGACTTCCCATTTTCCTACCTCCCTTTCTAAGCTCTTCCAGGCCACTCATTGCTCCAACTTGCAGATCTGTTCAGAGCAGGCAACTGGTATAGAACTGTACCCCAGAACTCATTGTCTCTGGTGCTAATTGCTGCTAATAGCATTGCCTGAGCTCCTATGGGGCAGCATGCTCACAGGGCAACAATGATGTCCTAATCTGACCCACTTTGAGAGTACGAGGCACTGAGATAAGGAGCTCGGGGAGGCCACCCAGGTTGCACCGGGGCTGGGCTGGAAGGGAACCTGGAATGGCAGTATAGGGTCTGGAAAAGAGGTACCACAAGCAAGGGCTGGGAAGGCTGAAAGCTCTCCCTGTCCTCCTGATGCTCTCTGTTGAGATGTGGAAATTGTGCCTGGCTGTGCCTGTCCCTCCCCTCTCTCTCTCACCCCAAACCCCACAGTTTCTGCCCGTCTCTTGAGATACTTGCTCATCCTTTCTTTCCAAGTATGCACCAGTAGCCTGTCCCTCCAGAGAAGCTAGCCAGTCTGAAATAAACAGAAGAAATAAGCAGAAGAAATAAACAGCATTTCTGATGCTCCCTTTCGTCTGCTTGGAATTCTGTTGGGATCAAAGAATCTTTAGCAGAGGATGGGGTGGCCATATGTGAGAGTTGTGCCAACATGAGACATAGGTGCATGGTGCTTCAGGTAGCAAGAGAGGGGAGCCGAGACTCACCACTGAGCCCCAACATGAGCCAAGCTGCAGATTTAATGTCTTCAGACTAGTGCATGGGAGCAGCGAGACAGGAACCTGAACAGTCCTTTTTGTATTTTTGGAAAGGGGTAAGGTGATGGGAAGGCCTGGGCTGTAGCCCCAAGAAGAGTTATAGATAGCGGAGAATATGGTTGGAGACAGATGGGGCAAGAGGAAGTAAGGAGACCGAAGGAAGGATGGGGAAGCAGGGAACAGAGGACAAGGAAGAAGCTGAAGACAGCTTGGAGGGAGGAGACACACTGTGCTCAGGCTTTCTCTCTAGAAAGAGGAAATGGGCCCAAAAGGGAGGCTCCAGTAGAGGAGAAGCCTCTGACCTGAGGTAGGACTGTGCGCTGGGGCCTCCCACAGTGGTGAGGTTGCAGATAATTCTGCCAGTGGAGATGCTGCAGAACTCCAGGCCTGGGCTGACTCAGAGCGTCGCCCTAGCCCCCGCCTTTAAAGACTGGATGTGTGCTCACAGGGATGGTGACCTTCGGGGGAAGGCCTGGACCTCTTTCCTGAGCCCTGGGACTGCTGAGCTCAGCAGAATGAAAAAAACAAAACAAAACAAAAAAACCGGGAGGTTGAGTCTGGAGTAGCAGCTGTGAGCTTGGCAGCTGGCCAGCCCCTCCCCCATATTGGGGCCCGCATGTAGGGCCCCCTTTCTCCCTCATCCTCCTCCAACTTGTAGCTCACGTTGAGTCCTTGTCAGCATCAACCAGCCAGGGTCAAGAATGTCTTAACATCTGAAGAAAGCACCAGGATGGACGCCAGATTCCAGTATGCTGTGTTCCTTTGGGTAAGGTACTGCCTATCTCTGGGTTTCAGCCCTGTCAGAGATCAAATGACAAAAGGCTGGGAATGTAGCTGAGTTGTCAAGGCGTGCATGAGACCCTGGAGTAGTGGTGCGTGCCTGTAATCTCAACGATGTGCAGGAGGTGGGCACTCAGGAAATAAAGTCAGGAAGACCAGGTGCTGCATAGCAAATTTGAGGCCAGCCTGGGCTACAGGAGAGCCTACCTCTCCAAAGCACAAAACAAGGAAGTTTTCAAAGGTTCAGTTGACTTGACAATTCTGACTTGGAACCCAGCATCCCCGCTCCACTCACCACTGAGCAGGCTGAGCATCTTGAAGACTCATCTAGCCCTGGGTTCTAGCACCTGACACCCCCACACACACACTTGAGGCAGAGCAGCTTGGGAACTACTGTACCCGAGTGATCTAGCTACTCCTTTGCTTTTGTCTTTTGGGGCTCCCACTGTTCTTAGACTATAACAGGAACCTCCCAGCTAGCTATAGACCCTCTGACTGGCTCCCCCATGTGGTCCACCCCTATCTGCACCTTCTTCCTTTGCCTGTGAAGCTGTGTCATCTTTATCTTTACATCCCCTGTGCCCACCCTTCCCCCAATATACCCTTTTCCTGGTCTTCATTTGGCTGATGCAGTTTTCTATGACACCTTCTCCAGGAAGTTTTCTTCGACTTCTTTCACCTTCAGTGTGAACCAGGTCCCTACCTTTGACCCACACTACCTTAGGTACCCTAGACAGGTTATGTTCTCTTGTGGTTGTCTCCTTGGTAAGGGCAGGGGCAGAATCAGAGTGGTTTTCCTGTGACTGTGTGGGTTACTGATACTCCACATGGAAGGCATTTTGCAGTAGGCTAAGGAGGACTTAGAGCATGCTTTCTTTGGCCTCTGGGCAGCCCAGATCATGTGTTTGAGGGGGCAGGGGGCACCTCTGGTGACCTGTGTATGTGTTTGATGCATGACTTTGAGGCTCCCTGATCCAAACGGGGTGGGGAAGCATGGTGAACCACATCTCAAGCATCCCTCTGAGACATGCACGTGCCATCTTCTCCCAGACCCCAATGTGTCTGCATCTCCACCGCCCCCTGCACACATAGTCCACGGATATTCGCCTCCTCTGCTTTCATGTTTCCCTGCCCTCCATTCCTTTCTTTATTCCCTGGTCTCTACCGTTCCTGCACCCTCTTCTCCCCAGATCCTGGAAGCCAAACATTTATACTCACTGCCCAAGAATGGTATCGTCAGGTCCCCAATCAGATCACCCCAAACTAGGGTCTCACTCTGCCCTCACCCAGTGCTCAGCCCAGTGCTTTGTCGGAATACCCCAGTGCTCCCTACTCTCCCAAATGGAGCTCAGATTAGATTTATGGACAGTGTAGGCGGTTCCCCTGAGAGCCCTTCCCAGTAAGGAGGGATGTTTCTCAGGGGCACATTTATTACTGGGAGCACACTAACTTCTTTCATGACAACTAACGGCATTAAAACTACAAAAACATCTGGTTTTCGAAGTGGGCAGCTCGGCGGGGCCTCTTGGAGTCTGACTTGGCTGCACAAGAAGGGGCGGGTGGTGGTAGAGAGAGGAAAGGGAAAGCTGGGACAGCGAGGAAGCCCGCACAGGCTCCACCTTCATGGTGGGAGGGCTGGGGCTGAGGCGGGGCCAGCTGGGATGGGAGATACTCAGGCCTTTCATCAGGAACAGGGAGTGAGAGGGGCCTCAGTGAGGCTGGCAAACTGATGGCAGAGCCAGGTTGGGGAGGAGAGGCCCAAATGTGGCCACCCATGCTCTTCCAGTTCCAAAACAAAGAACCCATCAGCTGTTTTCTCTAGAGCCCTAGCCTGGTGGATGAGCGCAGTCCAAAATCCTCTTGAGGCTGGTGGTGTAGACACAGAGACTCCAGTCCCCTGATCCCACAGGGATCTGCTGGCTGGCAGGGCTACTGCTGGGGGAGGGGGTTGCTGACATGGATGGGAGGGAGGATGGTAGACAGGAATGTGCCTCAGCACATAAGAGCAGGGTGGTGTGGTTTTCCTCACCCTCAGGGCTGGGTGCCATTGGCTTTGGCACCAGTTAGGGCTGCCTTCCGGAAGGCCTGCAGGCTAGGGTTGTGTAGCAGCGTGTAGGCCAGACCCCAGCGGGCCCTGCTCTGGCTGCCTTTTGGTCCTGCTCCTTTGGCCATCAGGTCCTTGGTCTGTAGCAATTGCATCCCTGAGAGAAAGCGGGGGGGGGGGGGAGTGGGGGATGCAAGCGGTGAGGAGAGGAAGGGAGGAGACCTTCTGTAAGTCCCCGCCAATCCTCCACAGGCCACAGACCTGAGAAGAGTTTAAAAGCCCTATACATATCCAGGGTTCCAGCTACCAGCTGGGACAGAAAGCTGGGCTACAGAAGCATGTCATGCTGCTGGTGGAAGAGGGGATAAGGTCAAGGAACCAGAGGCTGTCAGGGTAGACAGCAGAATGTGCATGGGGTGGAGTACGGGGCAAGGAAATGAGGGCCTGCCTAGCATCTCCTCCCATAGACCTCCTGGGCAGAAGGAGGTGGCATCTCACTCCTGGAGGAAGCCAGGGAGGGGTGTCAAGACAGCCATTCCATTCTCTGTGCACACATAAGATACGTGTGTGTGCGACAAAATTACCCTGAGACTCAATCAGGAGGATGACAACAGGAAACTCAAGGACAGAGGATGAGAGACTTTTCCTGGCTCACTATTTTGGATGAGGCCTTCCTGAGAAACTGGGAGCCTGAGCCCAGGTGGCAAAGTACCTTCTTCTTCTTCCGCTGGTCTGAGGTTGTCCTGGGGGGCCGATGGGGGCCGGGGCTGTGGACTTGGCGCATGAAGGAGCAGGGTGCAGAAGGCTATGACTCCTGGATGTGACTGGCTGGCCTCAATCCTCAAGAAGTTTCGGTATGTGTGATAGCCTAGGATGGGGTGGGGACAGAATGCTGAGGCATGAGGGACCCGTGGCAGACTAGAGGTACTCAGAAATGGAAAAAGGCTTCCATGAAGTATGTGTACATACTGCCGTCAGACCAAGCATGGGGCACACACTCTGCACACAGGCACTTGGCACCCTTGCTAGAACACATCAGAGCCACTCTGCCACACATGCTTGTCTGGCCTTTCTCAGCAGACACACAGCCGTGGAACCTGGCAGTGCACAGACATTGCACACGCGTGCCTCACACTATGGAGCCTTGACACACCTGCTAAGTGTGGGCACAGAAGCCTAAGTGCGCAGATCAGCTCAGAGGTCAGGGTGGCGCAGCTGCTTGAACAGCTCAACCCCTAGCCCCTGCCTAGTGACCTTACCTGGATCCAGGGAAGCAGCTCTCTGTGGCAGCAGGCTGAGGTCCATCTGACCAAGGTGAACGGCATTGTAGAGGGAAGACAGAAGCACCCTCCAGAGAGCCACTGCAGCTCCCACCAGCATGTTGATGGGGAAGAGAAGAAAGGTGGCTACGGAGAGCATGCGCCTGGGGATAGGGAGGAGGCAGGCTGAGGCAGGCCAGAGTCCTGTGCCAGGCCAGTGTCACACCTCCATGCCCTCAGGTACTGCTGTCATCCAGGCACTGACATTTATTGGGGGTGCTTTTTTGTACAGGGAAAAGAGTGTAATATCAGGTATCTTCCTCTATCACTTTTTTTGGAGGCAGGATCTCTCATTCAACCTGGGGCTCATGGATTGAGCGAGACTAAGCTGGCCAGCAAGCCCCAGGGTTCTTCCAGGCATGTGCCACTGTGCCCAACTCTCTATGTGGGCGCTGAAGATCAGCTGAACTTGGGTCCTCATGGTTGCATGGCAAGCGTTTTACCAGCCGAGCTAACCCCTCAACTCTCCACCTGTATCTGCATGACCCCAATGTTCCCACCTTCCTCCTCGGGGTCCCCTGTCCACAAAGCCCAAACTCCTCTTGGGAGCCAACATTGTCCCACACGCTTGTTCCAAGGTGAAAAAATTGAGGGACTAGTACGTCAGTGATCCTCAAAGCAAGAAAGACTCCTGACAGAGCTAGGCTAACAGCTCAGTATTAGAGTGTGTGTCTGCCATGCACTAGGCCCTGGGTTTGCAAAGCTGAGGGTTCTCAGCATCCAAAATCTCCTGGAAGAAGACTGAGACATTTTTAGAGTGAAAAATCTACAGAAAGAGAGGAGCCTGGGTTCTGACAGAACCATTAACTCAGGGGGCCATCTTACCGGTTGGTCAGCTCTGGGTATCCATGCTGAGTGTCTAGGAAGACCCAGTTGGCTGCTATGTTCTGTATGAGTACAGCCAAGGCCAGAGTCAGCCAGAAGGGCCTGTGTAAAGGTAGGATGAGGAAAGGGGTGCTGTTACTGGGCCCTTTGGAAAGCCCTGGAGCCCCACCCTTTGCCTCACTCACCATGTGGATTCTAGGGATCGGAGGAGGAGGAGGTTCCGGCCGTGGAGTAGAGGTACAAACACCAGGAAGGCCAGGGCTGTAGTCCCCAAGAAGAAGATGACCTGCTGCACCAGGAGCCCTGCAGGGGGCAGAAGGGACAAGGGGACAGACAAGAGTTTCTGTGGGAGCCAGCTTAACCTTGTGCTCTAGGAAGCCAAGCACTTCTGTGCTATTTCCATTCCATGTGACTGCCTGAGCCTTGGCTTCTTCTTCTATAAAATAAGGACAGTAGTCCCTACTTTGAAGGGCTGTTGTAGTACTCCAGGAGCCTTAGACTCCATGTTATTGCCCCCAAATTGATCTGAGTTCTTGGGCATAATTACCACTAAAATGATTTTGTGTGTGACTGTGAATCAGGGCTTTAGCACCTGTAGATCCTGAGTGTGGCTATGAAAACCATTGGGCCATACAGTCACCTGGGATGTTACATACAGAAGGGCTTAGGATATCTAAGGTTGACCAAGATGAGAAGCACTTTTAGTTCTACTATTTTCTCTCTCCCCCATCACCTTTCCTTCTCTCCTGGGTGATAACAAGACATCTGAAGGCCAGGTCTGGCCTTTGGACTTGCAGGAGAGGCCAAGTCCCTCACAGTTCAAGTGTGTTGTGCACTATGGTATCTAAGAGGAGAACTTGAGACATAGTCTAGAAGAGTCGTTGAGGGTCATCTGACCAGGGCAGCACCCTATGCAGTTTTCACATGTCCATGGAAACTTGCTTGCATCCTCCAGGAATAAGAAACTCTATCTTGAGGCAGCCCACTATGGCCAACCTTCTCTTACAGAAGCACCCAGGTCCATGCTGTCCCCCAATTACCCAGAAACACCTTCATATGAAGGGCTTCTCTTTCTAGCAGCTCCCACACCAACATCCAGAGCAAGCTTCCTGAGAGCAAGGGGGGTAAGCAGATTCCTTCTACAACTCTGGCCCTTCTCAGCCCAGGAAAACCTTTGCCAAGTACCCTCCCACCAGGGCCCAGCTCTGGGGACACAGCAAGGGAGTTCACCAAGGCAGCTGAAGGCCGTCTGGTAGGCACTGAAGCTCATCCAGCAGACTATGGCTTGGCGAGAGGGGTGAGTACTCTGGAGAGGGGGACCCAGGTCCAGGGTTGCTCCTCGGTGCAGTGCTTGAAGATTGGCCCTGGGTTGGGAACAAACAGTGACCTTAGGGAACGATACAATACCCTTAAATGGTAGCCCAGGGGGAGCATCTGGCCATTAGCAGGGAACCTCGGACTTTAGGAGCCTGGAGGTTAACTTAATCTGGGGTGCTCCTCCTGAGGAGGCAAGGCCAGTGGAGTCTTGGAAGCCCCCAGACAGAGGGCACATCCTGAACCACCACAGGGAATGGAATTGGCACCCAGCTGGGCCACCAGGGAGGAAGGCAAGGCAGAGGGTCTTAATGCCAGGGCAAACAGGGCCAGTTCTGTAGGAAAGACTCTGCCTGAGAGACTCTGAGAGACTCTGTAGAGTCCCTGAGGAGGAACCCTGAGGCCTGGCGAGTGCCCAGAGCAGGTTAGACCAGTTCTCAAGACCACTCATTTCCCAGAGCAGCCTCTCCACCTTCCAGGGGACCTGCTCACCCTCCATCTTCTATGAACTGTTTGTCCACTTCTCTGCTCTTACTTATACAGGCACTCCTGCCCACAGCAACCTTCATCCCTCGAAACTGGATTCTTTATTTCCAGCCCTCCCAAGGCCCCTTCTCACAGGCAAACTTCCCAGCAATGTATTGTGGTCTCTCCCACCCCTCACAGATCTTGAGAACAACCAGAAACACCCCTGAGGCAGGCAAGCTCCACCTTCTCCTCCCTTCTGGAGGTGGGGAATGTGCTCTCTCTGTAGCAGCCTGGCCTACAGAGGCTTCTCCCTCCCTCCTGGATTGGGGCCCCTCAAGTGTTCAGGTCTTGGATTCCTGACCTATATCTGTACCAGAGTGTCATGGCCTGTCACTGACCTGTGTGTCCCCAGGGAGCGGATCAGGAGCAGGAGGGTTAATGAGCAGGATAAGACCAGAGCTGAGATGTAACATGCTGGATGGGAGAGAGAGAGCAGGAAGGACAAGGGCTAGAGGATCTGCTAGAACCTCAGACCCCTGTGCCCCACGGTGAGGGAAAACCACTGGGCCCCGACTCCAGTTCTCAGGTCCAACCTGACCTGAATCCTCCATGGCCCCATCCTTCCCAGTAACACATGATAGCTAATAGAGGGAAAGGGCAGCTTTCATCACAGGCATGGCCTTCATCTAGGTTGTGTTGCTATGACCTGCTGTAATGAGAGACTCCTACCTGGCACCTGCCTGCAGCTCCTTTCTTCCTGCCCATGTGGCTGGCCCTCAAGAGAGCCTTGTAACAACCACAAACTTCGCTCTGATGGCCATGATGGTGACCCTGGCCATAAACCACATCCCCACTTTTATTGGTGGGTTTGTTCAGGCCTCAGAGAGTTGGGCCCCACTGTCTACCATAATGAAGGTGGTGGTAACTGTTATTTATCTCCTCTGGGTGGGACCCTTCTTCTCAACTCTCTGCCTCACAAGCCTGACCACACACACAGTCAGATCCACAGTCCCTGTAATGGTGGGTAGAGAGCTCTGAATAGATGTATAAGAACATTGTGAGTGCAGCTGACATGCTCCGAGCCCACATGCCAGCCTGCCTCACCCTAGACCCTCACAGCAAGCCCACAAGGTCTCTCAGAGGAATTGCTCTGGGAAAGCTTCACAGCTCATACTTCTGTACACTCTCCACTCTGCCCTACACTGCCAGCCCGCCCTGGCCTGTGAGACAAGGCTGGTGTCAGGAAAACATGCAAAGTGGCCACACCTCCACCAACCATTGCATGCTATTCCCCTAAAGCCAGAATGCTCATTTCAACAAGAAAACCTCAAGTGGGCCAATGGTACAGGTCCCATGAGTCATAACTATCAGGCTTTGTGATAAGGTGGAAAGGAGCCCTAACTTGGGCTTCAAGGATCTAATTCTATCTACTGTACTCTGTTGCACAACCTGAGGCCAGCCCCTGCATATGTGTCCCCCACAAGGCTATTGGGAGGAGCTAGAAGATGGGTAGGAAGGTAGCTATAAGGCATTTCAGACCACTGAAGGGGCAGCTGGTGTAGTTTCCAGGCCTGAGGCTTGTTTCATGGGAGGCAGGGAGAGGGCGATAGTCCAGATAAACAAGTATTGGAAAGAGAAATCAGGTGCCCTGACAAACTGCAGCCTGGGCCAAGAGGATTACCCATAATTCCCAGGGCCCATCCCACCTACTAGTCATTTCCTCTTTCCCCACCCTGAAGTCATGGGCTTCTCCATCACGACAGCTAGAGAGTTGGTCAAAGACACTGGGGCTGGGGGAGAGGAAGGTATCACAGGGTTGATAAGGGTCATAGGCTGAAGAGATATGGAAGCTCCAACTCCCCCCCCCCTCCCCGAGATGAGCGGAGACCCAGAGCAGGAAGGGTCATGACCCAAGGCATCCTGTGTGTTTGTGGCAGGCTATAACCAGGTCCAGTGGCCTATCTCCCGCAACCACAATGACCTTTAGGGACACCGAGTGATCTCACCTTCCACAGCCCATAAGTGATGCTTCACCAGCTCTACCACCTCCTGCCTGTCCTCAGACAGCACGATCCCAAAGCCAGCCAGCAGGTAGGAGACATCCGTGTTGATCCCCGCCCTCACCTTCTGCACAGTAGGCACCACGCTCACCAGCAGCAGCAGGGCCACCTGGAAAAGCCCCACGATGAGGGTGGTGGGGACCCTCCACCAGGCTCTGCCACCCTGAAAAGGTATGTCCTAGTCTGCTAGGGGAGACTTCGGCCAGCTGCAGCCACATGCCCCTACACTGCCCTGAAAGCGGGTCGTCCTGCCTTCAAGCAGAATGTGACGTGAATGTGTGTATGGCTTTAGCCCAACAGGCCAAAGATAGGGCTGTCATAGCTATTTCTTTACCTCTACTTGTCTGTCTAAGCTTCAGAATATAAACATTTCCAATTTTGGACCAGGGTGATAGTTTAGTCAGTCAAGTGCTTGGTGAGCCAGCGTGAACCTGAATTCTGTTTCTCAGAACTCACATAAAAAACTGGATACCATGGCTCCCGCTTATAATCCCAGCACTGGGGAGGCAGAGACAGGCAGATGACTGGTGCTTGCCAACCAGCCTAGCCTGCTCCTAGCCAGGGAGAGATCCTGTCTGAAAATACAAGGTGGATCGGCTACTAAGGAATGATCCTGGAAGTTGTCCTTTGGGACATACATGAACACACACACATGGGTAGGTGTGAGAGAGAGATGCCAACTTTTCCAGGGTAAAGAAAACAATTGAGTATGAAAGCTAGACGTTCCTCGGTTCAATTTTTGGCTGCCCTGATATATTAGCTGTAAGAACATCTTGGCTGAGCCAGCTACTCTAATTTCCCCTGTTTGTAAAATGAAGAGAAACCAGACCTACATCATGCCAGGAGTTTGTTTTTTGTTGCTTGTTTGTTTTCTGAGACAGGGTCTCCTCTAGCCCAAGCGGGCCTCAGACTCACTGGGATGCTCGCTGGGGATGATCTTGAACTTCTGAGCTTCGTGTCTCTACCTCCTAAGTGCTGGGGTTACAGGCTTGTGTTTATCTGTGCTAGCGTTAACCCAGGGCTCCATGTGTTCTAGGCAAGCCCTCTACCAGCTAAGCCATGGCCCCAGCCCCTGCTATCTTACTTGGTTTTGAGAATAATGCTAAAGGTGTTGGTGATTTATCAGACATGGCACCTCACAAAATCCTCCCAATATAGAAAACTGATTTTATTTCTTCTGTTTTACAGATGAGCTAGTAGGTTCATGAAGGTGGAAAAACTTGGCCAAGGTCACCCAGGAGGTGAACAATGGAACCTTTAAGTCCGTGTTGATGTGACTTTGTGACTTGTGAGTCATTATGAGAACCTGCTGAGGGCTGGCATCCCTCCCACAGGGTAAGCTAGTGTTTCCAAGAGGCAGAACAGCTGATTGGGTAAAGGTGGGTGCACCTGAGGATCTGATTTGGGCCTGAGCTGTCCCAGGTTTGGGAGCCTGAGGACAGGGGTTAAGGGACAACAGGCACTGGAAACCGCAGGACACACCTGGTAAGTGGCTGCTCCTGTCAGAGTAGCTGAAATCACCAGCTTCAAGGGCAGGCGGACTCCTACAGTCACCAGAAGAAGACACATGGAGAGCAATGTGACCCAGCCTCTGCCCCATCCCTTCCAGGCCAGGCCAGTGTGCCCCCTGTTCAGAACTGGCTGCTGCCCTCACACAGGATGAGGGTTCTGGAATGAGCTGACCCTTCCCACCAGCTTCTCTGGGCGAAGGCTCGACCTGATCCTGGCCATCCTCTGTGCCACATACCTGGCTGTGGAGTGTAGAGGGAACAGGCCCAGGCCCGAGACAGGAGGCTGTGCTTGGAGGCAGGGTGGGAGCTGCAGACAGATCCAGGTAGGTTGAGGCTCAGGAGAGAGGCCTCTGCTCAAGGCCACCTCCACTGGGTCACTCCTTGTCTTTCCTAACACCATGCAACTAACATGATCCTCTTCCACAGACCTTATCCAGTCCCACCCTCCCACATTGTTCTCTGAGTCCCATCCCACTGCCTGCTGAGGTATGCCCAGACCTTACCTTCTGTCTAGCTTCTTTGGGCAGAGGAGGGTCTTCAGATACTTCTCAGAGTAGCTGGTCTGCAGCCCCTGTGTGGACAAGTATTGAAGTGTCTGAGATCTGCCACCAGCAGCCAGAAGTCCCTGGAGCCCTGGCCTAGGATACTGAATAAATGAATGAATGGATGCCAAGTAGTTTTTGCAATGCGTCCTAATTAGGACAATGGTGGTACAGTGTGGGAAGGCTGACCTATGACCTATGGTCATAGCTACATTCTCCACAAACAAAGACCAGCCAAATTCCTATCATGGAACCTGAAATGCTGGGAAGTTGTTCCCTAGGTCCCCTCTTAGTCAAGTCTCAGCTCTTTGGCCTCTTTCAGCCAGGACTGTGGCCAAGGGAAGCCTGGGCCCCAGGGGCTCACACTGCTCAGGACACAAGACGGTGCCAGTCTAGGGCATACACACTGGGCTCCTGCCATGGCTTACTCTAGGAAGATCACAGGGCAATGGCGTCCACCCAAGCCACATTCCAGGCCTTAAGCTGCCTGCAGTGGCAGAGGCCCATGGGAAGTTGGGATGAACCTCTGTTTGGATCAGTGGGAAATACAGCACAGGGTCACCTGTTGCCAGGGCAACTTGGGGACTAGAGCAGGAGTGGGACAGCTCAAAGCTTAACTAATTCCCTTGTAGCTTAGATCTTTCTGACTAATATCCAAAAGGATTTAATGCCTTTGGAAATTTGGAGGAGAGGTTTGCCGTGGAGAGGAGGCAGAGAAGAAACCCTAGGAGGTGGAGGGGTCTCTAGGTCCAGAGACCTAGTAGCCTGTTCCTGGGCTACTGTGTCTTCTCAGGGACCCTAGACTTCACAGAGAGAATGTAAATGTCAGAAGGGCACAAGCTGTGAGAACTTGGGACCCTGCTGCACAAGAGAGCAGATCTGGAGCCTAAGAGGTAGGGGCCTTCTGGACCAGGGAGGCCTCCTGAGGCCACAGACTTCCCCTCTTTACTCTGCATCTCTCCTCAGCTCCAGCTCAGTGCCTGCCAAAGGCCCTGCTGCTCTGTGACCCCAGCAGGATACACACAAGGGAAGAGCATCTTGGGTGGTCCTGCTCCTCAGCTTCCTGTCCTAGGTCAGCAGGTAGGCAGGGGAGTTGTTTTTGTTCAAATCCATGCTTGTGCCCAGACGTACTCAGCCAGGCTGGGTTGCAGGGGTGTCTCACTCATCTCTCTGCCCTTGCTTTTCTCCTCCAGCCTGGACCTTACTCACCTCATCAGGGACCTTGCCTTGACATCCGCACTCCCTAGGACATCTTGTGATCTCCGTATCTACATTCCTATGGCTACAAACTCACTGGGTTTTCTGTTGTGCTCATCTCCCTGTCAGGGCAGGGTACGCCACCTGCAGAAGGTCCAAGTCAGTGGATTCTGAAGTCCCAGCACCCAGCCAGTGCTGACATGTGGGAGAGGCTTAGAAGCCTTCTTGATAAGTTCTTAGTATCTTTCAAGAATGCTCTCTCGTCATGAGGCACCCATTTATAGCGCCCATCCCTCCAAACAACTCAACAATACTTTCTTTTTTAAAGTCATTATCTTTTGTATCCTAGGCTGGCCTTGAACTTCTCGTTCTCCTGCCTCTACCTCCCAAGTTCTGGGAGCCACTGTGCCCAGTTTACTTGGTGCTCAGGGTCAAACCCAAGGTCTTATGCATGATAAGCAAGCCCTCTTCCAACAGATAACCTTAGCCTTGTAGAGAATCTCCTATGGACTCCACTTGTGCCTGAGGCACAAGTGTGTGGGTATGAACAGCACAACCTTGCCGCTTCGATCCAGCTCTTTCCTTTGTCCATTTTTCTGCTACTCTAGCTCCTCCCTGTCCTTCAGACTCTCCCTGAACTCAACCTCCTTCAGGAAGCCTCTTCTGCCATTCATCCCCCCCCACACACACATACCCCTTGCATCTGAGATGATTCAACAGTTCAGTTCAGTTCAGAGTGAGCTTCCTGGACCAGCCCAACATCTGCAGAACTCTGCAGTCACAGGACTCTTGGATAGATCATTACTCCAACCCTCAGGGGTTTTAAAGAAGTGAATCCCTGAATTCAGTTCTGCTTTGTTGAGCCCCCACTCTGTACACAGCCCAGTACCCTGGGTATCCAGAGACCTTCAAGAACCTCACCCAGCCCTCAGTCTGGGAAGGACAACACAAAACAGTTAGTTTGAATTTTTTTTTCCTGGAGCTTGCAGTGAGTAAATGTGTTTGCCAAGCCTGACACGCACCTGAGTTTGATCCCTAGGACTCCTAAGAAAAGAACTTAAGAAAGTTGTCCTCTGACTCTGACTCTGGGCACTGTCTCTCTCACACAGAGAGAGAGAGAGGGAGGGAGAGAGACAAGGAGAGAGAGAGATGTAATTTTAATAGACATGAGAAGGCAAGCATCGGAGCAGCCCTGGCCCGCACCCTTACCTGGGAGCCTACTCCTGTCTGGTGACGGATAGTCTGTACCAGCTGCATTGGGTACCAAAGGCTCAGGAATCCAAGCCCCAGAAGCAGAGGCAGGGAGGCCAGCAAGGAGTAGTACTTGTAGATCTGGACAGACAAACACTCAATCAGACCTGCCTTCTGCCTTCTTCCAGGATCCATTCCCATCCCACACAGACCCCTGGGGATGGTCCAGAAGCCACAGTCTGCCTCTGGGCTTGCAGACTAGGCCACCTCCCCATCTTATGCCCCAATGGCCTAAACAGAATGCAAAGAAGGTGGCAAAAGCTCTTCCTAGACCCCCATGGGCTTCAGTGAGGCCTGCAACCAGCCACCCACTTTCTCATTTTCTGTGTTCGCAGCACGTTAGAGCACACACTACCAAAAACTAGACAAAAGGGGGGCTGAAGATCGCTCAGTGGTTAAGACTATTGGCTGCTCTTCTAGGGGATTTGGATTTGGTTCTTAGCACCTGCAAGGCAGCTCATAACTGTCTGCAACTGCAGTTCTGAGGATCTGGCGCCCACTTCTGGCTTCCACAGGCCCTGCATGCATGCGATATACATACATACATACATACATACATACATACATACATACATACATACACGTTTGTGTGTGTATATATATATATATATGAATATATATTTGTACATTCAGACAAACACTCACACACATTTTAAAAAAATAAAAGTTAAATTTAAAAATAAACTAGACAAAGGCTCTTAAAATTTGTCTAGTACATGCCTTAGCACCCATGTGAACTACCTGAGTTGGCTTCTTCCATATTCATTCATTCAATTTTTAATTCAGTGTGTTTTTCTTGAGAATTTAACATATACCAAGCTCTAAGTGCTGAGCTATAGCCAAGGCCCTTGGCAAAGGAGCTTCTCAGGTTTTGGTGGGTTTGTGTTTTTTTGGGGGGGGGGGAAGGAGGTTAAGACAAGGTCTAGCTATGTAGCCCAAGTTGGCCTCAAACTAGTAATCCTCCTGACTCAGGGTCCCAAGCATTGTTATTACAGGTGGGATCCATGATGCTTGGCTTTAAAGAAAATTCCTAAATTTCACCTTCCTGGAGAGATTGGTGTTACCAACTCCACTTGACAGTGGGGAACTGAGTCTCAGATAAGCGACACTTCTCTCACTTAGCACTAGGTAGTGTCACCTTGCTTGTGTATTGTGTCTCTGTTTCTGGAAATACAGCTCCTAGAAGGCGTGGGCTTAACTTTAGTTTGTCTACAGGTATATTTCAAGGCCTGGAAATGTTTGCTGAATGAATAAAGTAGTGATTGAATGAATGAAGTGGTGAAGCTTCAAAGCCGGGTTGTCTGGCTAGAAAACCGATACACCACTGATTTTTGGTCTTGACTGAGGAGCTTCATAGACCCAGCCAGTAGCCAGTGAAGCTAGTTCTGAGGTTCTGGAACTCTCCTTTGGACCCTGAGGCTATTTTCCCACTCAGCACTTGCCTCTGTCTATTCTTCCTGCCCAAAGGAAAACCCAGAAACCAGGGGAGGGGTGCCAGCTATTACCTTCCTTCACTCTGCCCTTCCAGGCTGAGAGCTGCTGGGGACAGGGTCCAGATCCCTTCCCTAGGCCTCAACCCCAGAGCAACGAAGCTTGGCACAGATGTGGTTGAAAGGCACGAGATCCCGAGAATAATGGAGGGCCGCAGGGAAGCCCAGAGTGTGGACAGAGGTGAGAAGAGCCCGGCAGACTCACCCTTCTACCCTCGCTCACTATAAGTCAGGGTTACCTTGGGGTCCTGAGGACACTCTGCTCTCTGCCAGACCTGAGCACCAAAGTGGGCCCAAGACAGCACAGTACCCAATAAGTATGCAGCCTGGTGCCCTGCCGTGGCACAAGCAGCCAGAGGGTAGTAGAGGGCTGGATAGTAGAGCAGGGCTAGGAGCTTCCAGGGCCCTAGAAAGTGAAACAAACGAGAGACTATACATATAGAGAGAGAGACCCAGGGCCCAGACCATACCCACCAGACCCTCTTTCCTGTCTCCAAGCCCCTCAGCTGTTCCAGTGCAGAAGAGCTCACTTTGCATGGGTCTGAGCAAAGGCTCTCTGAGCCTAGCCGAGTTACCTTTTGACCTCTCCGTCTCTCCATCTGTAAAAAGGAAGGAACCACACAGTGTTTTAGCAAAGGCAAACCGAGAAGTGCGTAGTGTGGTGCCAGAGTAAGTACTCAATAAACGAAGTACTGTTTTATCACTGCTTTCTTCTTTGACCCTTAGTTCTCTCTACTGTAAACTAGGTCTATTAATATATTCCACCCTTTGTGGAGTCTGTTGATCTAAAGAGGTCATTCTTCGGCCAGCGTACCCCCTACTGACAGCTGTTCCTGTTGCCATCGCCCCAGCCAACCTTAATAAACCAGGACCCCACCCTGCCCTGTCCCATCAGGCCAAGCCCAGGACCTCATGCTGGATACCTGGCGTGGATGCTTCGGTGAGGCTCAGGAAAGGCAGAGGGTCCTCATCAGGGAGCAGCAGGCACAGATTGCTGAAGAGGACCACAAAGACAGCAGTGGACACTGTCCAGGATCGGTCCCTAGCTAAGAAATCCACAGGGCTGCCATAGACAAGGACAGGGTACCAGGAAGGCAGTCAGTGCCTGCGCCTTCGCCCCCTCCACACCGTGCTCCCTAAACTGTGAAGTAGTCACTCTACCACCCAGCATGCTTGGAGAGGGCCTCACCCCCCATCCTGAGCTGGGCCCTGGGGCAAAAGGTGGTGAGAACAAGCTCTAGGTGCTCCACCCACCAGGGGAGCTCCAGGAAACAGCCGCCTCCTCAGGAATAGATCTGTCAGTCTGCGCTGGCAGATCTTCAGAGAACACAGAAAGTCATAACATCCTTGTGCAACGACCGCCTCCCTGAGCTGGGTGTGGACCAGGGCAGAGGGCAGACAGCGGGCACGGCAGTCCCAGGCTCGCGTTCTCTGCTTCTCTACTCTAGCTTGTCCTGGTGCTCTGACAGCCCCACCCTGCTTCATTCTGTTCCCCAAGCAAAGCAGACTTCTCTCAGGCTGCTTCCACAGCAGTCCCCAGTTCCCACAGGACTTGTGCTTGCCACCTTTTCCAATGCCTGCTGTCTCCTGCTCCAGCGAGCCCAGTCCTATAGCCTGCTGTATAGCAGAAAGGACCAAAGATGGCATCTGGCTCACTCTCTGGAGTTACAAAGCCAAAGGAAAAAGGGAAAGAAAGCCGTGGCCATGGAGGCTCTGCAGGGTGATCGCCCACAAATCACGATCCTGGGGTGGTCTCAAGAGAAATGACTGAGACAGCTCCTAGCCCTGCTCTACTATCCCGGGGGTGATGGCCACCCTCGGTCAGGACCTACACTTCCCTAGAATCCCTTTCCCCATGCCCTGAACACTCAAGCAGGTGTATGGAGCAGCCCCTCTCCCTCCTTCTGCTATACCTGCCTACCTAAGCCAAGAAAGTTGGGAGGTGGGGGCAGAGCTGTTTCTGAAGTCAGAGCTACTCTAAACCATCTAAGAAGTCACCCACTTTCCTCGAGGACCTTTGTCAGCTGGGCTTCAAGTGGGGCTTTCCAGAGCCTAGCACAAACCTGGGCAGTCCAGGCCTGCGGTGACCACAGTGTGGCCAAAGCCTGCGGTGTCTCACCAGTAAGGCCAACAGCAGCAGAGCTAGGAGCTGGAGGAAGAGAGAAGAGCAAGGCTTGGGTGTCAGGCTTCCTGAATCCCAAGGCCTGTCCTTGTAAGTCTCAAAACGCTCCTCACCCACCCAATGCAGGTGACATCTTGGAGACTGGCAAAAAGATGGCAGTCTGGGAGGTTGGACTTGGTTAGCACTTCCAGTTTGGGATCCCTGTGGGGAGAATTCCCAGATAACCATCCCCGGGGGCACTAGGTCTCCAGCACCATCCCAAACAGGAGCACGAATCGCTGTGCTTGGACTGGCAGCAGGTGGAAAGGCAGGCTGGACTTACCGACAGTGAGGCCAAGCAGGCATGGTGCAGAACAGGCGGTACACTAGGCTGGCAAGGGGGATTCACCCTGCGGGGCAAACAATCCACAAGTTTAGCTGGATCTAGGGTTTAAGGCGTTTCCTCAGAAGGAAGCCTGACCAGCATCTCCCTCAGCCCCTACCCCAGCCTGCTCAGTTCTGCTTTTCAGGGTCAGTCTGCCCCTCCCCCCCCCACATACTCCTGGGTTGTGCTGGCCCTGTGCCATGCTATAGGGCTAAAGGCAGGAAACTCTTGGGAGTGTGCAAACTTGGTCTGAATATCTATTCTTGCTCAAAATTCCTATCTTCCAAGGTCCTCATCATCCATCCACCTTTGGAGAACTCCCATTTGCTTCTAACCCCTTTGCCAAGCAAAGGTTGAACACACCACCTGAATCAAGCAATCTAGCATTTAGTCCTGTCTGATTTGTTTCCGGTGCTTGACTAATCCAGGACTGGAAGGGTCCTTTCTCTCTTCCCATTCCACCTCATTGAGAGTGTTAGTGTACAGTGAAACAGGTTGCACATTGCACAGGGATCCAGAAATCCGAGCTACAGAGGTCTCCATGTCCTGTGCCTGCTGAGGTGAACACACTGAATGAAGTATCCCTTTTCCTAATCACCACAGAGGCTCCCGGGGGCTGGCAGAGGTCCTACTCTGAAGGTAAAGTTCAGAAGGAAGCCAGTGGAAATAAAGGGCTCAATGAGGACCACAAAAGACGAAGCTTCCATCATTGGGTCATGTGGCAGAGAAGGCCTGAGACTAAAGATGGGTGAGCAAGTAGGCTGGGTGCCAGGGCTGATGGTTTTCTAGCCTGCCCAGCTTGGATCTGAGAACTAGAGGGAGGTTTTATGTGAGTGAGGCCTGGGAAGATGGGAGTGTGGTGTGTGGGATGGAGAGGTGTGGGAGGAGAATGAGGAGTTGGGGGTGGGGAGTAGGGAAAGGCTGAAACTGAAAGAAGTCTATGCCATGGTTTGGTTTTCCTTGCCAGGAAGCTAGGCCACCCCCCTCTTAGGCACCTGCCTGCTGTATAGCAGAAAGGACCAAAGCTACGTGCAGAGCCCTGGGACCTGCTGGGTCAGCCTCCCCCCTCCATCTGTCTTTCTCTCAGGAATTTCCTGAGCTCAACACTGAGGCGGAGGGTTGAGTGGGTCTCTCCTGCCGTCTCTAGCCACAGCAAAGCTGCTCCCATAGCCAATGGGCCTGCCATGTAGGAGTGTAGGGGATGGAGATCCTGTGTGAGCTTGGGTCTTGCTGCCTCCCACACCCAAGCACAGTGTGTGGGATGGGTGGGGCTCAAACCAGCCCCAGGGCCTCGGGAGCCCCACTCAAGTCCCTGAACCCTTCTCAGTGTCTAGTTCCTGCTCAATCCAGGGCTTCCATCCTTGCCAGGATGGGGATCAGCACACTGTCCCAGGAGCAGCTTGGCCATTTTCTCACAAGCCCACATCAAACTAGAAGCCGCTTCAACCCTGGAAACCTTACTTACGGCCCTTTCTGAGGCCCTTTCTGAGGCCCTTTCTGGTCCTCACTGAGCATAGGTTCCTGGCTGACACCTTAGTTTAGTGTGTTCACTGGTGATAGGTGAGGATTCAGGCTTTGTGTCATTGGCCAGGAAGGATAACATAGCCCTTACCGTGAGGAGGGCAAAGAACTCCCTCTCAGGAGAGATACAAGTGCTAAAGAGTGTAGAGAGGAGAGAAAGTTCTACCAGGCTTCTGAGAAGTGGTTGAGAGGAGACCAAGTCTTCATTGTCAGCTTGACTGCAGTAAGAAATGCCTAGGGATCAGTGAGGCACTCTCTTGGTATGTCTGAGGTTGTTCCAGAGGAAATGAACAGAGGGGAACAGGCCCTTCCTGAATGTGAACAGTATCACGCCTTGGACAGAGCATTAGCATTCATCTGGCTCTGCTTCCCTATTGCCCAGATGTGAGCAAGCGCCTACTGCCTTGCCTTTCCTGCCGTGGATGGACTGGGTACTCTCAAATCAGGAGCCGAGCAATCCCTCTCTCCCTTAAGTTGCTTCTTGTTAGGCATTGGGTCACAGCAGTGAAAAGGTAACCTTTCCGGTGTTTGGGGGCTTCAGTTGGACAGAAAGTCGGCATCTCCACAGGAAAAGAAGGAAGAGGCAGTCCTGGAGTGTGGGAAGAGCCCAAGTAGGGAGAAAACAATATGTCTGGCACCAGACAAGTCCTTCTGTCCAGAGGAAGGCCATGACAAAAGTAAAGCTGGCGTGGGTAGACGCTAAAGCTGTGGAGCCTATCTGCACAAGGTAAAGCAGGGGCCTCAGCTTGGAAGCCTGTAGCTGAGTCCAGCTTGACCCTGGGCCCCACCCGAGCTCCATCCTAGCATGCAGGGGGCACGCTAAGGTACAGAAAGTCTGCATCCTGGAACACTTCAAAGCTTTGATGTAGCACACCCCTGGAGTGTCTGACTCACACATGGAGAGGTGAAGCCAAGTTCATCTCCTAGAGAATCCCTTGTACTCCTCAGCTTCCCATTCTCATCTTTGGGGGAGGAGGGAAAGAAGTGGGATGGGTGTCTAGACTGTTGTTATTATTATTATTATTATTATTATTATTATTAAGTAGATTCCGATAATCCTCTTCACACTACAGGCTGCCCTCTTCACAATTTCCACCACACACTCACTTTATTCTGAGATTACACACAGATACCTCAGCAACACAGCTAGTTCCGGGCGCCTGGCTTCCAGTCTCTGCCCATTGCTCCCTGACCCTCACAAGGACACAGTTTCTGATTGGGTCCTTACCCCAAGTTAGGAGCCTGGTTTCCTTGGAGAGCAGCCTAGGCCCCTCCTCTAGTCCCTTTCTGCATAGCTTAACTGGCAAGCCCGGGGGAGGGGGATCCACAGCCTTGCTGACCACAGGCTTCTGCAGGTGGCCAGAAGCCTAAGTACTCCAACAACAGCTTTTTCCCTCAGGCCTGGGTGGGGCCTCAGTCCCTGCTGGGTGACCCCAACCAAGCCAGGCTGCAAGTCCTATCCTCTGGGGAAGTACTTGAGCATTTTTTTCCTTCTCCAGTTTCAAATTTTAATGGTGAACAGATGTGCACACATCTGGCTTAGTACCACCCTTCCACTCCATCTCACCCCACCCCCACCTCTCTCCCTCACCTTCCCCACTCTTCAAACCCTCCAATGGAGCAGAGGCTGGGAACAATAATGGAGAGCTGAGCTCAAGGTGCCACAAGAGGCAGCTAGTCTTAGAGGAGAGGAGTAGTACACCACAGAAAACCCCAGGTCCTCTGCCAAAGTGCCCAGACTAAACACAGATAGGAAGGGTCTATGCCAAGAATTCTCAGGACAGTCATGGGGTGAGGGTGAACTGAACTGCCTGCACACCCTCCCTGGGCTGGCCTGTGCACTTGCTTCGAGAACAAGACCTCCTATCCCTCAATACCTCCCTAAACTGCACTCAGAGTAGTCCAGAGATAATGGTGGGCCATAGTCTCTCTCAGCGACTCCCCAGGTTTTTCTGACTCTCCCCTCTGATAAAGCCCTGGGTACAAACCCTATACCAGTCACCAAAGAGATCTGTGACCCCCCTCACTGCTCCCCATCCTGGCTGGCTATGGGCCAGATGGCCTCAAGCCCTTCTTAATAATGGCTCAAGAACTGTTGTCCTCAGAAAGTCTGAAGCCCAGAGAGGTTCTGCCCTGCCTCACCTCACACAGCAGATAAATAGTGCCAATCTCAGACACTTGCCCAGAGTGTCTCTGCCTCTATCTTGGCAACCTCTCTACCATAACCCGCTCTGATGGCTGACTGAGCCAAATGCCACACTTACCCTTCTGGCTGCACCTCCTCAGGCCCCTCTATGTACCAGTTGCTGTCATAATCTGTCACCCCGGAGGAGGTCTGGCTTCCATTCTCGGCTGCCTGAGACGCCATGCTCCAGCCCTTCTTCCTTGACCCCAGACAAGGGTAAGACAGAAAGAAAAAACAAAGGGCATACAAATGTGAAAAGAGGCTTAAAAGAAAAAAAAAAGAAAAAGAAAGAAAGAAACCCCGAAACAAAGGAACATTTCTTTTTAATCCTAAAGGTTACATTTTTGCTTTTAGCTCTCTGGGAAAAGTTGTCTGGGACTGCAGGTCAGGGGAGGGCTGGGAAGGGGAGTGCACATAGGAGTCTCCTCTTGAACTTTCCCTCCCAATCTTGCTTGATCTGACAGTATTCTCCTGCACCCCTGGAGTTCCAGGCTCTAGATGGGGCACCTAGTGGGCCAACTGACCTGCTACCAGTTGATCCACCTTCCAAGATTTCCCTCGTGCAAACTGCGCGTAGAGACCCCTTCCTTCCCCACCCCAAGCCCACCCAGATGGACCCACAGACAGAGTAGAAAGGGGGACCAAGGAGGAAGGAGCCGCAGAGATGAAAGGGTGGGCGGGCTGTGGCCGGCTCCACTTGGTCTGTCCCACAGCTGGGCTCCCCACCCCTCCGGCTCTGGGGTCCAGCCCAAGCCCTCCCCATTTTGCCAACGCTCCCTTGAGACCATCCCCCCAGGCTCCCCTTTGCCCTGGCCAGTCCCTTTACCTTTTCAGCCTCAGTGCTGGGAACACACCATAATTCTTGATGAGACCCCACAGATGGAAGGCCACTAACCATGTCTACCTCTAACACCTGCCCCAAGCTCTCCCGCCTAGGCAAAGCCCCTCTGCAGAAGCCAGCATCGTGGCATCTTAGGGAAACACCCTCCTGGGGCTGGCCACAGAGGCAGGGAGGGAACCTCTCCACATGGTCTCCTAAGTATATATGAGGGAGAACACACGTGTTGCACTAGTAAAACCTTTTTGTTCTTACGACTTGATTTCACAAGAAGATAACTCACCCCCACAGGCGGAAATGAGTCCTTCAAACTCAAACCAGACCTGCGAGAAGATGAACCTCGTCTGCCTGCTGCCGTTCTCGCTCCAGCCCTGGCAAAGGGGTGAGGGTTTTCCTATCCTCCCAGAGGAGCTGGACCCCTGGCTGCCCCCTCCCTTCCCTGACCCAGCCTGTAGGGAGGAGCAAGAGGCAGACAAAGCAGAGAGCCCTTCTCAGCTCGACCTGACACTCTGAGGCTCTCAATCCTTCAGTACTCCACAGGGGACTTGGGCCACAGCCTTGCCCAGATAGGCTTTAAAAGCGTTTTTATTACGTTTATTTATTTAGTGTGTGTGTGTGTGTGTGTGTGTGTGTGTAGTCGGGGGGGTCAGCATATGCCACGGCAGAAGACAACTTACAAGAATTGAGTCTCTCTCCATCATATGGGTCCTGGAGGACAGAACACAGATCTCTGGGCCCTGGTGGCAAACACTTTTACCTCTGGAGCCATCTGACCCCCCCCCACCTCCTTTTAAAGACACATTCATTCATTTATTCTTTCAAACAGAAACTTACTGACCACCTACTATGTGCCAGTACTGCTATGGATTCTGGGACTAGAGGAAGCACGGTTCAGGGGACTAGCCTACTGACATACGTTAAATAACTTCCAGAGCCTGAGGGTCACAGTGGGAAGGCATAGGCTGTCCATAGGAACTGTTTTTTGCAGAAGAGCTGTGGGAGTAAGGAGGATTCCTGAGGAAAATCACCTTTGGGTGGAGCTTTGAAAGACACCAGCTAGTCACCACACAGCAGAGAGGAGCTTGCGTGTTCTCTAGAGAAGGAAGCTCCAGAGTGAATGTCCAGGGTAAACAGAGCCTCAGCCTCACAAGCTCCCCTCTGCGCTGCTAGCCAGGGCCGGATAGGGCCTAAGCCCCATGAACCTTCACTGCCTCCCTCCCAAATGTCCTGTCTTCCGGAAGAAGACTGACTTCCTGCTCATCCCACAGAGGAATTGCTGAGATGGAGCTTTCTCAGACACAGCTCAGGAGCCAACACGGAACCGAACCGTCTGATCTCAGGGTTGAGGCAGATGCTGCCCCTCAGGCCTTCAGTAAGCTCCCTGGGGACAGGACCCTACCTCTCTCTCCCTTCCCTGCTCTCTTTTTCTCCCTCAGGACAGTGCCTGGCTCCAAGATCGCAGAGACTGTAGGAAAACTCTGGCAAAAACACTCCTTGCTCTAGTGGCTCTTCTTCATCATGTAGGTGCCAAGCTTGAGCCCTCTGCCCCAGTGACAGAGCCTGGCATGCCCTTCACATCTCAAGGGTCACAGACACTCAGCTTAGAGAGCAGTCGACCCCTTTGTGATTTTAACCCTGCCTCTCATGATACCTTTAACAAAGAGAACTTGGCGCTAGACAGTGGCCAGCTGCCTGAACAAGATAAACACTCCTGGTTGGATACCTCTACCTCCACTCTTGTCCTTAGAGGTGTTCCCTGATACCTCCCAAGCCTTGTTAATTCACTCATTCCAATATCCTATGTGCTAGTTCTGTCATCATACTGATGATGTAGGGTCATCTCATGAGATTTAACACAGAGAGGTAGAAAGGGACAGTTCACCATGAATCATCAGAGCTAACAGAAAATACAGTGGGGGAAGGAAAGAGAGAGACAGGCAGTGAGGAGCCGGCTAGCTTTACACAGCCTAAACCTGAAGGGAGAGACCATATCAGCCTGCCTGAAGGAGCCTCTGTCCACTCAAGGATGAACCCATGTAGAGAGCCCCTTGCCAAAGCCAGGCATGGTCACTCCCCTACCTCCTTGTACCAAATCTGGTCCCCAAGAGGACTTCTTATAAATGCTGCCCCGCATCCTAAAATCGCGCCTCCTTTTCCCTGGGGAGGCGCAGTGGCCACCTTGGTGGTCACCTTACCTTTCTGGCAGGGATAAGGAAAGTATAAACTTTGTCTTTCTCTATTGGCTTGCACCAAGAATCAGCATGAGGGTCAGGGCCTGGAGCAGAGCAGCACGGGAGGAAAAGCAGGACAGGTTCCCACATGGCAGTGGGAGGAAAGGTTCAGGAGAGGCAGTCTGCCTGTGCTCAAGTGTTGGTTCTGCTCCTGCAGCCTCGAGTGAAGCCTTAACCCCTTGGATCTTAGCCCCACCTCTGTGGTATCCAGCCTACAGATTCTTCTCTTGTGGCTTCTCCCCCAAGACTGTCTTCAGTGACTTCATGGCCTGAGAATGTGGAGGCACCATACTGGACTTTGTTGTAGCAAGCATATCAAAACATATCAAAGCCGCAGAGCCTGGCTGTGGCTATTCAGCAAGCCCCCGCCCCTTGCCTTCTATCTATCCTCTGGTTCTACTCCAGAGGGGCCAGGGGAAAATCAATGGATAATGGATGACCATGTGCCTCCAGCTAAAAACAAACCCCCTTCTTAAACCCAAGGTTCTTCCTCAGCCTGAAACAGGAACAGACTGGTCCTCCCACCTGCAAACCAGAGGACTGCTCTGAGAAATTTTTTTAAAAAATCATCTAGCCACTCAGGCAAGCTGATAAGGAGAAAGGCTGGGAGCCTAGGATGCTAAGATGTGCCCTTGGAAGATTTCTGCAAAGTCCTGGGCAATAGGCTCCTAGGAGCTGGCTCCCTAGCGGCCTATGTTCTCAGCACAGCAGCAGCTGTTCTGCCCTCAGGATGCGGTGCTGGAGAGAAGAGACAATTGGAAGAAAGAACTGTGGAGGCCAGAGGGAAAAGGAGGGCAAGGGAGAAGAAAACCATGTTGTGGGCTTCCTGGCTGAGGGGATATGGAATAGGGCCCTGAGGTGTCCGGATAGGCATGGTCTCAAGAACAAAGTGCCTTAGGAAGCTGAGAAAGGGAATGCAAGAGACGAAAAGAGCACAGAGCAGGGAGGGTAGAGCACCCTCCCACTATAGCCTGTATGAGCCCTGGTGACTGAGATGAGTCTGATGCCGAGTGCCAAGACCTCATCCAGGTAAGTCCATTGTCCATCTGGGCTTGGTGGGGAGAAACCTTGGAATGGAGCTGGTCCTTGAAAGCTTTGGGTTAAGGCTTCCTTCCTCTTGGTGTTTTTGTTCAAGTTGATTAAACCTGAGGAATGTTTGTGTCCAGGAATAGAGGCCCACGTGGGTGCCTGTGGTTATCAAAATCTTCAAAGGGCAAAGTGCTAAGCCCAGAAGGAGCCCACAGCAACCTTCAAGGAATGAGGGCAGCAGCATCCTCAGAACCCCAAAGGGACCCCCAGAACTCTAAGGGCCTGCAATATCTAAGATCTCTAAGAACTCTAAGATCTCAGCAATATCTCCTACATGTCAGGAATCCACAAGAAACCCCAGAAAACCAATACTTCCTATGGGGGTCCTCAGAGCCCCACAGGCACAAAGACTCACTGAAGACAAACAAACAAATCCAGGACCTCAGCCTGGCGAGGAGAAGGAAGAAGGTCCAATCCCAGTGAGCAGCAGCCAGAGCCCACGGACCCCATCACCTGCCACCCTCCTATCCCAGCCTTGGACTCTAAACCCAGCAACATGCCCCAAGTCCTACAGCACCCAAAACTCAGCTCTACCCCAATCCCACAGAAAGATACAGGGCCCATTGGGGCACTTCATTTTATTATGGAGCTGGCTGATGCCCACCAAGAGATCATGCAGGTAAGCAGAAAGGTTTCTGCAGCCCCAAGAAATCAGGGGTCTGCCCATCTGTACATATGTATATAACACACACACATACACACACATTAAACAAACCCAGGACATGCAGCACACACAAGGCCCAAACTATCTTGGCTCCACAGAGTGAGCTGAGAAGCAGACCTGTTGGCTGCCAAGCTTGAAAGAAGGTAAGTGTGGGTGTTCTTTATCTCTTTCTTCCTCTGCCAAATAGGAGGGTCAGGGCATCATGGAATGCTTCCCTGGAATTCTGTGCCTCCTCACCTCTAGTACCTCTTGCTAGGTTGAGGTAAGGTGGGGCAGAGCAGGGTAACTGGCTGTTCCAGTGGAGGGGCCTGTCAGGAAGGTTAGGGCAGACCACAGGGGCATGACGGAGAGCTCAATCTGCTCAGGGCAGACAGCTTTCTTACTCTGAGGAAATAATGAGCCTCCCTTCAGGCGAGACAATGCTGGTGGCATCTAGATGCTGCACAGGCTTCAGATTTGGAGTGACGCAAATGCCATGAAGACTGCACAGCTGTAAGGTGTAGGAGTCTACTTTCCCTTATATCCTCCCTGGGTGACACCACCATGATGAGGCCACAAGAAGCAGGCCTGAGCTTTGTGCTGACTGCTGGCAGATTTCCTGCCTACCACAGGACAGAATTTGGGTCCTGCTCTGAAGTGACTTTTTGTGACAGAGTCTCTCTCACTGTGTCTGTCTTCAAGTTCCCACCCACTTCCCAGTCCCCTGCCATGCCCACAGTTGCAATCTGGTCCCTCCCGAATAGAATAGCTCCACCCTCTGTTCCCACCCTTCATACCTCCACAGTCCTACCTAACTTTCCAGCTTGGCTCCAGCCCACTTCACCTTGAAAGCTTCCTTGACTTCCCTTTCTGCACCTCTTCCACTTCCTTGACTGATCTGGGGAGACAGAGTGCTCCTGGCCAACTAGAGCCTTCTTTTTTCTGAGTCTCAGCCCTGCTAGAGCTGGGATCCCTGAGACTAGCTGGTTGTGAGTCCACAGCAGCTCTCCGGAGCAGGGTCCCCACCTGCCTTAAGAGCCACCATTTGATCTCCCGGAAAGCAGCCCCCTCCCAGCCCTGGACCTACCCGCCCCTTCATGCCCCCAGACCTCTTTCCTGCAGAGCTGGGATCAGAGGGGCCAACCCCCTTCTGTCCAGCTCAGTGCTGTGCCCCTGAGCTGCTGGGGCCCCACACAACACACCAGGCAATGAGTCTCCTGTGTTGGAGTTTCTCCGCCCCTAAACCATTTGCCCGAAACTTGATCCCCTTGGCCCTCAGAATCACCCCCACTGGAAAAACCAGGGCTTTGATGGCTGAGTTTCCCCAGCTGCAGCCATGGGTAGCTCAGGGACCCCCCTACCTACCCTCATTTGTCATCATCCATCACTCCCAGGAGGCCATCGCCTGATGAATTGTACTGAGCCCAGCCACCAGCTCAGCTTTTAATAACTGATCAGCGTCCTGCTGCTGCCCAGCTGGGCTGAGGGTCCTAACTGTGGGGTAGGGAGGAGGGGGCCACACTTTGAAGGAGCTGGAATTTCTGGTATGAGCCATTCTGAGGGGAGGCCGAAGAGACCCTCCTCTTCCACACATCACAAAGAGGCCGCAGCTTTGTGTCCCTCTTGTCATCCTGGCACATTTCTATACACTCCCAAGGCAATGGGGACACCACCAGATCCGCAGCACCTGTACCCTGCTCATTGTACTTACCTTAAAAGGATGCCCTGCAGGGAAGCAGCTGCCTGGGGGCCAGAAAAGAATGCTTAAGAGTTGCCAATCCCCTTGCTGAGGCAGGTTGAGTAAGGAAAGAACAGATGAGAGCTAGGACAAGAAAGGAGCCCTGCTTCTCAGGAGGACGACTAAAGAGTTTGAAAATGAAAGTTGTCGCAGTCAGTCAGGGTGGGCGGCCTGGGGACAATAGGTCTCAGTGGCCCCAGGAGAAGAGAGCAGGAGTGTGAACAATACCCAAGTGTGAGGTACACAGCTGCCTAGCAGGAGAGAGGTAGAGAAGAAACCCAAACAGTCCAAGGCTGGGGCTGGGACTAGGGCGCTGTCAGTCAGCTGGGCGCTGACCGGCCCCTTCTTGGGGAGAACTGTTGGTAGGTAGGCAGGATTAAGCCGTATGCCAAAAGAATCGCCTTTGCCGGCCTTGCTTTCCGGGAATGTGAAGCAGCTTTCTAGATACGCAGAGAAGAAGCCCAAGGCTGTTCACAATACGGAAAACAAAACCAAAGTAAACTAAAAGCAGTAAGCCCTGTATCCATCATAAAGCTTTGATAGTCTACAGTAATGGACAATTTCACTGCGATGAAGAATGCTTCCCAATATGGCAGATTCCAAGACACACTGCCCAGTAGTCAGTGACAGAGCCATACAGGAATCAGCAGTGTATTTGGTTGAGGTCATAAAAGGTGAATCTGGCAGGCATACAGCAAACTCTTGAGAGTGGTCACACTGTTGCCATGTGATACAGACAGGTTCTTGGTCTCCCGGATAAAGGAATTTTTAAAAAGACACAGAAGGGAACTTGAGGACTATTTGTTAGAATCAGGGAGAAAGAGGGTTCCCTGAACAACAGAGCCTGAAAGCCTGATCTTAGCGGCTGGGCGTGGGGGTGGGGGGAAGAGAAGGGAATAGAGAGGCTGGATGTTGAGAATTTAGAGACCAGAAAGCCAAAAGGTTCAGCAGTGAGTCTGAACTTCAGCATGGAGGGCGGGGCTTTGAGGTCTCACTAAGGAACAGTTGTGCTTCCATTTCCTTTTCCTTTACCTAAAGGTCTCCCTTAGGTTGAATATAGGATTTTTGTTTTCTTTAACACAGGAGAGGTAACAGTCCCAATAGGGCAGGCACTGGCTGTCTTCCACTGACCACCAAGCAAGCCATTTGTAAAGAAAGTTTCCACCCAGTTCAGGTGTCAGAGGATATCCACATACTGCTGTCATGTGTCCTAAATGGTGCCTGGGAAGCAGATGGCTGCAGAGGGGGGCCCTTTCTTGTTCTGTTTCTTCCTGTATGCTTCACCCTCAACACATGGGGGAGGCTGAACCTAACAGAAGGGGTTTTACTGGTTGAAAATGAACACTTTAAACTTTTTTCACATGTATAATCTTCTAATAAGTAAAAAGAAGGTGTAAAGATGTGCTGAAGCTTTATGCAGATAGGAAGCTGGAAGGCAGCATGTAGCTGCGTTGAGTGGACTCCACTCCTAGCCAGTGTTGTTCATCCTCCAGACTCCCTTGCAATCCTAAAACTATTAGTCTATTGAGCGTAACCCTTAGGACATGTTCTTAAGAGAGGCTAAAATGCAGTCTTGAAGGCTGGGTCTCAGAAAGTCTCTGGGACTATAAGGCAAACGTCATGAGTTAAGAGGAGCAGAGGAGTAACCTGCAAAGAAGGAGGCTCAGCTGAGGCTAGAACAGGCTAATGTGAATAGTCTATCGTGTGGTTCCCTGATCCATCACAGCCAAAGGAGAGTTAACCACAGAGATCACATAATGTGGCAGGTCAGTAACTGAAGGAGAAATTAGGTCAGAGATTCTTACCCAATACCTCCCCATCCCCATTCCACTTACAAAACACTGCTCCATCCCTGGGAACCTCCCTTCCTATGACTTGGGCTTGCTCGGCTCTAGAGTTAGGAGACCCACACTGAGATAAGGGAGGAGCCCTTCAGTTCACTAATTCAAGTGGGCCATAGCTCTCAGCAGCTTGTCTGCTCACTGTCTGTCCATCTCTAGTAGTAAACTTGTTTTCCCTCCCATTGTCCTACCTGGCTGAATGTCCCTGTCCATCAGTCCCTCCATCCAGAACATTAGCACTCTTTGTTTCCATCTTTCTGTCTGTCCCTCCTTCCCTCTGTAAGAAATGCCAAATATGAGTCTTCTCTACCAAATACTACAAAACTTGTATTTATGACAAATAATTCAAGTCTTTTTATCTTCCCTACCTTGTAAGACTTCTGTGCAAATGTTTTAGTGTCCCATATACACTATGCAGTAAAACCTTTGTTTACACAAAGGCATGCTGCTGTATTCCAGGAATTTGATGGCCTGGAGCAAGTGACTTCTTCCCCTTCCATTATTCCCAGTGTGCCAATTCTTTTCAGACTAGCCAATTGAATTAAGACTGTGAGGTCAGACCCCAGCCAAAGGGGGGGAGACACAGCCGTCACCTGATAGAAGAAAAACCAGTACACTTCCTGTCTCAGTGTGTTTGATCTTCTGAGCTCACCCTCTTAATCAAAAGTAAAGTTTGCTTTGTCCAGATCCTTCAGTTGGAGTGGTGGTCTCCTTTGTTCCCAAACTTACTTCTAACCCCTCTTATCCTTACTTTATTTATAAAATTTGTTGCTCAGGCTGGCCTTGAACTTGCAGCAATCCTCCGGAGTGCTAGGATTACAGGTGTAAGCAATTATGCCTGTTTTAGGATATGTTCTTGTCTTTCCTTTTTTACCTGAATGTGCATGTGTGCATGTGTGTGTCTGCTTGTGTGTGTGTGTGTGTTCATGTGCGTATAGGTATATGCAACTTCAGGTGTCATTGTGAGCACTGCTGCTGACCTCCATTGAGACAGTGCCTGTCATGGGGCTGAAGCTCACAATTAAACTAGGTTTGCGGGATCTCCCACCTCTGTCTCCCCAGTGCTAGGATTACAAGTGATGTCAACCCCCATCATTTTTATGCGGTTCTAAGGATCAAAGTCCAGTGCCTCTCTGCAAGGCAAGCACTTTACCATGGCCCAGCCCATCATGCCTCCCTCTCCTAAGCGTTTATGCCTCAGTCCATCTCTATCTCTAACTCTAACACACACACACACACACACACACACACACACACACACACACACAGCTCCTCCCAAAAGTTGTTTCTTCCTCCCCAAAGTTTCAGCCCCAACTTGCCTCCATCTCGCCTGCTAGCCCTCCTCCCCCAGCTCCTGCTCAGTTCTGCAGCTTACCTGCTCTGTCGGGAGTTCCCGGAGGCCTGGAGTCCGCAGGCCCCCAGTCTACATTCATGGGCCAGCTAACCGCCACTGGATCCCTGGAGCCCGCTTGGCGTCCCAGCAGTCCAGACTCCCAAAGGCTGGTGCTGCTGACTCTGCCAATGAGCTTGCCCTCCCCCTCCAGCCACCCCTGGAACTTTAGCCTTCAGAGGCAAAGCTGATGATGAAGGGGTTTGCAGGGGTGATCCCCAGGATCCCTGTGAGCCCCAGCTTATTCGCACATTTCCTACCCTGCTAAAGCCAGGGCCAGAGGATTTCAGGAATGTCCATGTCACCCTTGGTTTGCTCAGCTTGGGGCCTCACTTTGAGGGGAAAAGGCCCACAAGTACCACACAGAAGACAGTTTCCAGGTAGCCAGCCTCTCTGTGGTAGCAATGGACCATACTTCTATAATAACTGGGCCTTTGCCACCTATTAGCTGAGTGCTTTTAAGTTCAAATCCTATGAGCTGGGCCTCAGTTTCTCAGAATGTGGTGTGAAGATGGACTAGTTGCCATGCTTCGCTCTGCTGTCCTGCCACCTCTGAGCCAGTGACAGACCTGAAGGGAAAAGAATGAGCTTGAGAAGGAGGAAAGCTTTGGGGGCAGCTGAGGGAGTGTGTGTGTCCAGGATGCAGGCTAATGGGGAGGTGGGGTGATCTAGGGCTCCTACAGCCTGGCACCAGGAGACCTGAGCCTACTCTCTCTACTCACCTGTTCTCTCTTGTCCTGTTCCCTTTGCTGTGTCTCAGCCACAGATCCCAGCAACTTCCAGAGGATTCTCAGATGGCCCTGCTTTTGCTGAGATCTCAGCTCTACGCAGAGGCTGGGAGTGGGTGGAGAGGGAGTGGGAGGTAGGTGCCTGGAGATGGGGGCCGAAGAGCCCTCAGGAGCCCAGGGGTGCTGGCAGGGAGGCTGAAAAGAGTCATTGTGGGAAACAGGAAGAGGCCTTCTGGGGTGGCTAATTACAGAGCCGGGCTCCTCCAGACCCTAGCAGCCTCTGAGTGCCCATTCTTCTACAGAAGAAAGGAGAGTCCAGCACCCCATGAAGGCTCTCATGCTGGGGGCTACAGACGGTGCCTTGGCAGCCAGCCTTCTGAGACTACTGGTTCCCTCTGCCTTCTTCCACATAGGCAACCCAGGACAGCCTCCCCTGAGGTTTGAACCTTTTGAAAGCTGTTAAGAATGGGAGACCAGACCTGTCTTTCTAACATGGTTGGACTCAGTTTCCCCAAGTGGAAAATCTGGGTGCCCTCTAATCGTGGCGGCACGATGCCATGACCACCTCTGCAGAACTGAGGCTAGAACTCTTCTGAAAAGTCTGAGCATCAGGAGGTCTTGCCCCCTGTCCTGCTGCATTGTCCATCACAGCCTCCCTCCCTTCTGGGCACAAAAGCTCTTTACTCCTCACAGATGCAATCCAGATGACATGGCCACAAATGGGAGCTGAGCTGTGTTTGCTTTCTTCTTAGTACTATTATTTAATGTGCCTGGGTGTATTGACTGCATGTGTGCCTGTGTGTCAAGTGTATGTAGAGTCTACAAGGCCAGAAGAGGGTGTTGGATTCTCTGGGGCTAGAGTTATAGAGGATTGTGATTTCCATGTGGGTGCTGAGAATCAAACCTGGGTCCTCCGGAATAGCAGCCAATAGTTTTAACAGCTGGGGCTTCTCTTCCACCCTGGCTGAATTGTCTTTCTCAATGAATCCAGCCATTCATTCACTTCATAATGCTTTAGTCACCTTCCAGATCCCTGTTACTTTTCCTGACCTGGGCACACAAACCACCACATGCTGCCTAAAGAAACTTCAAAAGAGACTGGGTGGGTCATCAGTTGCAACAGGACATGAAAGGGTACAAGGTGGCCAAGGAGACCATCCTTGGAGGGGCTGAAGGTAAAGGTTTTGCCGGGCTGCAGGAGGAGCAGTCTTGTTTCAGGAGGAATCGGGCAGCATGGACATAGGAACCACACCAGCAAAAGCAGGCAGTATGAAAGTACAAGACAGGCCAGGCCTGGTGTAATAAGAGCCTTCCACCAAGGTGCTATCCTGTGGGAAGTGAGCCAATCTGAAAGGACAGTACTGAGAGGCTCCATTCTTAGGAGCACCTGAAGAGGCCTGTCCAACGAACATCCAGACACAGGAAGCAGAAGGTAAGGTTGCCAGGAAATGAGGGCTAGGGGAAGGGAGTGGGGGTGGGGGGCAGTTTCTGTTCTACAAGATAAAGCGTTTTAGAGCTTGATAACAGAGCATACTGCTGACCTGCACTTTTAAAAAAAATTACCCACCTGTTTATATCTATATATATAATTTTAAAAATATTGATGTTTTGTTGTTGCTTCTTTTCTACATATAGTTCAGACTGGCCTCAAACTTGATGCATAGTCAAGGACGACTTTGAACTTCTGATCCTCCTGTATTCACTAATATTAAATGTGCTAAAATTAAACCCATAAGTTGGTCTATGCTAAGCAAGTAGCCTAGCAACTGAGCTAAATCACCACTATCTATCTATCTATCTATCTATCTATCTATCTATCTATCTATCTATCTATCTATCATGTATGTGAGTGAACTTTTGTTCCACAGAGGTCATGTAGATATCAGAGAAAAATTTTGGAAGGAGTTGGTTCTCTTTCATCATGTGGGCCCAAGGAATTAAACTCAGGTTGTCAGGCTTGGTAGCAGGCGCTTTTACCCACTGAGCCATCCCATCAACCTAGTTTTGGGGGTTTTGTTTATTTTTTAAGTACGTGTACCACACACACACATACAGAGAGAGAGAGCCCAGCCTAGAGAGTAGGAAAGGGATACTTGGAAAGGATGGCAGGGTCCTAAACCATGCCAAAACTCACAGGACACCTCAGAGGCTTTGTAAAAAGATGGAGAGGGCATCAAGGAGGATGGCAGTTCTGAAGGGACTGGAAGAACCAACTGAGAAGACCCTCAGTTCTTCTGCACACAGGCTTTGCCTGCTGGAGCAGGGTAGGAGGGTGCAGTGTTCAGAGGTCACTGGGTCTTGGATTCTCATCTGAGACATCTCTTGGAGTGGCTTCAGACATACAAGGTAAAAGAACTGATTTATCAAGCCATTTTGTTTCAGCATAGACAGGCAGAGACAAATCACAGCCTCCAGCCCACAGCTGGCCACATGCAGGCTTACAGGCAGCCTCTGCCACCCATCATCTCCTGCAAACACCCATTCTGTGGCCTTTTCCCTGTGTGACTTACAGAGTTCCAAACCACTCTAGCTACAGGATGGCCTATTCACCCTACTGCTGCCCATCACACTGGAGGAACCCCAACACCCAGAGGGAAGGGATCTGCTGAATGTCACCTATATGTTGGGTCACTAGAACTCTCCCTTGGTATCTCTTTGGGGACCTGAAGAAACTGAATTTGATAGTTGTAAAGGAAGCCTGCTACATATACTGGAACCCTTAGCTGGACTTGCCAGTAGTCATCAGTGTCTTTTCCTTTATGAAAATTATTTCAGCTGCCATTGCTGACAGCAAGTAAACCATTCTGAGTATGAGTGGTACTGTTCATAAGCATCCTCCACAGAGTTAGAACTTCTACAGCTTCAGGCTACAGAATTTCCCCAATAGAAGGTATCGTGTCTTTGGGTTGATCCCACTTCATGAGTTGTAGGGGAATATGTAGATTGACTGCGCTCCTCAGGTTCATGCCTCAGTTCTCACTGGACATTTGATCTGGGCAGAGTGTCCTTTCAGCCTCACATTCTTTATCTAGAAAACAGGAAATAATATGTCTACCTTATAAAGCCCAGAAACTGCTCAGACCAAAGATCACTAATAGTAATGAGATTGGTATTACTGGGCAGTGAGGATGGTGAATACAATGATGGTGGGTTGCCGGTAGTAGAGATAATGGTTTTGTTAATGGTGATTATGATGGGGTCTAGATGGTTTGGAGTTTCTTCCTCAGGAACAAAACCTGACCCGGATGTCACCCCATGACTGTGGAACAACAGAAGCCATGAGATATAGTCTATGAGAAATGTCCTCCAGCGGTGGGGGGAGGGGGAGGGCAGAAGAAAGAACTCAGATAAGGGGGCAAAGAGACTGTTTGCTCATGGTCTGCTTGCAATGCTGTTTTTTTTTTTTTAGTAGCTAGATAAACAATATATAAACAGCAGTGGGGAAAACAAAAATTGCTCATTCTTAAGGTGTCCTGGGTCTATTTCTACCATTTACCCCCCACCCTCCAGACCCTGTGATGTCCCCTGTAGGTAATAATGGTGATGGTGGTGGTGGTGATGGTGGCGGTGGTGATGGTAGCGGTGGCAATAGACTTGGTCTTTATTGAGGAGTGTCTAGGATCCTCTGATTTCCATTGAAACCCAGGACCAGTTCCAGGTTGACAGCCTTGGTGTGAGAAGCCAAGTTCTTTGTAAAGTGAAGCTGTGTGTCTTGATGAAGGTAAGCTGGCTGCAGAAGCAGATACTAATCATACACACTGCCAACCTGGAGGGCTCTCCCACACCCACATTAAGGACTCTCAGGTAGAGACAGGCTCCTCAGAAATAGAGTTTTGAATACCACATGCCCATGTGCCCCTCATTTTTCCATAGAATGCATAAAGTATATAATCTCCTAGCATTCTTGAGAATTTGGTGTGTGTGTGTGTACATGCTATACATATAGGTTTAAGAGTGTATATATGTTACAAGGACACATGTGTATACAAGTACACATGTGTGTATGCATACACAGGTCAGAGGTCAACCTTGGGTATTATTCCTCAAGAATCTTTTACTTTTGTTTCTTTGTTTCTTTGTTTCTTTCTTTCTTTCTTTGTTTCTTTTTTTCTTTCTTTGTTTCTTTCTTTCTTTCTTTCTTTCTTTCTTTCTTTCTTTCTTTCTTTTTGAGACAGAAACTCACTGGTTTTTCTAGACTGGCTGGGCAGTTCCAAGGATCTGCCTTTCTGGGCTTTCCTAGTGCTGAGATGGTAAACAGGTACTACCATTCCCAGCTTACATGGGTTCTGGGATTCAGACTCGGGTTCTCATGCTTGCACAACAGGTCCTTTACTGACTGAGCCATTGTCGCAGCCCTGATCATTTTTTTTTCATGTTTTTCTTTGTCTTCTCTGGCTGCTGCCTTCTCTAAAAGACAGGATTCAGGAGGACACGGATGTGTGTTTGGTTCAGTGCTTTATTAAAAATCCCTAAAACTCCTCATATACAGTAGGTTCTGAATAGATATTTGCTGGAAGATCAAGCGCTAAATAGGAAGAATTGATTGCTGCTTTTGCTCCTAAGTCCAGCTCAGTTTCCTGGCCTGTTGCCTGGATCCTTCTCAAACAAACAGAAGGGTGAGGTGTGGCCCCAAGTGCCCCATCTGTCTGCTTTCAGACTGGACCCAGGACAGCACTGTGAGCAGGGGAGGGTAGGACTCAACCTGGAGGTCTGACCCTGGCTGGAGCCATGGCCTTCAGAGGTCCTGACCCCTACCTCCCTGCCTCCCTGATGAGCCAGAGACTGAAAGCAGAAGAGAAGACACTGGACCTGGAGTTTGAGATCTTGAGTGTGGGATTTAACGAGGAAGGCAGATACACCCTGAGGCTATCAGCTGAGAACCCACTGCAGGCCGGCTCCAGTGCTGGGGTGCAGTTGCAAGTCAATGATGGGGACCCCCTCCCAGCTTGTTCTGCTGTCACTGACATCATTGAACAGCAGGATCTTGGACAGAGCCTCACCTTCACGAGGAACAAATTTATCTTTACTTTGCCCAAAGGTACAAAGTGAAGTCAGGGGTTGAGGAAAGGAGGGTTCTTGGAACTTCTGCTCTGGACCTTGTCAGGACTCTGGGGAGCTCCAGAGGAATTGGGACAGCCAGAGGCAGGGTTCTAGGCAGGCTCTGCCTGTGTGATTTTGTGACCTTGGGCAGATGATGGCCCTGTAAAAGCTCCTGCTTCCTTCAGTGTGACATGGGATGTTGACACTGTTCTTATAGAGGGCAAATGTGAGGAGACACTAAAGAGGCAGTATGAATTTAATAGAAGTAATCCCAAAGCATGTTTAGACATGGAATAATGCTAGAAGCCCCTTGAGCTCCTGCTGATTATAGGAATGGAGAATGGACAAACATAGATGGGTAGAAGATCCTGGTCTTGCCTTCTGACTTCCTGACTGGGTACAAAGAGACAGGACTTTTAAGTCAAAACTAGCTAAGTGATCTGGAAGATTCAGGCTTTGACTGAGGACTTTCCAGGCAAGATTCCTAGTGAAAATCTTGGGCTATGGTTGGCTAAACTCTTCCCTGGCCCAGAGTGGTGTCAGGACGCAGAATGATCCCGTAGGTTACAAGCCTCCTCACTCTGGTGGGCTCAGATGATGCATAGGTAAAGGGAAGGATCCTTGGATGAGGCCTGAGAAAAGTCATCCACAAGAGAACTTTTAGCTAAGCCCACTTGGGTTCAGCTCAGGTTGCCCCATGGCCCTGGTTGTTCATCTCACCCTCTAGAAGAGGGAAGGAGCCCCTCTTCAAGGCCGTGTTCTCCACCTAGGGTTCTGCAAGAACGATGGGCAGAATGATGCCCACCTGCGTGTGGAGGCACTGAGGCTGGATGGACCCTTGGGACAGGCAGCCCAGAGGGTAGGTGAGGCTATCTTCCCCATCTACCCACGACCAGATGAGCCCCGGATGAACCTCACAGCACCAGAGCATGAAGACCTGTACCGCTATTGCGGCAACCTGGCTCTTCTCCGAGCCAGTAAGGACCCCACAGCCCGCCACTGTGGGAGCCTGGCCTACAGTGTGGCCTTCCATGTACACAGGGCCCCTAGGTCCTCTGTCTCAAACTGCCTTCTGGAGCCCAGCCAGCCAGAACCGACGTCACTACACCCAGAGCTACAGGTGGGTGCTCCTGGGTCCCAGCACCCCCCATAGCCTCTGATAAAACCGCCTGTCTTCAGACCTACAGTTCCCAACCTCAGTCTCCTGCATTCCCAGCAGACTTCGTGGGAGGTCCTGAGTGACAAGGCAGAAGTCTTTTCAGTGAGCCCATCCAGCACCAAAAGTGATCAGGAAAGGTTCAGCTGGGAACCAGGACCCTGGCAGCCTCAGGCTCAGGTGAGGGGTTCCAGTCCTTCTGTGGCAGGTTCCCCACTATGGCCATGCATCCAGGCACCATGTCCAGTTGGGAATTCACAGAGCAAGTAGTTGTTCACTTCGCAGGTGGAGAAAGCACCTGTGAAATCAGGGTTCCGGATTCCACTACATCTCAACACTTATTGGAAACCTCAGACCAAGGCAGCGTGTGAACCCCAAGGCTTGGTCAGCCCTTAAGCATGGAGTGTCACTAGATACAATACAGTTGGATATAATGTGGGTGTTACACGTGGTCCTCAAGGCTGGCGGGAATGCTCTGAAGAGGGAGTGTGAGCTCAGGCAAAGCTTTCTCAGAAGCTTTGTCATTTGAGAGAGGTCATTTCTTCCTCTCCACTTATCTGCTTACTCCTCCATCTGTATTTGGCTGTGTCAGACCCACACTAGCTGGGTGAGGTCCGGGGATGGCGCTTTGGAGCTTAAGGAAGAAGGTTCCAGAGGTGAGGTCTAGTATAAGCTGGCAAAGAAAAGAAGGTGGTTGAGCGGGCACCAGGGAGACAAGCTGAGGTGGCGCCCAAAAGGCACAGCTCTTCTGCCTGTTTTCTCTCTCTCTTCCTCTCCCTTTCTCTCAGCTGTCACTGAGTAGAGCCAGGGAAGTAGGCTGAGTCGGTCATGGAAAGGTTCAGTGGGGAAGAAGTGGGAGGAATTGAAGCTCTCATGGCAAAGAGTAGAGGTGAGTATTCAGTTCTGGAGCAAAAAAAGAACAGGAAAGGGTCTGCGAGGAAGGGATTTTAGGCAAAGTAAGCAGAAAACATGTGACAGGGACCCAGAAACATCTGCTCTTGCTCAGATCTCCTGGCCTACTAACATGTCCCACTCTGACCTTTGTCTATTCGTTCAACACCCCTGAGTCAATTTACACACTTTCTGCTCCTGTGCTCATCTCTATTCTGGGGGCTGAGTCTGTGAATGAGATGGGCAGCCTCGGTGGGCTGAAAGCTCCCTGTGCTCTGAGCCTGGGTCCTGCCCCTCTGCTGAGGAGGAGGCTCAGAACTCAGGAACAAACAGTCCCTGCTCTTTGTGTCCTAGCATGTCCTGGCCAGCCTGAGCCATGTGGGACAGTATACTCAGGCTACAGTATAAAAAGTGGGTGAAGGAGGTGGGAACTGTTGGGGGAGGGGACTGGCGGGATGGCTGCCTCGACCTCAGCAGCTCTAATTTCTGTTATTTAAAGCCATCATCTCTGCGCCATGCTCCCTCTTAAAGTGTCAGATGTCTGCTTCTACCAAGACAAGAAAATAGCTTTCAAGGGAGAGGAAAATCGCTCCCCTCAGGGGAGGGTGGGGGTCAGCAATCACAGTCCTGATGACAGTGCCAGAGCCCACAGACAATAAAGGGTTTCTTGTGAACAGGGGACACGCTTCTAGTTAGACAGACTCAGCCCAGTAGCTCAGCCTAGGAAGGCAGGTTCCTGTCCCTGTTGTCACTTGGAGGCTCAGGCAGGACACAAATGGCAAATGAGGCCTTTGCTCTTTGGACCTGTAGCCTAGAACTATAGGGACCCTCACAGTCATGCTGTCTCCCTGCCTTGTGAACGGGACAGGAAGTCCAGATAAGAGGATTTCAAAAGGAATAGAGGACTTTTCCCAGAAGAAGAGGGCTCCCCTGGCTTTCTAGTTGGCAAAGGGAGAGAAGAATGGAGCTGGGGATAAGTAGACAGCGAATAGGGATAAAAGGGACAAGAGAGAATCTTATTTGGGGGTTCCAGTGCAACTTTAGCAAAATCCAGTTCAAGTCCAGGAACAGATTTCTGGGCTCTGGAAGCCATGCTTCAGTTCAAAGCCATTTCTTCCCCAGCTCGGATTTCATTCATTCCTACCTGTTCCCAGCCCTCTGGGCACCAGCTGTCTCAACAACCTATTCAATTTAGATCGTTGGTTTCAAGAGTGCTTTTTGCCTTGCATAGCGTGTGCCGTTTTTTTCAAGCCGTAAGAGATGAAGGTTGTGGGGTGGAGGTAGAACAATGGGATGAAGGGCAGGCAGGCATCTAACTGGGCTGCAGGGAGAGGGCTCAGTGTGACTATCTGCTGACAGAGTTGGAGTCTTCTTGTTTCCTAGTCACAGGTCACTTGGTTCTAAATGCCACACCAAATACAACTCCTCTGAGTTAGTATTTTCCAAGGGGTGGGAACCGTTAGCAGGAACTGTTCCCATGAATAATTCCAACATGGGCAAGCCAGACACCGACGAGGGAGGTTCCTCAGGGATGCCCTGACTCACAAATTGGACCCTTGGAGCACACAGGCAGGAGCTACCTCAAGTTCCCTGCAGCCACTGGCTGTCATTTCCCAATCCACCCACCGAACACAGGGCCTTCCTTAGATGTTTGCCTACACCTAGTACTACCTGGATCCACTTCCTGGCAGCTTTGAGATCACATGAGTAATCTTCAGCTGTCCATAAGAAGGCACAGTGACCAGAAAGGGGGCAGGTGGTCTGTACAGAGCTAGGCAGAGGGGACCCTGGGAAGGAGGTAAGTGCAGACAAGTCTAAGCTCTGGGAAGGGAAGGGACGGATGGTAGCTTAGGTCCATTGTGCCCGCAGTGGTTCATCACTTATTCAGGGATGTCTTCCCACAGGCAGAGCTGTTGCAGAGGGGAACTTTGGGCTGGAAATTCCCAGGCAAGGACTTTCTGGAAACATGAAGTTTAATTCCTTGCTCATAGCTGTGGGGGCCACCTTGGGGATTCCTGCCATTTTGAACCTTAATTTCTTCCGGCAAGCTCCTGCGTCCCCCAGTTCCTGAGGAAGAGGGAGGAGGGTGTGGTGAGATCGCTCTCCACAGTACCTCTTCCAGACAATCATGGTTTTGTTTCGTGGAAATGATTCTGTTTCCCTGGAGCCTTTTAAAAGATGCTTTCATTTCTTTTTTTAATTTCTTCCATTTAAAACACCTTTTTAAAATTTTTATTTATTTATTTTTGCCCCAGAGGAGCAGAGAAAGAAAGAAGCAGCTAATTAAGCAATCACCAAATGCGAAGCACCTGGCTCTAAGCCTGTGGATTCAAACTATGGTTCTGGCACTAAACAAGCTCGGGTTTTTTATTGAGGAGAGGTGGAGGAGACGCAAGCAAGTGGCCGCATCGGAGCTGAGTGGCTAGCCTCACCCCTACCCTCCGGCCCCACGCCCCACACTGTCCTCATTCCTTTGTTCCCTCTCTCTCCCCACCCCCATTCAGCTTGTTTGTTCCTGGTCCTGATCCTGGCTAGAGCTGCAGGCCAGCACTTTCGCTGCCCCAGGAACCCACCAGCTTCAGGCCAGAGACCTGCCAGTCTTCACGCTCCCTCTCCTAGCTGCTTTTAAATTCATTATGCCTTTTATTGCTTGCTATTGCATGTGCTATTCCCATTGCCCTGGAGACTGGAGCGGTTCAAGCGAGAGGCACACGATGCGGATTTCATTAACTCCACTCTTTACTGCCCATTCACTCTCAGGGGGCTGGCCTAGAGGGGTGAGGAGGGAGGAGGCCTGGGAACCTCTTTGTTCAGGTCCCCATCCCTCGGTGCCAACCTGCTTCTGCCAGCTCCAGTCCCGGGTAGAGAGGAATGGAATGCTGTGGCCCATTTCACAGGTTGGGAGCTAGCTTTGGACAAATGATGCCGAGACTAACAAAGGAAAGGGATGGAAGGTGCAGGAGAGCACAGGTTAGAACGGGCCTGCCAGCCCCTTCCCTGGTCACAGGGCTGGCTCTCCAGTCTCCGCTGTACTGGGATCCCAAAGCTGCCCCTTCTCTGCCTCCATCAAATCTGCGGACTGCAGCGGGGCAGCTCTTCCTTGCAAATGAGGCAGTTTTATGGGCTTTAGAAAAACACTCCAATTCTTCCCTCAATTACCCTGGAGCAGATTGAATATATTAATCTCTCTCTTAACTCGAGTTAGAGACTCAGCTGCCACCCCTCCCCCCAGCCACCAGCGCCCGTCTGCAGGCACGTGCCAAGGATTGACTCCCAGCCCCCACCTTCCTGGGCCTGGAGCCCCAAGCAGGTCAGTTTGGACCCCGGCAAATGCCTCCCCCACCACACACACACCTGACAACTCCTCTCTCTCCACACACACACACAAACACACATGCATACACGAGCGCGCGCGCGCGCGCACACACACACACACACACATACACCTGACAATACCCCCTTCTACAGACACACACGCACACACACTCAGAGTGGGGGAAGGGAGAGAGAGAGCCCTGTTTTACATTTCCCTATCAATTTTCATTGATTTTTTTCCTCCTTTACCATTATTTGAAAGAGCTTTTTTCTTGAGTAAATGTGATCACGGGGACTTCCACCCTCCCACCTCTCTTGCCACACAGGGACTGGGCGGGGTCTGAGGCACTCCCCTCAAGCCCCGGCGACAAGAGCCTCCAGCTTAAACACACACTGCCGCAGGCAGCTGAGCCCTTCTAAAAGCTACCTGAGGTTTCCCTTTGTAGCTCGATTTTCTTTTATTTCTGAGGAACAAAGGCACTGTCAAGGCTTTCTCAGAGGGTGCTGTCACCCACACAGGGAGGGGTGTAGCCTGCCTCTATGGTGGTGAGGCTGAAGCTGGCAGAGCAGTGGAGTAGCCAGTTCTGGCCCTGGGGAGGATGGGGCAGAGAACACTTCCAACCCCTCCCGTAGCGCGCGCGCGCACACACACACACACACACACACACATACACACAAGCACACAAGCGCGCCCGAGGGGAGAAGCCAAAGGCTGACTAGACCCATAATGGCCTATTGTCCACCCAAAAGGAAACACTTCTATCCAAGGAAACCTCAGGGAACCCAAGGGCCCCTCCCCTATCATAGTTATTCAATAAGCATCAGTTGTAGGGGTCCAGTGTTTATACACCTGCACAAGCCTGTACCTCTTCCTCCACCCTGCCTGATCGTCAAGCTGCCTCTATAGGCCCTTGAAGTCCTGTCATGGAGACCCCTGCCCTATCAGCTGGGTGGACAGAGCAGCCAGCTTTCCGTGACAGGCAAATGGGTCAGAATGACCTGGATGTACGTTAAGCTCCAGTTTATCTAGGAGCATCTGGGCCTTGTAAAAGTTACAGGATTTTTTTCAGCCTCTTCTTCCCCACCTGTGCATTAGGTGAGAACAACTCCTGTGTCCACTCTTGCTGGGAAGATTTGAGTGAAAGTGAAGTAGTATACAGTCCAGTATGCCCTGCAGCAGGCATTTCACGAAAGCTTGCTGTTCTAGCAATGAGTACACAGGGAAATCTGTGATTAACAAGGCGGATAGTCCAGGCCTCCATTTCTGCACCTAGAAAAACAAGATTGCTCCTTCTTGCCTAGCCAGTCTTCCCAAAAAGGGATGCTATGGCCTTGTGAGTCCTACTGTCCCTGAGTCAGATACCGCACTGCAGGGTGGAGAGGGCCAGTCTGGGTGCTAGTCTGGAAAGTGGCTCCATTAGCAGATTGCTGTAAGGGAACAGAGCAGATGGCCCTGCTGGCCCGCCTCCTCTCTGCCTCTCCCCTCTCCCACCAGCATGGACTGCGCTGACTCACACCTCCTGGATGCCTGCATGGTGTGTGTGTGTGTGTGTGTGTGTGTGTGTGTGTGTGTGAGAGAGAGAGAGAGAGAGAGAGAGAGAGAGAGAGAGAGAGAGAGAGAGAGAGAGAGGGGAGAGACAGAGAGAAGGAAAGAGAGAATGGAGTTGGGGGGATGGAAAGAAAGGGGTGCTTATTTCTGAAGTTCTCTTAGCCAGCCCAGCCCCAGCTCCAGAGAAATGTGGACTCACCTCTCATCTCCAGCAATCACCTTCACAGATGTTTAGGCTCACAGGAGCACACTTGCACGATGTACTTATGTGTATGCAAAAACACACCATGTCCTCTCACAAAGACAAGTTCTTGGGAAGCACACATGCCCCCACAGCTAGACCCATGCCTCCTGGCTTCATCTCTGTACAGACACCCAGGGCACAATTTCTACCAACTAAATAAAAGGCTGAAGGACATGGCATGTGTGATGTATGAGGTGAGATTAAAACGCTATGTGAAACTGATATTTAATACAACTCTGGCAGCAGATGGGAGCAAGCAGCAGGGAAAGCTGACAGCCTGAATGCTTTGGTCCAATGAGGGTTGGCCTACCAGGGATCAGCACAGCTATCCTCAGCATAGGCTGGGTCTGCAAAGCCTCGGGGTCAGTGGACACCCAGGCCCGCAGAGAACAATCCCCTTCCGGGAATAAGCGGAGCATGCATATGGGTGTCCCTCCTCCATCTGACTCCCACAACCCGCCTTGTGTTACTGTGGTCCAACCTCACTTGACATAAGGTGTTATCTATTCATCCATCCATCCACCCATCCATTCATTCATTCTAGTCACTCTCCCAAGCAGCAGACTAACTTTTTGTGTGTCTAGCCCTTGGGGAACTGTCCAGTTAGGCACAGGGAGGAGGGAGGAGGCACTGACAGTGACACCCCAAACCAACAATATCCACGAGTGAACCCCAAAGCCTCAGGTCACAGCAGAAAGGCAGCTCTGGAATGATTCAGGAGGCTGTAGCTTTGAACCTCAGTTCGTAACAATTACAGCTCAGACGGACCTGTAACAGTTACAGCCTAACCTCCTTAGTCCCCATAGCCCTCAGCTGAACAGTAGGCACAGTGATGTCTAGAGAGGAAGCCGTGAGACTTGGGTGAGGAGAAGGATGAGAACTCACATGGTCCAAAGCGCTCCTCACAGACATCAGGAAGATGGTTGAGCCTCAGGGGTTGATAGAGCAGAAAAGAGAAGGGTTCTAATGAAATACTCAGAAAGAGCACTGACTGGAGAGGCAGGATATGGAGCTGAGTAAGGGACTGGCCGGTGAGAAGAAATCTGGAAGTAGAGAATCGTAGGGATGCGTAGAGGATGGAGAGAAGGTGGCTTCTCCATGGGCTGTGCTGCGGGATTTCTGTCACTGGAGACTTCTCTGAGCCAGACTGACACAGACAGAGCTCATACCCCACTGGGCACCAACAAAGCCCATTAGAGCATCACTATGGTCTCAGGAGGAGGGCAGGGTGGCCTTGGCAGTGTTCAGTTTTTGTGGATGAAACTAAATGCCGAAGGAGGCAAGGTCCTGCAGAGTGGGCAGCAAAGCCGAGATGGGACCCGCTCTCCACAGCACGTCCGGACTTTCTGCTCTGCAGTAAGCACCAGGGGAGGAGGGGAGGACAACTAGCTGTGCCCCTGCCCAGGCAGACTCACAGCTTGCAAGCTCTTCCTCAGTCCCTTAGAGGGGGGGGGGCACTAATACTTCACTTCCTGGCCCCTGGGAAAGGATCAGAAGGAAGTAGTTTGCTTCCTGGTGGCTTGATATGATATGGTATGGTATGGTATGATATGATATGATATGATATGATATGATATGATATGATATGATATGATATGATATGATACCAAGACCAGCTAAGACAGGTTACTGATTGTTCATCTGGACCCATGGGGAGAGCTCGAGGACTGGGTGGTTTGGGATCAAGGCTGGGATAAAGTTGAGGTTGTCAATGTGTAGCGCTCAGGACAAACCTTGTGGCTCTCTAGAATTGGCTGGTGAGATCTAGAAGGAATGTTGCATAAAAATTCCCAGCACATGAGTAAACTCTTCCATATGCTGCCTGAAGAATGATGGTGTTTTTACACCAACAAGTACCACAGTCAGACTTTAGACTCAGACTTGACTTCCAGGTCACTGCCTCCTGTTGCTCCTGTTTCCCTCCTCTGTAGAAGAACCGTAATGCCTCCCTCACAAGATGGCTGTGAAGAGTAAGAACAATGCTGGCTTCCCTGCAGTCAAGGAAGGCTTCTTGAAGGAGACAAGATTCCCCCAAACTCCCTGAAAAATAGACAGCTTGGAAGGTACCCTGGATTCAGCCCTGACCACACATCTTCTCCTGCCACCTGTAGGGGGCCAGGCTGAGTTTACTGCAGTTTGTTGGTCCCTGATTCTGAGCTGCGTCTGGCCTTTTAGAACTCCCAGGAAGAAGAGTGACACAGTGAGATGACAAAGACATTGGCTATAGGAGGAGACACAAACTGGCTCACTCTGGGAAGCCTAAGGAAACAGAAAGGGGCTGAAGAGACGGCTCAGAGGTTAAGAGCACTGGCTGCTTTTCCAGAGGTCCTGAGTTCAATTCCCAGCAACCACATGGTGGCTCACAACCATCTATAATGAAATCTGATGCCCTCTTCTGGCATTCAGGTCTACAGGCAGACAGAACATTGTATACATAATAAATAAATAAATCTTTAAAAAGAAAGAAACAGAGAACAATTGCTCTTGGTATCCTGAAAATTGACTCCAAGAACCCCTCAAAAGCCCAAACATGTAAGTGCCCAAATTCTTTACATGAAATGGCACAGTATTTGCATATAATCTATACACATCTTGCTGTATGTTGTTATCATTACCAGTAGTAGTAGTAAGAAATACAGTCTTACTAAACATCCCAGGCCAGCCTCAAGCTTGTGATCCTCCTGTCTCAGCCTCCTAAGTGTTTGGCTTACAGGAATATGCACTTGCACCTGGCTCTTCCTACACACTTTAATTCATCTCTAAATTTCTTATAACACCTAATAGAATGTAGGTACAATGTAGACAGCTGTGCTGTATTGTTCTGGAGACTCATGGCAAGGAAAACTCTATACATTCAGTACAGACAAAATTTTATTTTATTATTCTTGAGGAGCAGGAAATTGAACCCAGGCCTTTAGCATGCCAAGCACACAAACCCTGGAGACTATTTTTTTTCCAAATATTTTAATCCGAAGTTGACTAAATCCATGGAGGTAGACTGCACTGAGTCAGGACAGCAAAGTAGAGAGGTAGGTAGTGAGGTAGTAGAAAGTTCTAGTTCTGCTGACCTTCAACTGTGAAACTTGACCTGTGCAGCTCCATTCCTGGGTCAGAAGGACTGGGGAAGATGTCCTGACACAAGTGTAGATCAGCTGTGAAGCACACAGAAGTACACAGCAAGAGCTCAGGAAGCTGGGATCTCAGGCAGGCTGTTGGCAGATTCAAGAGGCTATGTTCTGGGTTGGGGGACAGCCTGGGCAAAGACATGGGGCTTGGAAGATGGTGGTTCCTTTGGGAGACTTGGGGATTACTCAGGGTGGTGAGGGCAGGTGAGGAGCTGGTCATGGTATTGCCCCTCACCCTCACTCTAGCAGAAAGCTTTGCCTAAGTCACTGCAGGCTGGATGGTGCTGAGGCCCTTGGGTGAGCAAGGCGAGTATAGACATTATTTTAATCTCCCTCTTAGAGTATAATTGCTTTCTGTCTCCTGGTGTTCCTGAAGAGACTTCCCTCCCGGCGAGAAGGCTTTCTAGGCTCCTTTCTCTGCCAGGAGACAAGACAGCTGGGCCAGCTCCATGCTGCATTAACACACTACAAATGTGATTTCATGGCCTCAAATAAGATTAGGGCCAAAGGCTCTGCTCTCTAGTGGAGGCAGCAGACAATGTGGGCAGGAGTAGCCAGTGCTGAGCTGAGAGAGCCGGTCCAGGCCCAGCAGCCTGAATGAGTGGCTTCCTAAAGCTGGAGCCCCTCAGACCTTCTGCTTCATCCTGGCCGCAGAGCCAGCCTTAAGGCTTGTCCTGGGATGGGTGCTCTGGGCCCCGTTCCCAGGTTATCTATAGGCACTTGAGTAAAGAAGGCTGCTGTGATGAATGCAAATTCTTCAGTGTGGCTTCAGTATTCTCCTCCTCCTCTTTTTGTAATAATTTATTTTATTTTATTCTATGTGCGTTGGTATGAAGGTGTCAGAATCCCTGGAACTGGAGTTATAGGCAGTTGTAAGTTGCCATGTGGGTGCTGGGAATTGAACCCAGGTCCTTTGGAAAAGCAAACGGTGCTCTTAACCACAGAGCCATCTCTCAGCCTCCCTCTTTTTTTCTCTTTTCTTTCTTTTCTTTTCTTTTTTTTTTTACACAGGGTTTCTCTGTGTAGCCTTGGCTGTCCTTGAACTCACTCTATAGACCAGGCTGTCCTCAAACTCAAGAGACCTGCCTGCCTCTGTCTCCTGAATGCTGGGATCAAAGGCGTGTACCACCACTGTCCAGCCTCTTCCTCTTCTTACCGTGTAACCCAGCTTTGGCTTAAGCACGATATTTTGCTAAGGATGACCTTGAACTTCTCCTCCTCCTTGGCTCTACCTCCCAAGCACTGGGTGACATGCTCAGCGTTACTGCAGTGCTGAAGACAGAGCGTTGTATATGCTAGGCAAGCACTCTACCAACTGAGCTACATCCCTCACCCTGGTTTCCTTGTCTTTACAATGATCAGGCATGGTGGCCCACATCTATAATCCCAGCACTCTGGAGGCAGAGGCAATAGAAGCACCACAAGTTCAAGGCCAGCCCGGACTATGTAGGGAGTTCTAGGCCAACCAGGGCTACATAGCAAGGGCTTGTCCCAAAACAACAACAATCATAAGCAAACAGGAACCACAGAGAGGATTAACCTATACAAAGTTATCTACACTGTTCTGTGACAAACTAGGTGCAGACTAAATGTTATCACTCTTCTGAGGTTTGCAGATGCTATCCACCCTTGTGGGGAGAGAGGCATGAAGAGGTACCACACTAGAGAAACAGACATCACAGTCCCATGTAGAAGAAGGCAGGGGAGCGTTTAATGCTGGTGATGTCATCACACTCACCAAGCACCTGCTTGATACAAACTTTGTGCTGCGCTGGCCTGGGGATACAGCTTCCCCAGGCATAGCCTTTGCCCTCCAGGAAGACAGACCCTACCCCAGAGAAGTAAATAGCGGGCCACGAGCTCTAGAGGGCAGGTCCCCATGATTATGGGTCTGATGCCATCATGTGGGGAAAGGAGTGGGGTCAGGGAACATTTGGTGGTCAGCTGGGGAGGGGGGAAGCCATCAGGCAGATAGAGCAGCATATATGAGGATCCCAAGGCTGAAGAGACCATTGCCTGCTCAGAGGAGGCTGGAGCATAGGTATAAAGTGGAGATGGAGTGAGGAGAGACGGACACTCTTGGGGGATGCAGACCAGACTGTTGGGAGTCCTGGGGCTAAGGGGACACAGAAATATGCTTAAGACTGGCTGCTCCCCAGAATCCTCCTGCTTAGTAAGCAGACACCCTCCACCCTGGCAGGACACCTCCCACCTCTGCGCCTTCCTAATGGCAGGGAATAGCAGGTAGCTTCCTCGCTTACCCTTTATTCAATCGCTTGTTAACGAGTTATCGATTCTCTTAAAAGAAAAATGTTCAAAAGCCACGCTGCATCTTTAGCAAAGTGATTTATGAGTTGACAGTGGGGCCTGAGCTGCCTCAGATGAGAGCTCTGGTTACTCACACTGAGAAGAAGCTTCCAACAGGGCAATCAATCAGGGTACGTGCTGAGCAGATGGGAGCAGAACTAGCCAACATGTCACTCCTGTGCCCGCTGGAGACAAAGCCAGGGCCATGGGTGCTCGCTGTCATATAAACAGGTAGAAACATGAGGGAAATCTTTTCTAGGCTGCCTCGTTCCTCCTGGCCCCATTCTCTTGTCTAAAGCCCTCTGCCCCTCTGCAGGAGTTAGCCGGGGCTGTCCCTTAGCTGATGAGGTCACTGAGGCCACTGAGGACGAAGAAACTACGGCAGACCAGGGCTAAGGGTGGGCCCTAGAGATTCCAAGGCGTCATGTGCTTTGTAGATGAAATCCCTTCTGTTCATGTGCTACTGCTTGACCTAACTGTCCCAGGTATTAGAGGCTGAGAGAACATTGAACACACCCAATTCAGCCCAGTAGCAGTTTCCTGAGGTTCCCTTTGCATACTACGGGACTGAGGGGAGACAGAAGTAGTCCCCTAGACCCTCCACTGTGAACTGTGGCTGCATGGCCAGTCAGTCCTGTCACTGCAGCTTGTACCCACAGGGCCAAAGCTAGACCAGGGCCACATTAATACTACCAACCTTAGCTCAGATGTCATGACGCTGTCTGCTGGGGTCAGGACAAATGATCTGTTGGCGCCAGGTAGCAGTGGCCTCCTCCACATGCTATGCCACTGTGCTCAGATTAGCCTCCATGACACACCATCTTGCTCTTATTTGATACCATATCTAGCCCCACAGTCCCAGAGCCACCTTCCTGCCCTCATTAGAAAGGTTAAGCGTGGCTGAGGGGTGGGTTCACTGGTAGAGGGCTTGCCTACCATGCCCTAGGGTCAGTCCGCAGCACAAACCAGTAACAACAAAACAACCCAAGATACTTGTGTCTGATACTTGTGTAACACAGTTTTGAAAAAGAACTAAGGAGAATTCAATTCCTTCTCCCAAAAGAAATTAGCAGGCCGCAGGGGTTTGCTAGGCATGCTCACAGAGTTCCAGCCAGCCAGCCTGGATTCCAATCCCAGCTTTATCTTCAGAGCCAGGGACCTTAGGCAGGTCCATTTCCTCAGAGCACCTGTCTCTCGTGACAAAGAGAATGGCAAAAGTTGTTTCCAAGGATCAGAATGTGAGGCTTAACTGAGACAGTGTACTTAGAGATGCTGGCAAGAGCCCCAACTCGTAGTTACTGTTCATTAGATGCTGGGATGTACAAAGGTGCTGAGGCAGGATGATGGTGATCGTAGTCAAGTGAGAGCCCAGGCCTACGAGGGCTCAAATAGCAGCTGCCTCAGGTTCAAGAAGAACAAGATGGGGATTGTCATATCAAGCAGCCTTGTGACCACAGACTTGAAGGGAGCATGAACACAGCCCAAAGGACATCTTTCCCACAACAGCAGCCTGGATGGCCTTGGGTGGAAAGATACACCCCACAATGGCAATGGGTTTCTGCATCTCAGCAGGCACCTCAAGGAAGCCCAACCCAGCTGGAATCCAGTGCGGGCATAGCTGAGAACCATCTACTGAGGCACAGAGCAGGGAGGAAAAGAAGAAAGGATCTAGGGTCCTAAGCGGAAATAGCAGAGAGACTCACACTGCCTTGAAAGATGCTCACCTGCCCTCCCGCCAGAGCTGTGAGGAAGTGGTCCATCCTGTCTTCAGGTTCTTTGGTGTGAGGGAACAGGAGACCTTACAAAGGGACCCAACAGTCCACTCCCTTCCCAAAAACAGAAGGTAGGGGGAAGACTGGAAAGGCAGACTACAGCTCCACCCTTAAGGATGTTCCTAGCATGGTACAGCTGCGGGGACTTAAGTGCAGACTCAGAGGCACTTTAATAGAGAGTGTGAACCAGCTTTACACAGCCCTGCTGAAGCCATAATTGAAGCAAAGGGGAGGTCCAAGATCTCCACAGAAACTCACAGCCTCAGACTCATAGGTGATACAAGGTCACATCAGCCCCTGGAGGCCTAGCCAGCTGGCTGTGGAATCAATACTATGTCAGAGCACGGGATCTTTGCACAGTCTCATGTCTTTCAGCCATCAAGGGAGCACCTACTGTATACACCAGCAGGGCTGGGAGAAGTTAATGCTGTAAGGGAACTTCCTGAGTTAACAGCTGTCAAAATAAGGCCTCTTTCCACCATCATTAAATACAGTGTAAGGTATAAGGGCTGCCCCAAAGCCACACAAACTCAGGCAGATGTCATCATGCACAAAGGAGGCTGCTTGGGAAGGGGGTCCCCAGCGAGACCCCCACAGATCAGGAAATCAGGTTGTGTTGCTGTGGCCGTGGGAACGGGCCTGGAAACAGAACGGAATGGGCCAGGGTATCTGGGAGGGCAGGATGGCCAAGCAATGGGTTACAAGTGTGCGCCTAGCATCTGCAGGCATTTGTTACTTCTCTAGCCCAGGCGTGTCTGCCAGGGAAAGCCAAGTCCGAGCTCGAGTGAGCACTTAAGAAGCTCTATCTTCACCTCACCATCCCCTGTAGTGGCCCCGATTCCTCACTGCATCAGGGAGGGAACTAACGCCCAGGGAGAGTTCATATTTTACTCACAATGACACAGCCACGAGTGGTCATTTGCTACAAAAAGCACCCAGCCTATGTTTCCCACCTCATCTAACCCTGCTGCTCACCAGAAGGGGAAAGAAATGAAGACGGTCATGGAGTCGAGTTCTAAGGACAGAAGGGAGGCCTAGCTGGAGTCCCCAAGAAAGAGAGACACTTTGCTGGGACTTGTTCAGGTATTCTGTCCCTGGGACTGGGGAGACCAGAGGAGGAAATGAGCCTGCCTTTGACCCACATCTACCTGAGCCCTCTTGCTGCCCAGTGTGTCCGCTGCCCTCTTCTGGCCTCTGCAAGCAATGCGGTACCCAGACATACATGCAGAAAATACACATTAATGTAAATAAGCGATTCTTCTCTTAGAAGGAAAAAAGTAACACCAGTAACGTTTCAGCCCTTTCTCCTTTCTCCCCCCACCCCGCCACAGTCCCACACCCTCCAAGAAGAAACTCCCCCTTGAGTTTTGTAAGGATTATTTTGTGTGCTGTATGTTTGTGGTTCATGGGGTGCACGGGGTGGGGTTGCATGTCGGTACTTGTACATGTGGAAGCCAGAGGTTGACGTCAGGCCAGAGGTGGGTTCTCTCCTGCCACGCCCTGATTTTTACATGGCTACTCGGAATCTGAACTCAGGTCTCTGTGCTTACAAGGCAAGCACTTTACTGACCGAGCTAGCTCCCAGCCCCATGTATATTGCTAGGCAGAAGGAAGACTCTAAGTGTCCCAAGAGCTAGATGGCAACTGATAGAATTTTATTGCAACGTAGTGATTGGGTCTCCTATGCTGGAACAGGAACAACAGGGGACTGGGCACGCAGCGTGGCGGGCCAGTCAGTCACCAGGAACAGGACAACTGGGACCAGTCACCAGGCAGTTCTGGGGAAAGAGAGGAGGGCTTCTGACTCCACCCTGTTGGGCTGCATCTGTGTGACTGATTCTGCCCTGTGATGTCATACAGTGTTGCCTAGGTGATCCAGCTGAATGGAAAACTCTGTGCTTTCCCAGGACTGGGTAGAACAGGGATCACCCCAGTTCACCTTCCTGACGGTGCCAAGAATCAATTCCATAACCCCCTGCTTAGCTGGCCATGGCCCAAATATTCCAAGGCACCTCCACCCACAGAATCTCTCACTTCTGAGAAAGATCCAGATTGCATTCACCCACTCACACTTCCCCTACCCAGTCCAGGCCCCCAAACCCAGTGTGTGGCACCCATCAGACTATGCCGATGAGCAAAGACTCAAGGTGCCTGGGCCAGCTGTGTGGCAAGGCTCATGACTAACCACCTGCCCATACCCAGTGCTGACACTAACCCCCAAGACTGCTAAGTGAACACTTCTGCCCCCAAGAGGATGGGACGACAAAAGACGAAGGTGAGGCTGGGGCAGAGTCCGTTAAGCTGCAGGATGGCGTCTCTGTTCTCTGATACTGACAACAGTGCTCTCTCTCTGGGCTTCAGTCATGCCGTGAAGTGAGGGTGGTACTCATGGGAAGTCCTGTTCCGAGCCTCTCAGGGACGAAACAGTGTACCCAAAGGTGGTTGTTGACTGGCCTGCCCTTGCCTGAAAGCCCCTGCTGTTGTTGCCTGAAGGGATAGTCCCCCAACCCTTCTTTCTTCTCATCCTTCTCCTCACCTTGAACATAGGTATTGATCTTTTGCAAAGAAGAAATTTTGGGGGAGTCTGTTTTTATCACGGCTGTATCTCCAACACTGAGAACAGTGCATAGGACAGAGTAGGTGCTCAATGAATAAGAGTTGCGGAATAAGAGCAAGAACCTAGGAGAGGAGGTTCCCACCACATGTTCCTGGCATCCCACTCAGGTCATCAGGTTTACACAGGCTTACCTCAGGCTGAGGCAACTCACTTACACATTTGTTGTATTGTAACAAGATCTCACGTAGCCCAGGCTGGCCTCAAACTGGAGGAGCCGAAGGTGACCTTGACCTTGTAGTCATTTTGGCACTACCAGGAGGGGATCAGAGCCATGACACACCAGCAGTTCAGCATAAGGGCTTGCTTACCTCCCACTGTAATTCAGTAGCAAAACCAAGCCCGTGACTGTGTCGCTTATCCGTAAGGGTCCAGAGGCAGTGGGCTCCTTTTAAGGATGCACTCTCTACAATATCATATATTCATATTTCTTTGATGAGTGCATGTGTGTATGTATGTGCATGTGTGTGTGCATGTAGTGTGCATGATGCATGTATGCACAGAGGCCAGAGACAAACATCAAGTGTCTTCCTGTGTCACACCCCCTCATATTTTTTGAGTTAGGGTCTCTCACTGAACCTGGAACTTACTGATTGGCCAGACTCGCTGGCCAGTGAGCTCCAGAGAGCCAGGATGCCCTTCTACATCCTCCACTCCCAGTCCTGTAAGCTCAGGAACCACACAGTCAGGCTGCCATGTGCCCAGATTTTATGTGGATGTTGGGGATCTAAGTTCGGCCCTTCTTCATCTTGTACAAGCCCACTGCTGGTGCCCTGAAGTCTGCTCTGACCTTTCAAGGCATCTTAGGTTATGAGGTTTGATGCAGGGTAGAAGGATCACTTATAGCAAATGTGGAAGACAGGTTTACTTGCATGGATTGCCAAGGCATTGGCATTAGCAGCTTCCAAGGCTGCCCAGGGCCTGAGTCCTAAGGGATGGCTGAGGAAACTCTGCTTGGAAATCAACAGACTTTGTGCTTACCACCAGCCTGCTGTCTGTGGTCTGTGAGATTGTAGTCTGTTGATTTCTGTACCTTAGCAGTGCCTCATGGGTGAGCGAGAATAGATCCTGAGAGGCCATAGTGAGCATGGAGCTCGCTCTCATGGAAAAAGATTCTCTGCCCAGAGTCAGCACCTTTATCCATACTTTCCTCACCTTGTAACCTTAGCATATATTCTTCACAAATCCTAGGAGAGGAGGTTCCCACCACAGGTTCCTGGCATCCCACTCAGGTCATCAGGCTTACACAGGCTTACCTCAGGCTGAGGCAACTCACTTACACATTTGTTGTATTGTAACAAGATCTCACGTAGCCCAGGCTGGCTAATTCTTCAGTATGACCAGAGGTAGAGACAGAGCACATTGGTCCTGATGCGGGGACACCATGAGGAAGGAAAGATGCAAAGGTGAAGGTTCACAGCCCTGGCTCACACCTGTATCCTCTTTAGGGCATACCTTGGGCCCAGCATCCCAGGCCCTAGACCCAGCTTGTCCATGGAGCACATGTCTGCTAGTGGCTGGCCTCGAGCACACAAACGAAGCACAGGCAGTTCCCTCCCAACCCTCTGCAAGCTAGGTTTCCTGGAAGGCTGTCCTGAGAGGGACGCATGGAGGAAACATCCAGTCCCTGGACCTGGCAGAAGCCTGGTACCCTACAGGACTCCCTAGGAGTCTGGAAAGCCTGTAAACAACGGTCATACTAAGGGGCCTTCACTGTGTACCGCCAGGGTGCCATGGCAGGCACGTGCAGCAAGGGTGTCCATCTGGCAGTGCAAGAGACATCAGTCACCTCTCCTAGCCTAACTTCAGAGAACCCTAAACACACCAAGCCCTGGAAAAGCTGAATTATGAATCATTCTAGACATTCCCACTGGTGTACAGGAAAACAGGCTCCAAGAGGGAGCATCTCAGGAGAGGTAAGAGCTGCTAAGACCTAGGTCTCCTGGCTTGTCAGCTGCTGTCGCTTCTACAGCAGAACACGGGAGAGCGCAAACCTGCTGTGTGACCTGTGGTTATGGCAGGGCACACAGCGCAGGGAGGCAGCAGTCTGAGAATGATGCTCCTCTTCCACTGGCAGGCCTCCCCTCCCTTCCACCTACTCTTGCCTCGCAGGGGGTTGGGCAACTCTCATCAACACCTCTGCAGATGGTGACAGGCCCTGCCGGGTCCTGCTGGGGGAGGGAGCGGGTTCACTCCTCAGGCAGAGGCAGAGGAGGAGTCTCTACAGAACTGGCATGTCTAGGGCTGAGAAGCCCTGTTCTCACCTCATAATGAGACAACTTGTTAGGCAGGGGCCACCGCCGGCAGCAAGTGAGGGGTGGGGCAGGGGATGCAGGGGTTGGCATCTTCTGGAAAGAGCTGCCCGGCCATGGAATTACCAGGACAAAGGCTTAGGGTGGGGATTTAGCTGGGGGAGGAGGCTGGGGATGAATAAGGGAGTTGTGGTTGGTCACTCATGCAGTACCACGGACCTGAGAGTTGAATCAAGTCATATTCCTAAATGTGCCCATGGCTAAGCCATGCTGCTTCCTCTTCCTGTGCTAGGAGCCATCAGGGTAGAGCAGAGTAGGGGTTCCTGTCTGGTCCCAGCCCTCATTATCTCATAGGATGAATGCGAGACGATGCAAGTGGTCTGAGGTAAAGGCATAGGAAGGAAGAAAGGTGGCAGTCACTAGGACTGAGGAGCATGTGGCATTGCGGTACCTGCAGATGTGAAGGGCCATGGAGGGTTGCTTACAAACTAAGGTGGGCTGACTTCTGCTGCAGGAGGGGACAGGTCAGAGGCTAGGGAAGAAACAATGTATAAGACAGAGGTAGGGAGAAAATGGCTTCATAGGCCACTGTTCTGTAGTTCAGGAAGCACGATGATGTTACAGAGAGGAAAAGGTCTCTCCAGCCTGCAGCCATGGCTACATGTGAACACCACTCCACACAAAATTTGTAATTTTCAATTACATTATTTTTATTGCATATTGTATGAGTATGCAGGCACAAGCGTGCCATAGTTGGCATGTGGTGATCAGGGGGAAACTTTTTTAGAAGTCGGTTTTCTCTCCTCTTCATGGGTTCCTGGAATCTCACTCAGGTTATCAGGTTTACCCAGCAAAAGCTGAGGCAACTCACTGACACATTTGTTGTTTTGTAACAAGGTTTTGTGTAACCCAGGCTGGCCTTAAACTAGAGTAGCTGCAAGTGACCTTGAACTGCGGTCATTTTGATTCTCCCACCTCTACCTCTTGAAGTAGAGGCATGCACCGTCATCACCGGTTTTTATCAAATTTCTTCATGTTTTGTTTTGCAATTAAATACATTCCCTAGCCTAAATTACAAGGTCAAAAGCTTCAACCTGCATGGTAGAGGTTGTAGGTAATGGTAAAGAGAAGTACTCCCTGGTTTTCCCCCACAGGTTCCAGAAGAACCAGAGGACCCCCCAGAGACCTTCCAGCATCTTGACACCAACCACCTGGCTCCCTGTAATAAGGAGACTGTCATGGTCACTCTGCATGGAGCTACCAACCTTCCTGCCTGCAAGGATGGCTCCGAGCCATGGCCCTACCTAGTGGTGTAAGTAGCTGGGGAAAGTGGGGAAGAAACCATCTGATGAATATTAGGAAATTGAGCTCCTGTGCAAATGAAAGGCCTGTCCTGTCTCCTGCTGTGTGGTAACTGCTGCCAGGGCCCAGCTGGGCCTGACCTCACAGGGGCAAGGCCTTTGTCTTCTGTAGTGCCTAGGCTGGGCTCAGTGTGGGGTGGGGATGATCAGGGGAAGTGTTAGAAGAGGAACTGAGGTCCAGGGCATCTGAAGTTTGTCCCAGGGCAAAAGAAAGAAAGAAAGAAAGAAAGAAAGAAAGAAAGAAAGAAAGAAAGAAAGAAAGAAAGAAAGAAAGAGAGAGAGAGAGAGAGAGAGAGAGAGAGAGAAAGGAAGGAAGGAAGAAAGGAAGGAAGGAAAAAAGGAAGGAAGGAAGGAAGGAAAGGAAGAAAGAAAGAAAGAGAAAAAAGAAACAGAGAGAGAGAAGAAAGAAGGAAAGAAGAAAGAAAGAAGGAAGGAAGGAAAGAAGAGAAGAACAGAACAGAACCAGTGACACATAGTTAGAAATAGAAACAGCACTTCTAAGCACTTCTAAGAGGGGAATGAACTAATGAGCTGGGAAAGCAAACATGGAAAAACTCAGCATGGGCTGATTACCCTTCTACTGGTCATTTACATCCCTCCTTGTATAGGATGGTTTTTTTCCCCTGGAATGCTCTGTTTGTTATATGAGCCTGGGTAGGGAAGGACTTGTAGTCTTTCTCTGCCAACTGGCTCTTTGCCTATTTAATCTTTATGCAACTTCTCAAGTTCATATCCTCCTGTCACAAAAAGACTCAGAGTCTGCCTCTTGTGGTTTTGGGGGCCCCAAAAGGTCTTGCAGCTGGTAGGCACCCTCCTGTGGGCCCTCAGCTCTTCCTAGCCATTTCTGCCATGCAGCTTCTAGTCCTTCAATGCAACACACACAAACCCAGCTGTTCTTGGTACATACTTGTTTAGCCTGGTGGCCAGGGCCTGTCAAGCCTTGTCTTCTGCCCATCTCATGAGCCTCATTTCTCCTCAAAGAGAATATGAGGCAACATGGTAGCCAGCCAGCCCTCCCCCTGGAGGTTGAACATTAGCGTGTGCTGGAGGGAGGCTCTCTGGCATCTGTGGCCTCCCACCCTCTATCCAACGCCTCCCTGCATCTATCAGGCACTTCTTGCCCACTGCTCGGTCTCTTTGGAGGATGCCTGCCCCAGCCCTCAGGAGCACAAACACTAAAACGTCACCTTCAAAGCATCCCTCATGCCTCCTCCTCCAGGCAGCCATCAGAGAAGATCCCCTAGCAACAACCACACAATACATATGCTTCTTGTCTGTCCCCAGAGCTGAGGCTTCTGTCCCAGGTCTCTTTCTCCATTGTTCCAGCAGTGTACCCAGCATAGGCACAGACTCATGGGCCACGGAAGCAAAAGCCTGGCTAAGTTGACAAGCAGCCGTCTCACGTCTCCTCTCCACAGGGAAAGGGGTCATAGAGGCTGTGCTGGAGAACAACAGGTGAAGCTCTTGCTGGTTTCCCTGGAAAAACCACACCAGCCCCAGCCTAGCTTCTTGCCCTCCCCTCCCCCAGCTCTATTTCTGAACCAGGGAAGGACAGGTGGCAGAAAGCTGGCTTGGCGGGAGGCTGGTTTCTATTGGGGAGCATCCCTCAGCTATTTCCATAAACCAATTATCACTGATCATCTCAGGAGATTGAAGCCCTACTTGTCACCAATCCAGCTTGGGCTGTGGAGGGGAGGGTAGCTGGGTGGCTGTGTTGCTCCAAGACCCCTGCACCATCACCCTGTTGCTATGGGAACACGCAAGGGAAGGGAGCCTAGGGAACATGAGCCTGGATAGGAGTGTGAAGAGCTGAGAACATCCTAGTCCCTCTGACCCAATGGCACAGCATGCAGGGTGGAAAGTGGGAGGTGTGCGTTCCTACTCCTTTTTTCATGATAGGAGCAGGGCCTGTGCCAGGCTACAGCCTGGTCCCAGAGCTCCAGGCTGAGCTGCCAGCAGCTCCAAGTGGTGATAATGAGATGCAAATGAAAAGGAGAAGGGAGGGCTTCTGGGAATGAAGGCCCAGCTGCCAGGACCTGGAAATGACTTTCAGGGCTAACCCCCAGCCCTAGGTAGACATCCCAGGGGGAGGACCAAGAACTCCCAAGGTCCTAGAGCTGGGCCCTAGACCCTAGAAGGAATTTGATGCACACAGAACAAAGTGCAAAAAAGATGTCCACTAAAGTCTTTTCTCATATGAATATTTAAATGTGGTTCTTTTTAATTATAAACATTCAAATGTAAAATCCGAAACTGTAAAGATCTAGAAGTAAACAGTTTTCCCTAGGATCCTTACATTGGTCTTGGCAATGATTTTTTTTTTAATTTGACATCGAAAGCATAAGCAATGAAAGCAAAATAAACAAGTGGATAACAAGAAGCTGAAAACCACCACTGACATGAAGAAGCACGCTCAAACCACACATCTAATAAGGAGTCAGTGCCCAGAGCAAAGGGAGCATTTCCACACTCCAATAACAGAAAACCAACTTGGTTTTTAAAAGGCCCTGCTGCGGTAGCACACGCCTCTGATCCCAGCAGCAGGGAGCTAAGGCAGACAGATCTCAGGGAGTTCAGGGCAGCCTGGTCTGCAAAGGGAGTTCAGGGCAGCCTGGTCTGCAAAGGGAGTTCCAGGCCAGCCAGCGATACACAGTGAGACCCTGTCTCAACAAACCAAAGAAAAATGAAAATGGACAAAGGGTGCTGGGAGCATAGCTCAGTGGTAGAGTGATTGCCTGCCATATACCAAGAGCTGGGTTTGATCTCCAGTACCACCATTATCACACTATACACACATACACATACATGGACACACACACACATATGCAGGCAGGCATGCACGCACCCTCCCCAAAGAACCTGAACTTTCCCAAGGAAGTCACATAAGCAGGCTGGGATAGCGGCTCACCTGGCAGATTGCCTGCCTAGAACGCGTGCCCAAAGCCCTGGGTTTGATTCCCAGCCCCACATAAACCCAGCATGATGGTGCACACCTGTAAGGTCAGCACTTGGCCACTGAGGAAGATCAGACGTTCAAGGTCATCCTTGGCTACATAGTGAATTCAAGGTTAGCTGAGGCTGCATGAAACTGTCTCAATAAAATAAAGTAAAATAAAATAAAGAAAAGGCATACAAGTGGGAGACAGGTATAAGAAAAGATGCTCAGCACACTAATCACCACAGACATGCAAATCAGAGCTTAAACGCTATCCCACCCACACTCCTTGAGAAGGCTCTTATCAGACATGAGACAGCCTGTACAGGGCACTTGAGACAGAGGACTTCAGCCCTGGAACCCACATGTGGAAAGAGAAAACTGACTCTCAAAAGTTGTCCTCTGACCTCCACACCACCGTGGCACATGTGCCAATCCACCCCATGAACACACGGGCACACAAAACTAATTAATTAAATGCAATAAGAAAAATTGCAAATAGTGGTGAGGATGTAGAAAGAAGAAAAACTGTCTACAATATAGCTAGAATTGCAAATTCATACAGTGGAAAGCACCATGAAAGCTCCTCAAACATTAAAAATAAAGTTAGTATATGATCGATTAATCCTATATCTAAATACATATCCAAAGGAAATGAAGTCAGTATTTTGAAGCAGTATCTGCTTCCCTGTATTGTTGAAGCATCACTCACCTGGAGATATGGAACTTAAACATCTATCCGTGAATTAATAGGGAAATAATTTTATATATGTGTATATATACATAATTACATACATACACCTATACATATCATATGTAATCTCCTCTAACATGGAAGGCATTATGCTAAGTGAAATACGCCGTGCATAGAAAGACATACCACATTATCTCATTTAATGTGGAATCTCACTGAACTCACAAATCAGAGTAAAAGGGTAGGGCCAGGGTCTGGGTTTGGAAAATATAGGGAGATACTGGTCAGGGAGTTCAAATGTCCCAGGTTAGAGAGAACTTTGAGTCTTCGCTCACTAGCTCCTCCAGCCTCCCAGCAGCACGACCCCCCCCCCTTTTCTATCTTTGCTCCAGCCATCATTGGCCTCCCCCAGTTCTTAAGGGAACACTGTTCCCTCCAACTCTAAGCCTTTGTGTTCCTCTCCCAACCTCACCTCCTCAAACAATAGCCCCCTGATCTTACAGGCAAGCATTCCTCCACAGGACTGCAGACTTCCACAGTGATACAGCTCTGCCTTTATGTGATTATTCATGCGCCATTTGTCAGGTTCCTCCCACTGCTTCTAAGAGCAACCACCAGGCTTTTGTTGTTGTTGTTGTTCACTGTTCTTTCCCTATTACCTATGGAATATAGAAAGCTGGAAGCTAATGATGGATGGATGGATGGAGGGATGGATGGATGGATGGATGGATGGATGGATGGATGGATGGATGGATGGATGGATGGATGGATGGATGGATGGATGGATGGACAGGTGGGTGGATGGATGGATGAATGGATGGGTGGATGGGTGGGTGGATGGATGGATGGGTGGGTGGATAGGTGGATGGATGGACCTCTCCATGCCTGAATGCCTCATTTGGGAACATTTTAAGAGCCTTGCATATGACAGAGCCAAGCAAGGGTAATGCTGGCAAGTCTAATGCAAGACACAGGGTAAGGAGTCCTCAGCCAGTACTCACACTGGGCACATGAAACCCAGCAGAAAAAAAAAAAACAAAAAAAAACACAGAGCAGTGGAAAGAAGTCAGACTGGGGTCAGAAAGAGCCAGAGTCTGGGCCACTGCCCCTGCCTTCTGGTGTGACTGCCAACCAGTCCATGGCCTTCTAAGTCTCAGTCCTTCCGTGGACAGGATATGAACTTTGGCCTCCATGTTGGTACAGCTCTGGTAACCTGGCTTGCTCTATAGCCTGGGAAACTCTGTTCTTTAACTTCCCTAGCTGTATTGCATAAGACAGACTCCACACCCAAGTCTGCTGGGCCAGTGCCCAGGCCCCCAGGGCTCCCCCAACTTGTCCAGTGTCCAGCACCTATCTCCCAGCCTGGCACAGAGAGACCTGTCCATCACAGCCCAGCAGGGACCAGGAAGGCAGTGGTCCTGACAGGTGGGGGGACCCCGATGGGCCGGATGGGAGAGCACCAGGAGATGGACTGCAGATTCTGATGACTGGCCAAAGTCTGGGGAAGCGCTGTCCGTGTTGGCAGCTTCTGCCTTGGCTGCCTGCTACCCCGAGCTAATGAGTGGGGACAGAGCCAGCCTGGTGGTTCCTCTGTGCATGTGGCCAGGCCTGACTTAGCTGAGCTGAGGGTGAGAAACAGGCCGGGGCCAGACAGTCATTGTCAGGAGTGAACCCTGACCCTGACGCCCACTGAGCTTGATCCTGGTCACAGATGGCTCTTTCCCATGTGACTAATTGGAAAGGACATTGGAAATAGATGACAAGTGTGTCCAGAGAGTGTGGGGGTTTCAGACCCTATCTTACATATGGGCTTCCTGAGGCTCAGAGCATTTCTAGGATCTTGAGGTCACACAGCAAATAGGTCCCCAAATGAAGATTCAGGATTCTGAAATCCAAAGACCTTTCTACCTCCTGGCTGCACTGATCTTTTATGCAGCAGTTGCCACTCTTAGAAGAGGGCTATTGGCATCAAGGCCCTAACTCAGCTTTCCAAAGAGGTCCAGTGACCAGCCTGGAGACCTGACCTGTGTTCTGGATCTCCTTGCCCTACCTTTGGCCAAGGATCTGCAGAGAGCAAGAATCTGAGCAGAGAAGGTAGGGACCCAGGGTGACTTATAGGTAACCTCTGCCTCAGTAACTGTGGGGTTGAGCTTAGCAAAACTAATAGCAATGGTGGCCATACTTGAGGGACAGTTCCAGGAAAAAGTAGCCTGAATAACTTTGTCCTGCTTGAAGCACCATCCAGGCCCCCATACACTCATAATACCGGGGCACTGAGAAGGAAGTAAAATTGTCCCCTCGAAGTAGCCAGGCAGGCTGAGAGTGAAGGACAGGACTGAGGAGACTGGCTGGCCATGGAGTGGAGCCCATGAAGATAGCAGCTTCCGCCTGACCAAGCACTCTAGCAGGGATCACGGCTGGGGAGCAGATCCTGGGTGGGCCTCGGGACTCCATCATTCTCTAAGGCCCCAGCCCTGTAGCCTGATTTTCTGCCCGCACCTGCTCCATATGGTTTCACTCACGAGGCTCAAAGCCTCCAAATTTTTGTTCAGTGAGAACCTCCCTGTGTCCCTGAGCTGTAAACACAGCTGGTGGCAGCGGTTAGAGTACGGCTGTCCTGAGACACCTCCGCCCCAGCCAGACTGAAGTTGCAAGCATTCTTTCCAGATGTTCCCCCATCAACTCTGCACATGGGCCCCTAACAGCTCACTCTGAAACAAGCTTTCAGCCCCTGACAGCGTGAGTTCTCTCAGAGCACCAGACTCCTAAGAAACAGCCTAGAGGGCAATGTTGCTCAACAGAAGCAAGCATGCCCGGAGGAGGGTAAGCAGTGGGGCAGGAAGGGCTCTTTCTGGGGGGGGGTCTATGGCACACGCATGCGCAGACTGGCCTCAGTCCTGCAAGCGTGTGCAAGGCTTTCCCCCTCCCGCCCCTCTCCACCCCCGACACCAGGGGCAGCTGGGAGCTTGGGTTTCTCTCTCAGCTTGGCCTCCCCTCTGGCCCTGCTGGGCCCCTGTGGGTTTCAGAAACTGGTGTCTTGTGATGTAGTGCCCAGCAAAGACAGAGGGAGGCCACCTGCAGGGGTCTCTGGCTCTCAGTTTAGCTCTGCCTGTCCTGGCCTCCTCCCTGTGTCTATCACCCTCTACTCAGCCACACAACTTCCATCAGAAGGGGCTTCCCTAACAATGCCAGGGTCCACAACCTCAGGGCCAGACCGTGACATAATCCTGAGGTCACTGGAGTGTGATGTAACAGGGTATAGAAGAGCCGGGCAAAGCCGAGGGTCCAGCTCCCTCAGAGCACCTGCAAATCAGCAACTGCCTACTGATTTCTGATTTGGAGGAACTGGGGCTTTCCTGGTCCATCCTCGGTTGAAATCTACGTTTCTACGTGAAATACATCAGTGCTTGCAATGCAGGCCAGAAAGCCCTGGTTAGCTAGACTCCAGTGGTCTGTCATAGCTCTCCCCTCCCTGCCCAGCTAGACTGCTGCGTCCTGCTTTGCTGGCTGGTCTCCTCCTCCCAGGAGAGTGGCTTTTCCTGATATTCCCTCTGCTTGTGGGAACAGGCATCCCCTCTTCTTGAGGCTTCCCTTTTTCTCATTTCCTGGATGACCAGATTCCCTTCCCTGCCTCTAACCATCCCTCTAGTCTCCATGCCTGCAAATATTCTTGCTTCCAACTCCATCGGTGCCTCTTCTGTGTGCTACTTCTCTCCTTGAAGTCTCTTCCACCCCAGGCACCCTCACACTGCACCCTGAAAACCCCAGAAGCCCTGGATCCAGTTTGTGATTCTCATCAGCCCTGAGCATGGACATGTAGACAGAGGTGTCTCGTGCTTTCTGGGACCATTAGTGGAGAAAAACTTTAGAGAATGAGTCTGTGTCCATAGGAGTGGAGCCGGGAGCCAAGACTCAGGTCAACAATCGTGCGCCTAAACCCTAACTGCCTCCTCTGGCCTTCAGTGGGACCAGCCTGGAGTCCTCGGAAAGCCGTGGGATCCATTTCTGGAGATGAGAGAGGGTAAAATCCCTGTCCTGTTCCCACAGAAACGGGGCTAAGAGGACTGGGGAGGGGCTTCTAGTGACTGGGTCTTCCCAGCATCTTCAGATCTGAGGATAGTGCTCTGGGTGCTGTGAAGTGAAGGTACTGGAGGAGTTTGGTCCCAGGACCAGCTCAGAACTGTGGGTGGGGACACACATGATGGTGTACGTGTCTAACAAAACCAGAGTCGAGATGGAGCTTTGAGGCCCTTTGAGAACGGGGAGGCCAGGATTGGGATGGGTCTAGGTGATCCAGAACTGGTCGCCAGGCTCTGCTTCCCCCATCTTTAAGGATATTCTACTAGGACAGCCCTTGGAATCTGAGCTTGCCTTCTGCTTCCAGGGCAGGGCTAGAAGCTGCTGCACTTACAGGCAGGGTCCCAGCATCTAAGCCAGGTGTGCCCAGGACAGCTTCAGGGAAAACCACTCCCATGTGCTCTTCCAGTCATCTGTTGTCCTCATTCACACACTCTAAGTTGGGACCCACTGGCCTAGGCTGGGAGAGGTGAGCGCCTGAGGTGGCCATACAGGTCCCTGTCTCTGAAGTCAGTAGTGTACATGGGGGACTAGAACTGACAAGATGACACTGTCTCCCCTCATTTTTCCCAGAGAACACCTGAGCAGGCTCCAGTCCCCAGCTCTTGGACAAGAAGATATCCCAGACCTCAAAACTAGGGTGTAGGTCAAGAATAATAAATCTGAACATTCAGGAAGAATTCTGAGGCTGGGAAGATCACCTCAGTGTCTGGCCTGGGTTCCTCCTGTGTTAAGGCTGCTTATAGAGGCAAAGGCATGCCGTAGGACTGGATGGTCAGCGATAGAGCTGTTGAGAGAATCTCAAGTCATGAGACCTTCTCAAGTTGTCTCACCTAGGCCCACAGCTTTCACGGAGATAGCCATTCATCCACACAGGATTTTGATGCCCCCCACCCTAACAAGGTGATTCTTGAGAGCTTCATTAATGATGATACAGGATAGATGCTTCCCAGGCTGGCAGGTGAGGTCCACACTAGCTCTTTCAACTGCACTCTGTCCCCAGCCTCAGTGACAAAACCTTCTTTGGAAAACAGGGGTGGTCCCTTTCCAGAAAGGGAGAGGATGTGACAATGCTTAGCGTACAGGGTTGACTCTAAATTTACCCCAGACATTGTGCTCTATGGATCACAGTTTCCTCTCGGATTATAAGGGAAAATCCCTACCCTGCTGACTGAGTTCCAAAAAGGGATAATGTCCCCAACTCCTGAACGGTTTTTCTAAGGACAGATGAAGTGGAAAGGGATAAGAGAAGAGCCAAAGTCTCCTTATTTTGTTTGTTTGTTTGTTGTTTTGGCTTTTTAAGAGGGGGTCTTACTATGGAGCCTTGGGTGGCCTAGAACTTGCCATCTAGACCAGGTTGGTGTTGAACTTGTGGCAATCTTCTCCTCCCAAGTGCCAGAATCAGAGACACACCACCACACCCAGCCTGAACTTTAAAGAGCTTGGTTTGACCAGATGTCCTTTCTTGTTTCCAAAGTTAGGTCAGAATTAGGTTTCTGTTGGTAGAGATCCCTGACTTTGGGGAAAGTCAGGGAAAAGTCAGGATCCCTGACTTTCCTGGCTCCAGAGTCAGCTCTTCTGTGAGCGGAGGCTCTCCTAGTTTCCTTCCATGTTGCCATAAACACTATGTATGACCAAAGGCAACTTGGGGAAGAAAGGGTTAATTTCAGTTTACAGGTTATAGTTCCTCAGCAGGGAAGCCAAGGCAGGAACTCAAGGCAAGTCCTTAAGCAGAAACTTAATGGAGGAAAGTTTCTCACTGGCTTGCTTTCCCTGGTGTGCTCAGCTATATTTCTATGCAACCCAGACCCACCTGCCCAAGGACAACACTGCCCACCATGGGCCAGGCCCTCCTACATCAGCTAATAATCAAGAAAGTGCTCCATATAGCGTGTGATGGAGATGGTTCCTCAGTTACAATTCTGTCTTCTCAGGAACGTCTTAAGTTGACATGAAACTGACAAAAACCAAGCAGCATAGAGGCCCACCAGGTGTGATACCACCAGTAATTAGTGATGCTTCATCAGTCTGCAATTAACCAACAAAACTCAGGGTGAGAGCCCCATCACTTTGCAGAAGAGAGCAGCTCATTTACGACCTAAGTGACAGACTCTGGTTAGTCAGGAGCCCACAAGCACTCAGACAGCATTGGAGCCAGAGGAGGGAGGCATGAAGTGGGGTATGACTGTCAGGCTGAGTCTGAAATGAGAGAGGGATGAGAAAGGCTTCAAGTTGGACTCTACTTGACTCATATTAGCCCCCCTCTCTCTAAGGATCCCCTGGGTGCAGCTTCTTGCCCAGCAGTTGCACAGAGCTTGGCTAAGTGCAGAGGAGTCAGGGCATTCCCTTCCTCTATATGACCTCAGAGGACCCTGAGTGGGCCTGGAATAAAGAGAACTCCAGGAAGGACTGGCTCAGGAGGTCCAGAAATCTGACTGCCCAAACCTGCCCCTCCTGTGACTTGCCCTGAGCCAGCTGCTGACCTCCTCCAAGTCAGCAAGCCTTCACTGTGGAAAGGGCCCTGATGCTGGGGACATATCCGTGAGCCCTGCCTCCTCCCGACACCTTCCCTTGTTAGCCAGGGTAGGTTAGCTCAGAGGTAGGAATACGGACCCTAACCCTCTCCGCAAGGTGAGCTCTGTAGCTCCTTGACATGGGGGAGAGAGCTTCAGGCTGTTAAGTGCCTTCCAGGAGGAAGGTGGGCTTGAGGCCTTGGAAGTCTGGCTGCCACCTGCCTTCTAGAGGATGGGGAGGCTGGTGTCCTTGGCTTCAGGACCTGACTTGAAGGAGACTGGAGAGTGAGGTGGAGGGACTACCTGGTCTTTCAAGACAGGCTCAACCACACGCCTGGTAGCTGACCTCAAGGATGCCTAGTCTGAACCTGTCTTCCTAGTCCCTCTAGGCTCTCCAGGTGAGCCATCAATAGAGTCATAGTGGACCACTTTGAAGAGTAGAAGGATCTTTTTGTCTGCCACATACCCATCTGAAGATCTGTCCTTCATTTATTTTAGTGCCTGCTTGAGTACTTTCTTCCCATTGTTTCCAGAAACCTTGCTTTGGCCCTACTCATCCTAAGAGCTTTCCAGGACTCCAGTAACCAGACGGACTGAACTGGGGCCCTTCCTTCGTTTTGCTCTCCTGGTGGTCTGTCCTGGGATTGGCATTCAGGATCAGACAGACAGACCTCCTGCACAGTTTTCTTTGAAGTTCTGAAAGGACTGGAAGGCCCAAAGGACTGTGGGGCAAATGGGGGAGATTGGTTCCAATGGGACTAGAAAGCATCAGTCTGCTGCTGTAGGCTAGCAGACTTCCAGGGAAGTAAGGGTAGGAATGGGAATGGCAAGGGGAAAACAGACAAATGGCTCAGTCAGTAAAATGAGCAAGCATGAGGACCTGAGTTCAGATCAACCCCCAGCACCCATATAAAAAGCCATGTTGCCTGCAGGGTACAGAGACAGGAGGATGCCTGGGCCTTACTGGCCAGCTAGCCTAGCCAAATCTTTTCTGAGAGGTGCTGTCTCAAAATAGATGGAGAGAGATGAATATACCCACAGTCAACTTCTAACCTCTATATCCATGTGCACTCTCTTACATACACACACACACATGCATATACACACAGTGAGGTCAGGGCTAGGGAAGAGAATGTATACAACGGGGCATACAAACTAAAACAATGTGTGTGTGTGTGTGTGTGTGTGTACGCGCGCGCTGTGTTCCCTCAGCCTCCACCCATGTCCCTTGATTTTCCACATCTCCAACCCCCAGAAGCAGTCATGGGAAGCAGATATGGTATTTTCCCATAGTTGTGACCTTGAAGAGAAAAAAACACATCAAGAAGCTTCTTATTCCCTCCCACCCACAGCTGTGCTTTGAGCTGGCCCCTCCCACCATGCTGGGGCGGAAGCTCCAGGTAACACATGCTTAGAGGCCTGGAATCTGTCAGACACACTCCTCATGCACCCTGGGGGAGGTGTAGGCCTTGCTGGGGAATTTCAGTTTTCCTACAACTTGGAGCCCAGGGTAGCTTCCTCTGCACCCAGACTCAGGCCCATCCTGCTGAGGCTGGACTAGGTCTGAGCCCCTAGGAAACAGGCACCACTTTCTTTAGCCCCTAACTGAAGCTGCTAGGTTTTTTAGAAAGGGCATGGCTTTGGAGGTAGAGAGAGAGAGAGGACCCTTAATCCTTGTAGACAGCTGGAAGAGCTGTGGGTCTTAGAGAGGACCCCTGGGCCCTGAGGTTGCCTGGGAGATCTGAGCCTCCTCAGAGCCTGGGGACCTAGAATTCATCCAGGTGCTAGATCCCAACAGCAGAACTGGGACTGGAGTCAGGAGTCCAACCTGCATTCTGGAAGGAATCAGAACACTCCCCACCCCCAACTCCAGTTCTAAATTCTCACCAAGTCCCAGAGGAGTCAGTCAGCTGTACCAGGAAAAGCCATTACCCTGACAGACTCCCCACCTGCTAAAAGCTTCCTCCTCTTCCCCCCCCCCTCCCCTGGGCCTCCTGCCCCCCCTTCCTTTCATATCACTCACCTACCCTGACCACCTCTTAGCTAGACTGGGCGTAGGGGGAGACTTAACTCTTTCTGGTCCTGAGGAAAAGCTCCATCTAACTTTCCACATCTTTTAACATCTGACTTGTTCTTGCAAAACCCCCAGAGTTTGAACAAAGGAGGAGAAAAGACAGACCAGCAAGGACAGGTCTCAGTCATGACTGGAATGTCACTGGCATTTTCAGATCCTTGGTTTTTATATTTTATATTTCATGCACATGGAGTACCTTGAAAAATCCCTAAGAGGTCCCCAAGGATAAGTCTGGGAGGGAGCAAGTTTGTGACTGTGACAAGTAGGAGGGCCTGCTTTCCCGCATGTCCTTAGCATACCCACAGTTCAGCAGCAGCTGCTGCTGCTGCTGTCTTCCCCTGCCTCTGTCAGAGGTGCAGAGCGCCTGTGTGGAAGGCTGAGGCATCTGTGAGCGTTTGCACCAGCAGGGTGGGCTGATGGCAGAGCCCGGCAGCTCTCCGGTCTCTGGCTTTGCAGGTGTGGCTATGAAGATAGAGAATGAAAGTTCAGAATGGCAGGGGGAGCTCATGGGGCACCCCTCATTCAGCCATGGTCACAGAGATAGGACAAGGGGATGACAGAGGGAGATGCATCCCCCCCCCCCCGCGCTGGGTGTGTGATGTAGCTCCCTTCCTGCAGGCTGGGCCAGGGACTGCTCATCCATGATTGCTGCGGGCAAAACAGCAGCACCATTCACAGCCTGGACACAACACGAGCTGTCTAATGGCCCTGGGTCCCTCCCCACGCCCATGCGCCACACTCAGGCACCCTCCTCACCTGCACAGCCTTCCCCTGACTTCCCAGTGTCCATCCCAGGGTTCTAACCACAGTGGGCACCACAGGAGGCAGAGAACCCCCAGTGAAAGGGTTCAGAACTGAGGCATCTGAGCCAGCCTGGAATTCTGGGAATTCTAGGAGTGAGCCAGGAGTGAGCCAATCAGGTGGGTGGCACACAGCCAACTATTATCCAGAAGTTTTCTCCCAGACCCCAGAGAAGAGGGTCCAAATATGGTCCTTACATATAGGTACCTCTTTTGCAAGGGGCGGGAAATCAGACAGGTATAACATCTGTCCTGCTTTCACTTTGAGCTTCTTACTCCGGCACTTGAGCAGGGGTCCCAGCAGTGGCCAGCAAGATGGTATGGTGACCAAACAGGACAGCTGAGGGGAGAAGCCTGGTGTCCAATGAGTCCAGGATGACAAGTGTTTATGTGAAGAGAGCTGCCCATTTTCATTCTCTATCCCTGTCCACACAGTCGAGCCCAGAAAGGGGCTCAGAGCAGGCAGGACACCTCCCTCTAACTCAACTGCTCCTCCTCTCCAGAAAAACCACATCAGAGGAAGCTGACAAACACAGCCCCCAAGCCGTGACCTCTGTGACCTCAGAACCCACCAGAGCCCCCATGTGGGGGGACACAGTCAAAGTGGAGATCAAGGCAGAGGATGCGGGACGAGAAGGTGAGGCTGGGGGCTGGGCCCTGGTTTGTGGGAGATCACTGAATACAGCCCCACCTGCCACGGAAGGCAAAAGCAGGCTCCTCTCAACACAGCTGGAGACCATCTGAACACCTCCCTGGGCTCCGATAAAAGCATTTAAAAAAAGAATCATAATCCCATCACGCCTCATCTCCCCAGCCTGCTGGAAAAATGAGCTGTTCCACATAAATGAATTTTCCAGACAATGTGAGCTTATCGTTTTTTATGACGGTTGTTATTATTTTCATGGTTGTTATTACTGCCAGGTCCCACTGAAAGGCACGTTACAGTTCTGTGGCATGTCCCCACACATCCGTCATTAGAGTCACCGCCTAAGAGGAGCTGTGCTACTTAGGACGCTGAGGCGTGGGCAATTTGAATAACCCAGGCCTGGGCCATCTCGCTGGAGCTCCAGGTTCTGGCTGAGTCTAGGGTTGTTGGATTAATGTCTCTAGCTGGAATGGATCTTGATCCCTGGCTAGTCCTCCCTAGGTCTCGGTACACACAGGCAAGGGCACCTGTGTGTTTCTCACTGTGGAACCACCTCACGTCCACCCTCATGTGAGAGGTTGGGCTCGGCACACAGAAGTGCTGACCGCTGAAGCCAGAACTGCCTGGGAACACAAGCACTGGGCATTTGCGGCACAGAGCAGAAGTCCCCTGCCATGTCCTGGACGCAGGCAGTCAGAACCTCCTCCTCACTTCTTGCAGGCAGCTCTAGAAGAGAGGGCAGGCTTTTCCCACTCCGCTTGAAGTCTCCCCAGGGGCTTAGGCAGGGCTCCTTGTTCACCTCCAGGAGCTGACTGTTAAGAGACTGTGGGAGGGAAAGAGGTAACACAGTGGGCTCCCACACATGGGGAGAAGGCTAGCTGTAGTCAGGCAAGAGAATAGTTTTCTTCCGGTAAAGGAAGAAGTGAAGCTGTGGCGATGGTTTGAGACGATATGGAAAAGGAGGAAAAAATCGACCTGGGATTTCACAAAGATGCAGGTGTGTGTTTGCATGCTCATGCTTCTGTGAGGGCCTGCTTGCTGGCTCATGAGTTCATGTGAGTGTCATTGTACAGTATTGCTGTCTGTGCTGTGCCCCTCCCCTCTGTGTGTGTGTGTGATGGTGCCTTCTGCCATGCACAACTGGCGTGACATAGTGAAATGAGAGATGTGATGAGGTCAGTAGTTCTGAATCTTCTGTGTAACATGAGGCAGGACTAATTACAAGAGAGACAGGAAAGAAGGATGAGGAGGCCACGTGAATTAGGGAACACTGGCAGGCACCTCTTAAAGGCTGAAGTCGCTTGTTGGAGCCTAGTTGGACGTGGTTGCTGTGGCGGTGTCTACAGTGGGGGTAGGGAACTGGGGGCCCAGAGGCAAGAGGGGGGTGGAAGGTACCTCAAGGACATGTTAATGAAAAGCAAAGGGGAACTTTAGACCCTGGTTCAAGGCCAAAGTGGGTGGGTAGCTAAAGTGGCTTGTTGGCCACACAAAAGGAGTAGGAGGAGGAAGGGATCAGTGCCTGAGCAGGAAGCTGACGAAGCATGTTTGGAACACGAAGACACGATCATGGTAGGAATGGCTCTTCATTCCCCCAGTTACAGCTCAGGGCTGGCTTCCTACAAAAACAGGGTATTCTAAAATAGGAAGGTGCAGGCTCTCATAAAAATCTTAATCAGTTTTGGGGCCCCAGAGTTCATGGGGAGTGGATATGAGTTTACAGTTTCTTGGCTACTGAGGTCTGGTCTTGGCTGGGAATGCTGGGATCCCCTTGCGGAATCTTCTCAGGTCTACTCAGGGGTAGGTAAGTGTGTGGAACGCTGCAGATGGTTAGCAAGGGGGAACTGGTGAGAGCCAGGAAGTAGGGTAGGGGTGGGGGTTCATATGCACACAGTCCTTCCTTGGCAGTCTTAGGGGTTGGATAAAATTTCTTTTCTGTTTCTGTTGTTTAAAGCATTAATGTTATACAGAAGCTCAGAGGGGCTATGTGACTTCCTAGAGGCCAGAAAACAAATTAACATCTTGGTAGGGAAACCTGGACCTGCTAACTTCAAATCCTGAAGGTATTATACTTTTTTCTGGTCAACAGCAAGACCTTCTGGTGCCTCTCTTCTTCTGGGTATGGATCCCATGTAGGCCACTCTTGGCAAGTGGCTCCCCCTCTCTGTGTGTGCTGGATAGTGTGAGGAAGACTGAGAAAGAAAAAAGCAGCTTCCTTCCCACCCTCTAGTCACCCTGTGTGGGTGGGAGGGGCCCAGAGTTGGGGCAGCAGCTGCTCGTGGTGCTGAAATGTCCTCTGGGTAAGGATACCCTTCCGGCTTACTCTGTCCTCCCTCGCCCATTTTTTCTCAGGATCTCTTTTAGGTTCTCCTTCTTCCAGCTCCATCTTCCCTTCCCCACCCCTTTATCCCTCTCCTCTTTCTGTATTCCCCATCTCTCTCTCTCTCCTTCTCAAATTATAGATTTCCAAGAATGAGAAAATGCCTTGAGTCATCAAATTCAGCCTCCTCACCACCCATTTCCTAGCTGTGTGATGTTGATTCAGTCCCACTGGGTGCCACTGATCACATTTTAGAGATGTGATGATGCTTGCCATAAGAATTTATGCGACCTGTAATCCCACCACTTGGGGAGACAGAGACAGGTGGGTCTCTGAGAGTCCAGGACAGCCAAGGCTACGCAAAGAAACCCTGTCTCAAAACAACAAAAATTCATAGGAAAAACAGCTAGATACTTGCTATTGCCATGCCCAGAACACAGCAGGTGCTCATGAGTGGGCACCGTGATCATTTCCAGGACGCTGGCTTTCTCCTCAAAGTTTGTTCTGATTCTGTGAGACACTGTGGTCTCTGGGAAGTGTTTACTAAATGGTATGTTGATATTCGTTTTAATTTTTTTGGAGTAGAGACTGGAGAACCGCTTAGTGTTTAAAAGCGCTTGCTGCTATTGCAAGACCTGGATTTGGTTCCCAGCACCCACATGGTAGCTTGTATCTGTCTGTAACTCCAGTTCCAGGGAACCTGACACCTTCTGGCCTTTGCAGGCACCAGGCTTTAACATGATGAGCATACATACATGGAGGCAACACTCACACACAGAAAATACAGACAAATAAATTTTAGCTTCCCTAAAACAAATTGAATTTACTTGGAGTAGGCTTTTTATCATTTATTTTATGAGCACGGGTGTTTTGTCTGACTGCGTGTCTGTGCATCACATGCACTCACTGCCCGTGGAGGCTGGAAAAGGACGTCAGATCTGGAGCTTATTGGTGTTTTTACTTGCCGTGTGGGTGCTGGAAAGTGGACCCAAGTTCTCTGGAGAACAGCTAGTCATCTGAACACTGAGCCAGCACTCCAGCTCCACGGAGTAGACCTTTATAGGTACTTACATTGAGAGAGTACTTTAGTAAATTGCTGGGGTTTTTCTGAGCCTCTGTTTCCCTACCTGAAATATGTGGGACACAATTCTTCCCATCCCACATGAGAAGCTGGTGGGAGTGCGCAAGACCAAGCGTCCTGCAGTCCCGCGCTATTAGTGCTTGCCTGTCACATGGTGCTCATGCATTTCTATGGCCTGTGGGACCTAGGCTTGGCCCTGTGTGTCCATTCCTGGGATCAGAGGTTCTTCACATTTGGGAGTTCTAGCGGCATCTGCTATGGAGCAGTACATGGGATAGAAATGCAGATGATGCCCAGGGATTCTGTGGACATTTGTGTTTCCTACATGTATATGTGTTATGGCACTTTCCCTGGGGAAACAAATGTTTACCCCAGGTGGTCTACCATGACAAACTAATAATTTCAAGCCTAGCTTGAGGGACCAGTAAATTTACTTAGGTACTTCAAAGAACCTGCTGCATTAGTTTCCCTCCCTGTTGCTGTGATGAAACGCTGACCAATAATAACTTGGGAAAGAAAGGGGGTTTATTTGACTTACAGATTATAGTCTATCATCAGGGGAAGCCAAGGTAGGAACTCAAGGCAGGAGCTTGGAGCAAAAATTAATAGAGGAACTCAGCTTACTGGCTTGCTTTCTCTGGCTCGATCAGCTTCTTTTCTTATATATAGATCAGACCTATCTGCCTAAGGATGGAACCACCCACAGTGGGCTGCCCCCAGCCTACATCAAATAGCAGTTAAGAAAATGGCCCAAAGACCTGCCTGCACTGCTGGAGGCAGCTCCCTAACTGATGGTGACCCTAGCTCTTGCCAAGCTGACAAAAGCTAACCAGCATGGTTAGCTGAGCATGGGTGGCTCAAAGGCAGCTGTGTCACTGAGAAGCTCTCCCTCAGCACGGGTGGCAACTCACAAAAGCTGCATCCCTCAAGCTTCTGGCACAACTTGCAGGCGGCTCCACCAGAGCCTCCCTTTGCCAGAAACTGTTGACTGCTGTTATCATCTTAAGTAGGGGTCTGTGAATCTTGTCATCTTCTGAGCCTTCTCATTTCATAGTTTCCCTGAGTTTTCTGAGCCTCCTGCCTCCCTCCAGAAGGGAATGTTTCAATTCTAAGAAAATAGCTACCCAAGGAAAGGCATGCATTCCTCCGTGTGGTCCATTCTGTCTGGTCTCAGCCGTGTCCCTTTGCCGCTTACTGTCTCATGTCACTGGAAAAGCTCCCCTCCCCACTCTCTCCAGATGTGATCCTCAAGGTGATTGACAACAGCAAGAAAGAGGAGCTGGTGTCCTTTGAAATCCCCATTAAATACCTGCGCATCTTTCACCCGTACCACTTTGAGTTAAAAAAGGTAAGCCCTGGGCTCTGGGCCTAACTTCTGGCTGAGTAGGAGAGATCTGGTAGAAGGTGTTTTGATGTTCCCAAATGTTCTCGGAGAGTAGAGCTGAGAGTAGGCCCAGGCCATGAACCTCCCAAGCCCGAGATAGGGAGTACTATTTGGCAGGCCAACACTCCCAGAATGAACTGTCAGGGGGGAAACTGAGCATCAACCCGGAGTATAAGTTCCAGCTGTTCAGCCTGGGACTAGATGCCTTAATGCTGATTGGTGAAGGGGAAGATTTGCTTCTGATTGCTTAAGTATTTGTTAAATACCTATTGTGTGCCTGAATCCTGGACCAGAGAGGCACAGAAGTCTCACTTTGCTCTCTCCTCAACATGCACTCCAGAACCCTTCCTTCCAAAGGGAAGGACAGTCTGAGATCAGATTGTCTGGGTTTCTCTGACAGGTCTGCCACTTACTAGCTGAATGCCCGCAAGAGGCCACTTTACCCTGGGCCTCCATTGCTCCACAGCAAAGGTGAGACAGGCACCTCTGGACAGACTCCAGTATGGTGCTGGGTAAAGTGCCTGGCACATGGGAAGCACTCAGCATGTGCAGTTCCCACCCCAACTCCTACCCCCCCCCGCCCCAGGCCTTGGCACTAAGCTTGCCAAGCAACTCTTCAACTATGGTGCCAGAGATTATTATCTTCCCTTAGCTCTGGGAGTGTAGAAGGGGTACCAAGACAGGCAAGGAAGCAAAGACCCCAAGAAACCCTGGGGATCGTTGGCCTGGATCTGTCCCCTTAGAGCATCTGTCAGGCCACTAGCCTGTGTCCACTTACAGCCCAGGCCTTGTTATCACAGCTTCACCAAGAGAGCAGGCAAGCAGTTTCCCTGCAAGGGCAATGAAATATTCAAATGGAAAAGGGGAGATTTATTGGATGGTCTTCTTGGAAGGGCTCCCAGGGACCATGAGCTTTAATTACGGCTGGAGTCCCAGTGGAGCGATGATGAGCAAGTGTCCGCACAGGGCTGGATTTATGACCAGGCTCTGCCCCTTAGACAGTCTCCTTCCTGTATACCTTCTATCCCCACGCAGTCTGAGAAAGCTGATGAAGCCACTGCCAAGACCCGCCTGTATGCCACTGTGGTCCGGAAGGGCAGCTTACTGCCCCACTACATTGGACAGGACCATACAGCTCTGGAGGTACCAGCCCTGGGGTACTGTGGGGAGAGATGGAGCCCTTGGTTGCCTCTGAATGGCTTAAGAGTATGGGGCAGAGGTATTTGGGGAAAAAGCAATGAGAGCTTCCCAAATTAGCCACCATGGGGGCAGTGCCATGGCTTAGTCTTTACATGGGTAAAGCTTTGCTATACAGACCTGAGTTCAGTCCCTGAAATGCACATAGAGAACTGACTCTACAAGATTGTCCTCTGGACACAACATACACACACCATGACACAAGCACACCTCCCACACACAAACATGCCACATAAACATACAATAAGAATACATTTTTAAAATATTTAAAACACCAACAGCAAAATAGCCAGAGTTTGTGAAGACAATCCCTGATCGGGACAAAAGGGCCCTGGTCTCTCCTCCTATATTGCCCATGGATGGAGGAAGATGGGGCTGAGAGGCAGCTGTGTTCTTCACACACTTCTGGGAGCAACATAGGCTCCCATGGATTTTGCACTCCTAGGAACAAGGAAAGCCCATCGTCCATACCCTGGTCTAGCCCTGTTCTTCCTCGTTGGGGAATAACTCATGGCCTAGGACCTAAAACTCCCAGATAGAACTTGTTAGCTCCCTGGCCCTTTCTGAGGTTTGGCTGGTCTACTGCTTGACTGTCTGCAAACTTGTCCACTCACTCATTCCCCATCAGCTGTTTGTGCACCCTCATCTACTGGACAGACCAAGCACTGACACGTACTGTAATCTCTCACCCTTCAGTCCAAGGACAGCTTCAGGAGGAATGATTGATGCTTGAGGCAGACATGGCCCAGGGACTAGGGCCCTGAGCTTTTCCTAGGCAACAGATTCACAACCACAGAGGTCCGTGTGTGATCCACAGACTCTGACTCTAGCCTTCCCCTACCCCAGCAGTCCTGATTTGACCCCTTGCCATGTAACACCACGAGCCTGGCAAGGCAATAACTATCCTCTCGTCCCATGTCACATCTGGGGACACCGAGACACAAAATGAGTCTGATATAAGAGCCCAGAGATCCCAAACCAGATCACCATTTCCCACACAGCCACCCTTTGGCTGGTGTCTCTCACTTCTCCTCTTTGTGGCCCCCTTCTAGAATAGCCAGTCACTCCAACATATAGAGCAAGGGAGAGTAAAAACCAGATGGCCTTGCAGTCCCTCAGCTTCGTCCAGGGAAGGGGCTGCATCCCCAGAATTGTGGACCTGTCCAGCCCTGCCTCAGTCTTCTGGTCTGTATAATAGTCTGAGCCCCCCTGCCCTGCCCCCAGAAGCCCACCCACCCACTTCCCACTCCAGCACAGACAGGAGTAGCTGTCCGTTGCCAATGGTAGACCAGGGGACAGAGTGGGAAAAGAAATCGCTCCGGCTACTCACCAGGCTGTCACGAGCAGGTACGCTGGTGTAGCCGCCTCAGCCATACCTGACCAGAGTCAGCACACAGCAGGAGTAAATTACCCATCCCCTAAAGACACACCTAGACCATCACCTTCAGCCCTCATACCTGTTGGAGTTCTTGTGAGCAGTGGGGCCTGACAGCCCTCCGGTGACATCAGAGGCTCACTGGGAGGCCCCACTGAGAGCCAAACGGCACTAAGATAATTTAAGTGCTTATCAGATAACACCTGTGTGGAATTAGCCATCAGTGGCTCAGTAGAGCTGGGTTCAGGCAAATGAGGAGGGTGATGGGTCGAGGAAGTTATTCAGAGAAAGCCCCAGCCCTGGGCTTCTTTTTCCGGTGGAGGTCAGAGCCAGGAGACCCAAACTTACAATGTCCAGGTTGGGAAACTGAGGCCTAAAGAGGGTCTGGATCTGGCCAAGGTTTTCCCAGCTAGGGCAGACCCAGTGAGGGAATGATTCCTCAGCTGTGCCCAAGGGCCCCTGTCCTTCCTGCCTTTTTCATTAGGACACAGCCATCATTAGAGGCCAGTTTAACCTCACCCTCCTTAAGGCCATGTGTGTCTCCCATTCTGTCCCCAGGTCTCTCTGTTCCTCCATCCTTCCTAACAGTCAGAAGCACAAAGGTTCCTCTCCATCATTCTCCCGTTCCCTCTTTAACGCCACAAACGCTGCTAGCGTCTGCTCTATGCCAGGGTCTATGCTAAAAGCAGGGAACAAGATGCATGTTGCCGCCCATGCCAGTCACATCAAGTAGAAACCAAACAAGAGCTAAGTTAGAAGCTCCAGTTCTGATGAGTGCTACAGAGGAGGAATGCAGAGGCCAAAAGAACGGCTGCTTTAGTGGCAGTGACTAGAAAGAACCAGGGGTGCTGCCACAGACCCCAGAGGGCGAGCAGCTGTCAGGATGGAACGGCAGAGGATGGGGCAGGGGAGCCTGGGGAGAGAAATCGGTATGTGCAAAAGCGGAAGCTAGACCACGTCAGGATAGAAGAGAAAGAGACTACAGCAAAAAGAGGGGTCTAGAGAGCCGCCGGGCAGTGTGGGCTGAGGAGCAGACAGGCAAACACCTACAGGCTTCCGCGCCACGGTGAGAACTGTGAAATGAGGGATGGCCAGGTAATGTTGATGCTGAGGATTGCCTTCCCAACCACCCTTCGCTAGGAAAAACCCTGCTGTGAACAGACACCAAACCAAAAAGTGCCCCGTAAGACCTCTGAGGAAGGATTGGGAAACCCAGCACAGCTGGAGAACCCAGTCCTGAGCTTAGTGCTCTCAACGCGCCCTCTCCTCACACAGTCTAATCAGAGAACCCCCAGGAGAGGAGCCCGGAGGATCCATGGCAGAGTTTCCCCCAGGAATGTAACTGTCTGGAGCTCCTCCCGGCCCTGGACTCATGCTTGTATACCTAGTCCCCAAGGGCAGCTGAATTCCAGGAATGCTCCTAGGAAACCTGGAGCACTTGCTCTAGTCAGACCCAGAGGGTGACTTCCTGAAGTAGAGAAGCCTTGAGCAAAGCAAGGTGAAAGAGAAGCAGGGGCAGGGGGAGCAGGTCTCAGGGACGGGTTAGAGGCAGGATGATGGTGTGATCATGACAGGTATAGGAATGGGTGGGGGAGGGGCTGGCCGGGCCTCAAGCCACAAGGCTTCACCTGCGGCTGCTTCTCTTCTCCAGGTCTTTCTTCATGGAGTCAACCAGCCCCTGGTCAACAACCCCAACCCTATGGTGGTGATTGCTCGGGTGGTTCCCAACTACACTGAGTTTAAGTGAGTGGGTAAGGCTGGGGAGGGGCAGAGAGCTGGGATGGAAAGGACCTCCCCTTCCCTCTAAGTTTCCTGTAAGCTCCTCACACACCTTGATCTGAGGCCCTAATGAGCTTCCCACAACCGACTATGCCTTTCTCCTCCCGAAGACCTTGAGCCCTGGAGAGGGAACATAAGGTTCTCTCCTGAAATTTCTGAGGAAGTCCAGCCTTAAAAGCAGGAAGGAACCAGTATTAAGGAAGCTGAGAGGTCCCTTGTTCTGGCCAGAGGCACCTCTGCCCCTCCAAACAAGCCTGCCACCCCAAACCTACCACCTCACAGCCGCCTCTCCCTGCCAGGTTTAGGGCTTAAAGTACCTGCTGCTGGTCGTCCTCAAAAGCAGGCCTGCTGCAGTGATCATATGCCAATGGGCCCAGACTGCCAGCACCATATGTAGATGTGCACACATGCGCTCAGCTGTGTGCATTCCCCTACAGGCTCTCTTCACTCCTTAAGCATAAGCCAGGACTCCCACAAGTCAGGAGGGATTCTGATAAAGTTTTTCGAAGGTGAGGTGGGAAAGGCTGTGCCCACTTTAAAGATGGTGAAGTTGATTGATACAGCCAAGGAATACCTCAAGTCACTGCTAAGGGAGCCTGAGAGTTATGGCTGTATAGCTGTCGTCTCCCAACCAATATAAGCCTTCCCAAGGCTTGGGCCAGAGATCAGCAGCATGTTACAAGGTCCTGGCTTAAATGACATGGGCCGCTGCACTCTGCCCTTCAGCCCAACCCAAAGTCCAAGTGTGAGTGCCAGCTGCCAGTCTGGCCATAGTTCCAACAATGCCAACTCCTGTCTCCTTGTCTCTCCAGGGCCAGCCAGGCCAGGCGGGACCCTGACTCTGTGGGGCTGTCCCTCAATCATATTTCCATCCCTATCTCATCGCCGATGAACTTTGATGTGCCTCGGGTCAGCCAGAACGGGTGTCCTCAGGTATGGCTCCTTCCCGACCGTGGCTCCCTCACTGGAGCATACTCCTAGTAACAGACACATTCATTCACCATGGCATCAGCCAGCAGCTCAGCTGACTACTGAGAAGGATTTGCTATGTCTCACTGCTGCCCAGGATCTCTCCTGCATGTTACACAGAACCTACCCTGGGGACTCCCTGAGATACTAAACATCCAGCCAGATCATGTCTGATCTAGTAACAAGCCAGCAGGGACTATCAGAGCTGTGACAAGCAGAGAAGAGGAGACACAAAGAACAAGTAGTATGGATCCCACTATCATGGGGCACCTCAAATCAGCAGTCATAGGGACAGAAAGTACAGTGGTGTTCTCAAGGGCTGGGAAAGGCAAGAGAGCATGGAGCTGCGACTGATTTGTGGGTATGACACGCTTAGGATGATGATGGTGATGTGTGTGCATGTCTGTGTGTGCACACATGTGCATGTGTATGTATAGAACAGAAGTCAATGGCCAGTGTTTTTCACTCTGTTGTTTTCATATAAAAAAAAACTGGGTGTACTCACATGCTCCAGCACAAGTATGGAAGTCAAGAAGTCGGCTTATCAGACTCAGTTTCCTCGTCCCCCCTTATGGCTCCCAAGGACTGAACTCAGGTTCTCAGTCTCAGCAGCAAGCAGCTTTACCCACTAAGCTACCTTGCCAACCCTTCAGGGTCTCTCGCTGAATCTGGAGTTTGCTGGCTCAGCTGGGCTATCTGGCCAGCAAACCCCAGACATCCTCCTGTCTCTGCCTCTCTGTGCTAGGATCACAGGTGCTTACCATGCCTAAGGACAAAGCTCAGATCTTCGGCAAAGTCTTTACAGAAATGGCTATTTTCTTGACCTCTGTAATGTATTTTTAACCATAGAAAATATCTGGATAGTTAGGGAAGATGAGCCTCGATCCCTCACTTTGCTTTTGAGACAAGTTATTCTTATATATCTCATTTGCCTGTCTTACCCTCCCAGCCCTGGGAAAACAGGCATGAGCCACTATGCCAGCTTAGTCATAACTTTCTAGTATTTTGTCTTTTAATTTATTGTTATTGTATGTGTATGGGAGGGACATCCCATAATAATATAGGGAGGGGACATCCATACCACAGCACACATGTGGAGATCAAAGCACAGCTTTGGCATTACACAGGTTCAAGCTCAGGTGGCTAGCCTTGACAGCAAGCCTCTTTAGCCCTGAGCCTTCAGCCCACTGGTCTTGATGTTTTGATATGAAAGGGTTGGTCCAGGGCAGTGAAAACATCTACATAATACAGTATAGTATATCGTATAACCCAAGATGTAGTACATGTTGGCAATGGGCAGGGAGGTGCTGGGCTGGAGAAGAGGAACACAGGTCATGGCTGGACCTAAGAAATGGACAGATTGACCTCCTAAAGACTGCTCCACTGAGAGCTTGCTGTTCATGATAGAGGAGGCTTCAAAGACAAGGTGTTCTCAGAAGTCCCTCCTGTCATCTGCCCACTAAAACTAGAACAGGATGCTCTGTTGGAGCCCCAGCTTTCATTTCAAAGACATTTAAAGAAGGCTTAGAAAGTGGCAGGCAGGGAAGGGTGGGATAAAGGGGGATCATAGGGACAGCTTCAAACTCAAACCAATCCTCAGCCTGATTTCCCCAGAGTCAGCTCACACATGGCCCTGCATTTGCACAGAAAATTAGGAGCCTATCAGCTTCTGTCCCAAGGGGCAGGAGCTACTGCCTGCCTTAATGAGCGAGCTTCTCCAGGCTTGACCGCTGGCTACTTCCACTGCCTAACTGTGCCTAAATGGGGGAGGCCCTCCTCGCTGGACACTTCCCCGGTACTTCTCCCACAAGTGGGACTCAAGGCCAGAGCCCAGCAATAACAAGACACTTGCTATCAGTTACCTAGTATGGTGGCAGCTGGATGAGGTTTAAAGCTGCAGAGATGCCCAGGGACCTGCTGGAAGGACAAGGGAGGGTCAGGTTGGAAAGTAAAGGGTATCCATCAAGACACCCCAGGGCTACAGAGTACACAGTCCCCTGCCCTGTCCCTTCTGACAGTCAGCTCTCATCTTTGCAATTGATGGGATGGGAACTGAACCAGATAAATTCTAAGGCTGGTCCCCTTTGACATCTTGGAGCACTGTGGGTTTTCCACGAGTCCCTGGGCAGGAGCTGCCAGACCCAGCAGACCTAAGTTGGAGCCTGGCTATGTGACTTGCTAGCTGTGGGACCTTCAACAAACTTCATGATTCCTCCAGACCTGTTGACTCCCACCTGTCTAGGCTGTTAGAACAAAAAGGCGAACCCAGGCCAAGAGTCCCTCCTGTCCCCTTCAGAGCTTCACACCCTCAAGTCAGCCTCCTCATTGCACACAATGCCTGAACCCCAAAGAAACCCCAATCCGGAAGTCCTGTCTACAGCCAAACATCACAATAGTCTCAGCATTAGATGCTGCCATGGTGGTCCCCTTTAAAGATGATCTCTAGCACCTAGCAATGACCTTTTACACAGCTAACCGCTCCTAGAAGCAAAGCATCCCAGGTTTCTGGCACAAATGTGATCAAAGGCTAATAAAGAGCTTGGTTTTTATGAGAAACTAGTAACTAACCCCTCCCACTAAGCACCAACCAACCTTCCTCTGGCCTCACTGGCCAGAATCAGGTCACAAGCACTTCCTCAAGCCAATCACTGAGGAGGGTGTGTCCCGACTAGCTGTGGTAGCAAGCCAGCAGGTGTGAAGAGAGGAGCCACCTGGGTGAGAAGGCTCTGCTTTTTGGGACGAGGCAAGGAGGACAGAATGTACCAGGCCACCCCTGGGCTGTTCCATTCCTCTTCCAGCCTGGTGAGGATGGCAAAACCTGGGCTCTGGTCAGCCAAGGGATAGCTCAACCACATCTGGTTGGACATAAGTTTGCCTGCTGGACCTACCTGTTTACTCCTGTAGCTCCCATGACCTACAGGAGTTAGGACAGAATGCCCAAGAATGAAACACATGAAGGAACACAGCCATTTTGCTCACCATCTCTTCCTGTCTCCGCTCTACAGCCAGTTTTCCCAAGCTCTCAAGACTCCCCCCAGCACCCTGGACTCACTCTGCTGCTGGCTGCCTTTCTTGCTTCCACCATTGTCAGCAGCCTCCCTGTCCCAGCCTTGCTCATTTGTTCTCTGAGAAGCAAGTAAAGTACACTCTGCCCTGAACTACAGACTTTTTCCTTGGGCCCTTATCTGCTTCCCACACAGGACCAAGCCCCCTTCAGCTCTGTGCTGTCTGTCACAGAGCTCATAGCTCCAGTTGCCACCCAGCCTCAAGGGAGACCCACCCATCCTTCTGCCATCTGTCCACTCTCACCTCCAGCCTTGTCCTCAACCCTCACCTCTTCCTCACAGCCCAGATAAGAGGTGTGGCTTTCTCCTCACACATCCTAATTGCTACCACAATAACTTGCTCAGGCCTATACATGATGACTGAAGTGGGGATGTTTATTCACATGCACAACTTTACTCCCTTGGAAGATAAGCTGTAGGAAGAGCCGGCGCAGAGTCTGTCCCTAGCTTGATTGTAGTCCCTGCAATACCTTACAAGTGTCTGTCATAGCATTCCATGTAACAGTTGCTGAATTCCAAGCTGATCTTTTGCCTTCTAGCAAAATATCCATTGCCTCCTTCAATCTTGCAAATGGCTGGCTTTCAAAGCACAAGACATTTGACAGAAAAACACACACACACACACACACACACACAAAAACTTTAGGTCCCAGAGAGGGAAAGGGACTTGCTGTGATCCCAACAATAAGCTTAAAGTGGTCCCTGGACCCCGAGCCAGGGGTCCTAGCTTGCTGGAAGCCCCAGCCAGCCCAATCCACCAGCAGCTCCTCCTCCCAGCATGACTCCACTGTGCCTGGGCAGAACAGACAGCAGTGGATGAAGGTGAGAAGGAGGGTGGACCCAGAGGAGACAGGAGGAGGAGAAAGGGACAAGAGCCCGCAGAATAAAGGCTCTTCCCCTAGGGAGGCAGGTCTGCCTCAGTGGCAGAGGGTTAATGGCTTTTCTGAAGATCACAGCTGAGGGTTAATCATATTCCTTAATTTCGAAGCCCACCATAGTCTTTCCCATTAGCATCTCCAGGCCATGTCTACCCTATACCCACCCCACCCCCTCACCCCTGCACAGCATACAGATCAGCTGCTAGCACCTTCTCTTTCACAAGACTCTGATAACAAATTGTTATTTAACCTTCAGTCCTACACACACGTTCATTTGTCTGGGGGGAGGGGCAGTGAGAGGAAGGGAGAGGGTGGAAGACTGAGGGAGAGGAAGGAGAGAGAGAGGAGACTATGATTATGATTCGCCCTTCCCAATTCTAGGTGTGAAGGGCTTTCTCCTGGGGAACTTACCCTGGAAATGCCTTCAGGGAAAAGGCTGTCCCTCATTGGACAGGCCGCCACTTCCCACCTCTTGCTTTGTAGGATCCAGTTAGATCCATTAATAAGTCCCAAAGCAGACAGCTAGCATCCATTAAATAAGCCTTTCCCAGGATAGGAGCAACAAATGAGGCAGCAGGAAACCGAGTCACAGTCCCTCCTCTCTGAGGGTCCCAGGGCCTGGCAGCTAGCCCAGGCAATGGTTACGTTCCTCTGATACCCAAGAGAAGGGGATGTGTGTGGGAAGGTCACAGTGTGGGGATCAATCCTGAGAGATCAATGTCAAGCCCCATAGAACTTCCAACTGGCCTCTGTGGCCTGGGCTGCTGACCAGGCAGTGGTCCCGGCTTCCACCAGGACATCTCAGAGATGCGTCCATGACTCCAGCCGCCACCTAATGTTTAGGAACATCTGTCCCTGTGTTGACCACAAACTGTCTCCTTGGGGACAGGGGAAGATTCAACCAAGCCTTGAGCAAGACTCCTGAGGACCATTAGTGTGACAGGCACGAGGGCTCTGCCCCATCAGAAGTAGGCCTGTCCTGACAATCCTCCATCTAGCATCAGTAACTCCTGGAGTGTGTGTGCTGACCTTTTCCTGTGATTGCTAATCCCCTCATGGCAGGCAGAGGCAAGGCAGCCCACACTGGGCCCACCCAGGGCTCTATGCCGAGTTCCCTCACCCCCTTCCAGGGTAAGCTGTGTGCCACCTCCATGCTTTGTTGCTTGTGTTATTCTCCCAGCTAGAAGCCACCTCCTTCCTCTCACCTTGTCACATCTTCTTTCTTCTGGTCCTACTTCTTTTGAGGTTTTTGGAACACCCAAAGTCCCCCTTATTTGGGGCTTAGTCAATGCTGTTGGGTTTCATCTTCCAAGCCATCCCCATGAATGTGCCCCATCTACTGCCTCAGAGAGCCTTCAAGTCACCCTAGTCTCCAGGGCCCCAAAGCCAGATAAACCCAAGTTCTGGAATCTGAAGACTTGTGAGGCTTTCTGAACAGGGCTGGGGGAATTTGTGTGGAATAGAAAGGGGCTGTGAAAACAGTGCACATACCTAGCAAGTACTTTAGAGTATGAAAATCCTTTAACTGAATGATCACTTTAGGTATTTGTACTGAGAATAATTTGTACTGAGAACGCAGGGGTGTGTGGCAAAGAGCGTCCAGCTCAGTGTTGTAGAAATAAAAAAAAAACAGAAAATGGGACAGCCAAATGGCTGGGAGGGTTAGGGAACCTGCTGCCAAGTCTGATGATCTGAGTTTGATTACTCAAAACCTGCAATGTGACAGGAGAGAGCTGACTCAGCAAGTTGTTCTTTGACCTCTACATATGTACTGTAACACATACACACATGCATGTATGCGTGAGTGCACTCACTCACACACACATGCCATAGGCACACACACAAATTTAAAACTTTTTAAAAAGGAAAACTCTGGGTAGTTGGAAATGACAAAGCATCATGTAGGGAAGGTGGGGTCTGTCTTGATTTTTGAGAAAGGGTCTCATACAACCCAGGCCGGCCTCAAGGTCGCTACATAGCTGAGGTTGCCCTCCAAGTCTTATATATAACCCACACTGTCCTGGAACACCCAATCCTTCTGCCTCTCCCTCTCAAGCACGGGGATTATAGGTCTATGCCACCAAACACAGAATATCTCGAACTTACTAAAGTCATTACTCAAGTCTCGTTACTCAAGTAAGGAGAGTTTCTTGAGACTCAAAGTATGCTTAGGTTTTGACTGTAAGTGGAGAAGGGCAAAATGGTAATTATACATATAAAATATACACAGAAAAAGTGGGAACATGGTGGTATTGAGTGGTTGTTTTCATGTAAGAAAAAGGTTTCCCCTTTGTTCATTCTTTCTTTGTGGCTTTTTATAACTGGGGCAAATTCTTGTGGGACGAGGGACGTGTGTACAACCGAGTCTGAAGGTATGACCACATACCTGCTCCCACACTCTTGCAGCTGTCCAGGCCTGGGGGACCCCCAGAGCAGCCCCTGTGGAACCAGTCCTTCCTCTTTCAAGGCCGAGATGGAGCCACCAGTTTCTCAGAGGACGCGGCGCTGGTGCTGGAGTATCACCCCTCTGCCTCAAGTAGGTGCCAGCGTCCCCTCCGGGCAGGGCTCATCTGGAGAGTCCTAGGAAGGGCTGCTTGGGCCACCTGCCTCTGTCTCCTGCAAGTACTGCCTAAAGGCCCCCAGGAGCCAGGAAGCCCACAGTGCAGGCAGAAGAGGAGAAGGTCTAGTTCAAATCCATATCCATAGTGTAACTGCAGAGCATAGGCCAGGACACGTGGGCCTAGCCCTACCTGGACACCATGATCATGGTCAGTAAGGAGGTGGTGTTCTAGGGATGGCAGAGCAAACAGCTGACCCTAAGCTCCAGTCCAGTAGTCTATATTAAGACACACACACACCCAGAGGACAGAGACAGGCAAATCCAGAAAAATACCCATACATATAGAGTTTGCACTGAGCTGATAAATCTTTGAGGAAGCAAAGAGGCGTGTGTTTATGGATAAGGGAAACAGAAGGCAGTGAAGCAGGGTCATCAGGAGCCCAGAGAGCTACACGTCCATGACCAAGGTGGGGATCCTGGGCAACACCTAAAAACCCATCCAAGAAGCTGGGGCACTAGGAACAGGGATTTACTGACAGGAGCCTCAGTTGGTCCTTCCTCCCACAGTGAAAAGCAGTGAACCATGGACCTTCCACCAGCCCCTGGGTGTCTCCGTGTTACCACTAAAGTCTCGTCTATATCACAAGATGTTGACAGGAAAAAACTTTAAAGGGCTGTATGTGGAACAGCTCCCCATCATTGTAAGTTCCTACTGTCAGTTGGACCCCACACGGTCCAACCCCACCCCTGCTCCATGGCCACACCTATAGAAGGGATATAGCTTTGGGGTGGGGAGGATTCTCTGGCTGTGCTGGAACTCACTCTGTAGACCAGGCTGGCTGTGAACTCAGACACTGGCCTGCTTCGGCTTCCCCAGTGCTGGAATTAACTATGTGAGCTACCACCATCCAGCTGAATATATTTTAACAGCTTCTGTCAGGGCACTGATGAGGAAAGCCTGCAGGTGTGAAGAACATCAAAGACTAGTCTTACCTGTGGAGGTAGAGAGACAAGGCAGGGTGAACCCCAGAAGAGCAAACCTGGGGCCCAGGGAGTACCAGCAGAGGGCAGGCTTTCCCAGACCTAGGTCCAAGGCTTTCCTTACCCTGTCTTCCTGTATCTTCCACCTGGGACAGATGACAACCTCTCTAGACCTCATTTCTCATCTCTAGCCACACATCCAGGATACAATAAGCAGAGGGTTAAACCCAGGCTCTGAAGACAGACTGACTGAATTCAAATTCTAGCTTCACCACCTGCCCGCCTACATGTGACCATATTCCTTACTGTGGGAAAAATAAGTTGTATCAGTGCTTTAGTTTCCTTGTCTATAAAGCACACACACACACACACACACACACAAGTGCTTGTTCACAGGACTGCTATGGGATTTAGTCAGGAAATACTTAGAATAAGTTCTCAATAATGTCAAGCCTGAAAGGACAGGCCTGTAAAAATGGAAATTTTGAGGCCAGCCAGGGAATGAATGAATGAATGAATCAATCAATCAATCAATCAATTAATTAAGAAAAGACGGCTTGGGAGTATAGCTTTAATGGAAGGTATACAAGCTTGCACGAGGCCAAAGGATCAATCCCCATTGGAAAAATAGGGAAAAACAATTTTGTCATTATTGTTTTTATCATCTTTGATTTACATATATTTTTTGATAGAGGGTCTCAGGTGTTCTAGGCTGGCCTCAAACTTGCTGTGTAGCCAGTGAGGACTTTGAGCTCTTGCTCCCCCAGCCTCCTCTGACCAAGTGCTGGAATGCACCACCATGCCCATCCTCCGGCCTCCTCTGACCGGTGCTGGGATTACAGGCACCACCCAGCATCATTGTCTATTTCTGTGCCACCATTTCCCTAAACACTTTTGACATACCAGCGAGCAGGAACTTCTGCTCTGCCAGAAGATGAGTGTGGAGGTGCCAGTCAGGTGAGAAGTGCGGTGTGGAGGCGGTGCTGGAACAGAGGCAGAAGGCCAGCTCTGGCATTCCTCCCACACTCCTTAGCACCCGCCTTCTCCCTAGGGAAGCCAGAACAAGAGGCAGAGAAGAGGCCAGCTACAGGCTCTGTAGACTTACTGTGCCCTTTTCTCCCCAGAACACCAACCTAAAAACCATCAATGGAGAGACCCCCACGGTGAATCTCTCCTTGCAGTTGCTTTCTTCTGAGGTAAGGCCTGGGAAAGTCAGACATGTGTCAGCTCCCATAACCCCCTAAAGTGAGTGACAGTCTCCTTCACAAGTACTGACCCTCAGGGCCTGGGGCCAGAGACAAGGAAAAGTCTGTTGGTTTAGTTGGAAAGTTCTGAAGGGATTCAAGGCCCCAGGAGGTCAGACAGAATACTGAAATTAGGAAGTGGGAAGAACAGAGGACCACAAAGACCCAGCCCTACCTCTGCCCCCAACATACCCAACCCACACCTGCCTAACCTGGGATCAAAGTTCCATGAAGGTGACAGGGGAGATCAGTCCGCTGCTTTTTGGATGCCACACTTAGAGACACCCCTGTCCTAGTCCCCACCTCTCGAGTACACAGAATTTAACATGGCTGTAGTCGAGATGAAAGGGGGCAGCTACAATCTTTTCTAGAATATGAGGATGAATGTAATCCCAAGTCCTTTTGGGGGTGCGGGCTGGATCCAGCTCCTTGCAGGGTAGGGCTGGTGGCCCAGATTCCTCGCTGGCTGCTAGCCAGGGTGCTCGCAGCTCCTGGAGCCGCCCACATGCCTTCTTACCATGGTCCCGTACTGTGATGCCAGCAGGCACAGCTAGTCCCCAACACACTTTGAAGTTCTGACTTTCTCTCCTGTCAGCAGCCAGAGAAGACCCTGTGCTTTTAAAAGAACTGGATCATCATCTTGTCTCAAGGTCTGCTGTGTCATACAACCCAACAAAATCATGAGAGTGATGGTTCTCTGTTTAGAAGTTCTAAAGATTTATGTGCGGGGACTTGGGGACCCATTTTGGGATATGGCTTGCCACAGCAGAGTCAGTCCAAGTGGAGAGGTCACCAGGGCAAGCCCTGACTGGTGGGCGGCCATTGTTCCTCTAGCCAGCTCCACTTCCACTGACTCCAGCTTTGGCATTGGTTGTGACTCTAGTGAACATGGCAGCCACCCACTGAAACTTCTCCACTTTCCTCTCTGGTAGTAGGGTGTGGGCAATTTGACCCTGAGCCCAGGAAATGTTCAAAAGCTGATTAGGGCTAATCTCCTTTTGTTAGCTTCTCCGGGCAAACAGCTGTGGGAGGAGCATGGGAATTCTGTGGCGTGGGGCATAGAAGAATATCTAGGAAGATAACAAAAGCCCCACCCCCACGAAGCCTCTCCCTACTTCAGTGTTCACCTCCATCCTCTCCAGACCCCTCAATCCTTGCTCATGGAACCCACACCTATACTCATCACTAAATCAAATGCAGTAACAAGAAAACCCAGAGAGCAAAAAAAGACCCCGGGCTACAGAGATGGCCCAAGCCTGACAAGCCGAGCTGGATCGCCAAAACTCATAAAAAGGTGGAAGGAGAAAACTGATTCCACCAAGTTGTGCTCTGACCTTTATGTGCACACCACACACGCACCATACATGCATAATAAATAAGATTTTCAACTAAAAAAATTTAATTCTAAGAAAGGAGAAGCTGGGAGATAACATCTTTTCCAGAGCATCTCAGCCCTCGGGGACCTTCTCACAGTCTAGGGTATGTCAATAACCACTGCCAGTCTCTTGCCATCTTGCCATCTCCTTCTGCCTCTTGCCTTGCCCCAGGACACACGTACCCTGCAACTTGAAGGAGAGAGAGCTAGGTGTCCCTGGCCAGGAGACTGGAGGGGCCAGACAGGCAACAGGCAGGTGGGTAAGACATGTCCCCTGTTGCCCAGGGGCTGGGCACAAAGGTCTCCAGTGATGAATTATTCACTGGAGCTGTGCTAAGTGCAGAATTAATCCCTTTCCTTCCAGCTGGCGGCCTCACTAAATTATCCCTCCAAGCCATGCGGGAAAACGCTGCCGAATTCATTTAGCTGCTGAGTGTTTTGATCTGGGCCTTGTGATTTTAGCTTTCCCTTTCCTTAGCCCCCTTACCCTGGAGGTGGGGGGGGGGGAGCTTTTAGTAATGGATTTCTAAGAAGAAAGGAAAAGAAAGGAGACCAATATTAGGTGTGTACCAGAAAGAAAAATAGTACTACCAGAAATGCAGACCCAGCGGCATAGAATTTGTACACAGAGGTTCTACACATGTGTATACATTCCCGCAGCTACACGTGAATGTTTACACAGGGACAGTCACATATGTACAGATATTCATGTGCAGGCACCTCTTCAATGTTGCATGCATTTAATGCATATGTACATACACAGAGAGACATGTAAAATGACAGATATTTTCACACCTGTGTCCACACACACATAATCTCTCTGTAGCTCAGATGTCTCTTGGCAGCTCCATCTGGGAACTGGTCGATAAGTGACTCACTTTGATTCTACAGCATTGAAGACCAATTTAGGGATGTGACTGCTAAAGCTGCCATGAGCGGACTCATCATCAGGTCCTTGCGGCAGTGACAGCCAACTCTTTATCTTGTCCTATTATACAAACCCAAGGAGCATCTTCTATATGCCAGACACTGGGCAGGTCAAAAATTTTACCACATGACCTTGTGGATTGAAGCGGGAGCATGCCCTGTGGCTAAAAAGCCCATGTACCTCAAGGTACATTAGTTCAATTAATTTTGGACAGGACCCTCACCTAGTGTAGACACCAGCTCTTTGCCATCTTCCCACTAAGGGTTAAAAGAAGAGTGTTGAGAATCTAAAAGTGCCTTCTCCCTGTATCTTCATCACCTTCAGGATAAAGCATCATTATCCTCACATACCTGCAAGCATTATGCTTCGGCCCTTACATGCTGGGGTTAAGGGACAGTACATTAAACAAGGCCAAGAAAAAACAAAAAGTCCTTCCCTTCATAGAGATCAGGGGACAGAGAATAGAATGAACATGGACGCTCACGAGCAGACACCAGTTCATGATGTACAGCCTGATGACACTTGAGGTAATAAAATCCAGAGGCCCTGGAAAGGCTGCTTGACATCCCTGAGTGAAGAATCTGAGCAAGGTTGGAGCTTAGCTGCTGGGAGAGGCCAAGATGATCCGCCATGATGTTCCCGTTAGAGGAAGCTGCAGCTTTGTGGTCTCCCTGTGCACCATGGGCCAGTGGTGGCAGAGTCAGAACAAGGACATTAATTCCTCCCAGCATAGCCTAAAGACTCCAGGAGTCACCACCAGGAACAAAGTGACAGGCCTGTGTGCACTCCAGCTGCCCTAGAGGGGCTTGAGGTAGTAGGCGACTTGGAACACCTGGCCTACATAGCTGAGTCCAACCCTGGGTAACTCCTCCCACGTGGCCAGGAGGGGCATAGAGAGGAGGTGCTTCCAGCCTGCAGGTAGAAGGGCTCAACACAGGCTGATCCAGTTCCCTGGACACTTGGCAAACTCAGTCGGCCACGCCCACCATTTTTATACCTCAAGGACAGGAGTGTGGTGGGATGTCCAAAAGGAGACAGCAGAGGTCTGTCTCAACAAATCCACGGGGTCAGGGACATGCTCAGCCACATCTACCCCTATCACCTCCCCTTGCTTTGTCATGACAGGTCGCTCACTCCCCTTAGCAGCAGCCCCTCCTCTGAGAGATAGAAAAACACTCCCCTCACATTGAGACCCCCTCCCTCCCGGGTCTCCCCTTGCCCCTGCTCCTGGCTTTGCCCTCAGTGGCTGAAGTACACCCCAGCAAGACTTCCGCATGGATGGTGTCAGCAGCCAGCAGGCATGATGGCAGGCTGATGAGCTAACACAGCCTGCTGGCCAGTGCTTGGCAAACCTTCCTGGTTTGGGATACTGTGCTCCAGGAGTTGTTAGTGATGGGGGATGTGGGGGTGCGGTCACCCTGATGTATTACTTCCCTGTGGGTGTTTGCTGCCTCTGGTGATCTGTCCAGAGCTGGCGCTGCGTGTGAAGGAGAGTACCTGAACAAATACATGAAGGTACTCAGTTCTCTCCTCCATGAGGCCTTTAAGGGAAACTTTGGAGAACCTGTAGGCACTAAAAATCTGTGAGCCCATGGCCACCCACAAACACGGAGGAATCATCCTTTGGTCTCCTGCCCCCCCCCATCTCAGCATTTTCTCTTTGAAGAGGAATGTTGGTCCCCCAAGAGGCTTTGCTTCTCCAGGCAAGGCAGCCTGCCTTCTTTTATTAATCCCACCACATCCAGGTTGCCCTCCAGCTTGCAGGCAGCCTCTTTGAAGCGCAGCCCAGGATGAGCGGCGCTTCGTCAGCTGACCCTTCTGTGCACATACCAGGTGTTCATTGGGCCCATTCTTGCCTCTGCTGGGAAATGCACCTCCCTGTAAGTGAGGTAAGACAGGACCACATGAGCACCTGGGTCCAGTGACCTTGGGATTCAAGATTTAGTGGCTGCCCAGGGTTGAGGGACATCAGGTAGGCAGAGGTCAGGCTTCTCATCTGTGTAGCCACCTCCCCTCAGCCTGCACCATCAAAGGACATGAGGAAGACTTGGAGCCCACTAGATGCCTGGAATCTGGTATGAGGAGGTGCATTTGAGGCCCTACTCTCAAAAACAGGTGGCAGTCAGTCCAACTGGCCTTCCACTCACCTTTTCTCTACATGGAAGTGTGTGGAGCAACCCTGGAGACCACAAAAAGGCCACCTTGGTACCTTCATTACAAAGACCTTACAAACCAGAGGAAGTCAGCCAGGCAGCTAGAGCGGGAGGGCAGAGAACACATATAATCAGACAGGCTTTGGTTGAAAATCTTTTTTTTGAAAGCCTTGTTTGTTTTGGGTTGGTCAAGAAATCTTGACCACAAACTATTTCTCCACCAAACACATTTGCCTGGATAGCTAGTATCCAGAGTCACACAGCTCAGCTCTGTCCTCCGTTAGTCTGTCCTTTGGAAGATTCTATTCCCACCATTAAAGAGTCCAGCTCGGAAAACACAATCATAGGAGGGGGTGGGCCTAGATAGAAGACCCTTGCCCTTCCAGCATTTCACAATACCCCTGGCTGCCTTCCCCAAAGTCCCCTGTGCTCTCTGTCCTCACTCAGGTCAAATGGCAGGAGACAGGAAGCTGTGTCCCACTTCTCATAGCATCCTTCCCTCAGCAGTTCGGGTCCAATCCAGAGGGTCCCCGAACCCAAGGTGAAGAAGAGAGAGATAGGTGTGGGTGACAAAAGGAAGCCTGTATTTTCCCCCAGGGATAGTCTGGCCCTTGGGTCATAGCTGCAAGTTGTGGAGTGGGCTCGTCACCTAGTCTTCCAAGTTCCCATCTGCTTTTCACCGCTCCTGAGTTTTCTTCTTGATGCTACACGCTCTGAGGACAATATGGACACCACTGTCTCTAGTCTACCTTCTACCATGTCACTCTTTCCATAGAGCCTACTTCAGAAAGGAGGGAGTCTAGCATGTCTCCCAGCAGAGATAGAGAGAGAGAGAGAGAGAGAGAGAGAGAGAGAGAGAGAGAGAGAGAGAGAGAGAGATTCTACTGGCTTGTTTCTCATAGCAGGAGCTCACTTCCAGGAATTCCTTTCTACCCTCTATAGATCATTATAAGCCTCTTCCTTCCTCTCTCTCGTTTCCTCCCACTGGCCTGTCTTCTCCTTCCTCAGCAGGTCTCCGGGGAGCTCAGCTCCCATGCTCAGCTCAGACCTCCTGGTGTCTGCTGCTTTCCTTTTTTTTGAAATAGTGGCCTCAAACGTACAAGTCCACTGCTTCAGCTTTCTGTGGGCTGGGATTACAAGTGTGCATCACTGGCAACACTTCATTTACTCCCCTCAGCCTGAACCAGCCCTCCCTCTTGCTGTGCTCTTCACACACTTCACTTCTGACTCCCATACTCCTGCTTATCTGCTCTTGACTATTCTTTTAAAATGTCCTCCAACACATTGAAACGCCATTGGCACCATCAGGTAGCACAATGCCATCACTCCTAAACACATGTTCCCCTTTTGTGCACCCAGAGTCTGCTTGTTGATCCCTCCAAGGCAATGAGGGCCACTGTGGCATGGAGTCCAGTCTGTGCACCTGAATAGGACAGCCCACCATCAGCTGGTGTTTCTGCTCTTTTAAATTTAGACATGCTAATTAATATTCTTATGGTGTCTCACTCCAGACGTTGATTTTATAACACACTGAGAGTTTACCTGTCTCCTATCTCGGGGTCCAGGTCACACATAATTATAGTCAAGACGTTCGATATTCAGCACATGGATGCATGTGTCTCCTCAGTCCTAGGTTTGGATCCTGAGCTTTCCTTTCCTCGTCTACTGGGGCCCGTGCTGGGACCCAGAGCACCCAGGAAGGGAGCTCTCGGCACTGTCCACCAGAGCTGCTGACAAGCATACTGAGTTCAGAGATGAGGAAGGGCACTGGGGATAGGGGAAAACTAGAGCCCCACTAATCCATCACTCAGCACCTGCCCCTCATGACAGCTGCTTCACCAGCTTTCTGCTCATGCAGACATCAAAGGCCTTGTCAAGTGCTGAAGATAAACATCACCAGCACCGCATTTGTTTTCACAGCAATTTCCGCCTTACGTGTGTGTGTGTGTGTGTGTGTGTGTGTGTGTGTGTGTGTGTGTGTGTGTGTGTGTGTGTGTGTGGACAACTTGCAGTGGTCTGCTCTTTCCTCTCTATTCTTCCATTACGTGGGTCCTAGGGATCACACTCAGGTTGTCAGACTTGACGGCAAGCACCTTTACTTACTGGGCCATACCTCTCTCAGCCCTCAAAGAAATTCTTCCTGAGAATGAAGAAGTGAGAAAGGTTATTTACCTCTCCAGAGGTCAAGTTTCCTAAATTTCCCCCATACACTCTGACTAGAGTGGGAGCTATGGAAGAAGTGTAGACATGAAGACCTGCTTCTGGGTCTGAGGCCAAAGATCCAGGCTGCTTCCAGAGGCAAGTAATTCGGGAGGCTGGTGCAGGCTCATCTCTAATTTCTCACCAGCTTCAGGGCCACTGTTGCCTTGAGAATGTGCGCCTGCATTTCCCCTGAAGAAGTAGTATCCTAAGTCAGGATGCCGGAAAGGCTGAGGGACCTGGGAGGTTGGAGCTTCCTCTGTGCTGCTTTCCTCCTTACAAGCCCAATGCATAATTTGTTGGTTGAAGACATGAGAGGAAAAGAAGAAATAGAGGGAATAGAAGCTTCTAGAAAAAAAAAACTTCTAAGAAAAAGAGAGCTGGCCTAGGGATTCTCTCCAACTCTAGGCTAGACCACTCTAGCCTAGTCCTCCAGCCAAGCCAGATGGATTGCTAGCCCACCCAAGATCACACATGTATGACTTCATTAGCTACTTATTTGAGCCCTATCCTGAACCTAGCAATAAAGCACTCTAACATATCACAACCTGTGGTACTAAGGCCAGGGGAAGTGTCAGCAAGAGGTGTGATTTGAGTTATGCTTTAGATAGTAGCTTGGGAACTGGGAAAGCAGAGGTGTATCAGGGACCAGCATTACGGTGACATGGAGGCTTCAGTGCCCTAGAGCTTGTGGGGCACATGGGAATGCTGTAGTGAACAGCAACCCTGGGTTTGTAAGTGGAGTCCAGATTGTGGAAGCACTGGGTGCCAGGACAGAAGGTTTGGATTTTGCCAAAAAGTGATGGGCAACTATAGAAAATCCTTGAGCGACAGTAAGGTGTGGTTCTGTCCAGATGTGAACATGGGCTGATGATATGCAGGTAAAGATGATTTTTGGACCAGAAGAGGGAATGAGCCCACTAAGCCACAGGCAGGACTCTATTTAATCCTAACACCCCAACAGAATTTTAAAAAATAAAATCTTTATTCCTCCTATCCCCCATTCCTAACCTCCTTTTTGTTTTTGGATTAACCCTCTGACACCATCTTCTGAGGAATATATTATGGTCCCATTGAGTATTAACACATGGGCCCTTCTTGCCCAGATGATCGACTCAGAATCTCAAACCTGCCACAGCTGCAACAGCCCTCAGGATGCCCCAAATGAGGCTGGCCATGTGCACAGGAGGCAAGCCCTCTTGAAGGGGCCTGCTGTCTGAGCCTTGCCAACAGCTGAAGAGATAAGAACTTACCACTGCAGCCACAGGAAATGACAAAGCAGTGACTGATCAGGGAGCCGCTGCACAGGGCTCATTATGGTGCTTGCCAGCGGGCGAGCCGCCCTTATCAGGGGGAAAATTCTATCAGGCCTCCTGAATTACTAGCGATTGGAAGCAGATTTCTTGGGACGCACTTTGTTAGATACCTAATGAGCGGGATACAGGAGAGCAGAGCCCTAAGCCTGGCAGGGCGGGGGACAAATGTCTTTGTTAAACAGAATTTGTCAGTTTCCGCTCCAGGCTCCCTGGGGAGGGTTCAGGGCCAGCTAATTGAATTAAGAGCCCGTGTTCCCCACCAACAAAGCTCAAGGCGGGGTGAGGGGCGGGCTGGCCGGAAGGCGGACGGTTTCAGCACCACGGACAGCAGCTGCGGCAGGATTGCTTTGTAATTGCCAGGGCAAGCAGGAGCTGTTGCATTTTGCATGACCAGGGATCTAGGGGATGAGTAGGGAGGAGGCAGCAGAGGTGTTGAGAGTAGGGAGGGGAGAACAGGTGACCCAAGATGCTGCCAACTTGGGATGCCATTGGCCCAGCCTGTCTCAACAGACCCCATTCTGCTAAGACTGCCTGCGGGACAGCCTCTCCCACCATGCAGCAGCTGGGGCAGCCCAGGATCTGGGTTGGGTGCTGAGCCTGAGCTGGTGCATGTCCATGCATCTCTTTGAGCTTTCAAAGTCAGCCCCCAATTACAGCCTTAATGAATCAGGAGCTGCTGCCACCACGGAGCCACAGACTGAGGGCCACTTGTCAGCCCCGTCTGCCCAGCAGGCCTGCCAAATAGAAAAGCAAATAAACAAGCTTGTGGGGGTGAGCAAAGCCAGGCAAGGCCTGAATAGGCAGTTCATCCACAAGGCTTCGCTCCCTCCTGCCCTCCAGCAGCCTGCCCCCTCCTACTCTGCCTGCCTTCCCTCCTCCTCTGGATACTCCCCTGCCTAGCAGAGACTGGTGGGGTGAATTCATTATCTGGACTGAGAGTCCCATTTTTTAATTTATCTTTTTATGATGAATTTTTAAAAAAATATATATATATATATACATAGTATCAGACTCTGCCTGAAAATATCTGGTGAGTGTGTGACTCTGTCCCCAAAATGTCAGTTCCACATCACTGAGTTGGCCTCACTGGTCCTGAGACCATGCAGAATGGACAGCATGGAGACGGGCAGTGGGGGAGGTAACTCCCCCAGCAATTGTCCTTGCTTTCTGTAATGACTGGGGCACCTCTGGAGACCTCTTTTGATTTCATTACTCCTACTTCCTCTTCTAACTGGATTAGATGGCAGTCTATGAAATCCAGGGCATTGAGATTGGCTTTCTGCCTGGAAATGAGGAGAAATGTCATTACAGGTCCTGAATCAGCATCTCACCCGAGCTTGGGCCACCTGGTCTCTAGGGACGTGGTCCTTGCCCCTGCTCGTTGTCCTTATTTTTCTATGCCCTCCACCTATCCAGCATTTCATCCAGCAAGCATTTCATGACTCTCTTCCCTCTGCAGTCTGATGTTCAGAAGTTTTTAAGATTTATTTTATGTGCATGAGTATTTTGTATAGATATATACCTGTGTGTACCACATGCATGCCTAGTGCCCATAGACGTTTGAAGAGGGCATCAGATCCCTGGAACTGAAATTACAAATGGTGGTCGGCCTTCATGTGGGTACTGGGAATAAAGACTAGAACCAGGTCCTTTGGAAGATCAGCCAGTTCTCTTAACCTCTGAATCAACTTCCCATCCCAGCTATTCAAAATTTTCTGAGTAGGAGATATGGGAGGACCAGCTCAAAGTCTTCATTTTTTTTAGAGGCCAGAAAATTTCCTGACACCAAACAACAGCAAGTCTCTGCCCACCCTGGACCCCAAGATTCTAGATGAGAATCTGAGTGCCATCGGTGAGTCCTGGTCCATGAACTCTGCAGACTCCTCTAAGCAAGTGGAGGAGCCTCGAGCTTTCCATGATGTGGTGAGTGTTTCTCCCAGGACATGAAGGACTTGTGCTGTAACGAGGCAATGGGGAAGCAGGCTCAAGAGTGACCACTGGGACTGAATCCCTCCCCAGGTGGCAAGTGGACTGTACCTTTGGCACACCTGCATGTGTGTTACCCCCAAAGACAAGCTAGGGGGAGGAAGGTGTGACTCCCTTTCATAGTTTCTTTACCTTTTGGTGGACTCTTACGGGATTTATGAGAAATTCCTGTAATGCATGCTCAGTTGTGTCCAGTACAGAATATATCCCTCAGGTCATGAGAAGCCCCCAAGAGACTACCTGTAACTTGTAAAAAAAGGGCAGTTGAGATGCATGTTACAGAGGGGAGGCATTATTTTGAGGCACAAAATCTGTGTCTTTGATGTTGGGACCTGGCTTCAGGATGGGTCACTTCTGAGCCTCAGCCTTTTGATGCAGACAGCAGAACAGTCTAAAAAAAAAACATTCCAACTGAAGCCCCCAGTGGAAGTAGCTCTTCCCCTCCCCCCAGCCAAAGACCATGAGTGATTCCATATGTGGCTTCCTACAGCCCTTCACAGAGGATTCTACGAGCAAACCCTGCTCCAAAGATCCCAAGGAAAGGCCCCAGGCAAAGCCACCAATCCAACCCTCAGGTCTCTCCTATGAGGATTTGTCCCTATTGAAGTTTCCTCATCCACCCTTGACAGTTGGCACCTTTCTGAAACATGTACCATCAGACATTAGGAAAGGCTGCTGTCTGCTGGGCATGTATCAAAGATGCCTCTACATGAAGCATCCTCCCCAAGAGCAGAGCCTTCCTGTCTAAGCAACAGTTCTCAGAAACATGTCTTGCACACACACTCCACCTTTGCTGTGTGGGAGAAGGAGGGCTCTGGAGCCACCTCTAGCCTGACCATTGATTGCACTGAAAATAAAGATAAAACTCTCAGTCTCTCAGTCTGGGACAGCAAGCGTAAACCAATTCTTGTCAATCTGTACAGCCTGGCGCAAAGTATAGGAAAGAAAGAAGGTTGGTTTTAAAAAGCTAGGGCAGCAAGAAAAACGAAAGGGACGTCTACAGGAAAAGGCAGATGGGAAAGAAGGAGAATGAGAAGGCAAATCTTCCTGGTTATCGCCAGAGAGCTTTAGTGAGCGCCTGCCCTCACCCTGCCACCTGCAGATGAGCCAAGCCTCTGCCCTCCCCAACCCCAGAAGGCAGAATTCAGCCCTGAGTCACACACACTGTCTCCCAGAGCAGAGATTCGAATGATGCTACCTGATTGGCCATCCTCCCACACCCACCACCAATATTTTGGACATAGTGTGGGCAAGGAGTGAGCAAGGCCAAGCCCCACTGCACAACAGGGAATGGCAGGCCTCTCTGGTAAGGCCTGAGCTGAGGGGAGCATGTCTGAGGGCCTGGCCCACGCTATGGTAAACACACATAATTTAATCTGTACATTTGTCTATGGTATGGAATGGCCGGACCTGGAGGCTCATTGCGCCTATGAATTAGGATGATAATGATGGGAGAGAGGGAGGAGAAAATGACTTGGGAGGAAAGGAGCCTTTTTTTTTTTAAAGGAGCATTCTTTTTTTTAAACTTTTTTATTTTATTTGCATTGGTGTTTCTCCTGCATGTGTCTGTGTGAGGGCATCAGATTCCTGAAACTGGAGTTACAGGCAGTTGTAAACTGCCATGTGGGTGCTGGGAACTGAACCCAGGTCCTCTGGAAGAGCAAGGTAGTGCTCTTAACCCCTGAGCCATCTCTCCAGCCCTGAAAGGAACCTTTTAGGGTAGGATGGACCTGGTGGGTGGACACTTGAGGCCCTGACTTTAAATGTCAGGTAGGGGGGCATAACATGGATAGATAGCTGGTTAGTTTTGGCTTTATCTTAGGGATTAAACCAAAGGAGAGGGACTAGACTGCAACCTGAGAAGTTAGGCTCAGCCATTAGGAAAAGCTCTTTTTGAGCAAGAATAACCATGAGTGAGCTGTTTTCATTTTATACCATGGTGGGTATGCCCTGGTCCAGAAGTAATATGATTACCTGCCCAAGGCCCCCTGACTTTATCAACCCGTGCTTTGTCACATCCAAGGAATGCTGGGTGGCTTTGGAGGCCTATGCTTAGCTAAGCCACCTTCTATGCCCTGTGAAAGGCAGTGGGCCTGGCCCTTTCTTGCCCTGTCCAGTCTATTTCAGAACCATCCTAACTGTGAACCTTCCTTCTGACTCTTGGCTTCAGCCTTTATCTTCCCATGCCTGATTCAGGCCTCCAACACAGTATAAGCATACCCTCCTTGCCCCTGCTCTTCCCTCTGCCCCCTGCCATCACTTTATCCTAGCTGCTATCCTACAAACCTACAGGCCGGAGGCCAGAAAGATGAGGGCAGGACACAGCCATATACCTCTCCGTAGCCAGCAGAGCCCAGTTGCAAGTAACAGAACGGGGCTGGGCAGCAACAATTCACACCAATCACAGGCAGCTATGCAATCATGGGTCACTGTTCCATGGCAACCGAAGAAAATTACATAGCAATGGATGAACTCATACAACCAAGAGGCACAGTGGCAAGCCGCACAGTACAGCCATGGAGCCTGTGTGACTGCATACCAATAGTCCCTGATGTAGGGTGATGTCACCCAGCCCTCCCGGGCAGGGAGGCATGATTGTGGGACAGAGCAAAGGCACAGCACCTGAGATGCTGTGCACAGATTTACAGCAGCAGATACCTGAGGAGCCTGAGGCACCTGAGCAGTGGCGGTGACACAGCCATGAGGTATGTGTTTTGAGACCTGTGTCAGGGAGTGACAGCAGGAGAGCCTGGGGTGAGGCAGGGTGCCTTGTGACACAGCGGGGATGAATGAGTGCCCCCACACCCGGCCTCTGCTGTCTTCTATAGCCTTGACTGAGCCCCTCCACCCCACCTGACTTCCCTGGCGCCTCAGTCTCGGTCCAGTGTCACCAAGTGTTCCCCAGAGCCTCAAATCCATTTTCTCTCAGGCTCCCTCCTGAGCCTACTTGGGATCACTGAACGCTGAACACTCTCTAGAAAGGATGCTCCTTGAGGGCAGAGGAGCAGGTGGAGGGGATGTGGTCTGTGGTCTTCTGTGCAGTGTTGCCCTCAGAGCACACGGACCCCAGCTGGAACTCCTACCAAGCCCAGCCATTTCTTACCATCCCTAGACACCTAGCTCTTGTGCAGTCATTTCAAGGACTGTAAAAAGCTCAGTGGGCCCACTGAGATCAAGGGTAGGACCCCAGGCAAAGCGAAGGGAAAGTATTTGTGTCCCTTATGAGCAGCCCAGGACATGCATCTCTTTGGAGACGTTGAGCTTCTGAGTCATTCTGAAATGGACAGCTCTCCCAGGACCTGCTTTGCCGGCATCTTGTCCTTAGCCCATGGACACCTGAACCACCTCATGCTAGCTAGCTAATGTCTCCTGGTGCCAGCACACAGCAGGCAGATTGAGGGGTCCTGTGCAGTTTTCAGAGGGGCCGAGTTCCATTCATAAAGACTCATGACATCTGCAACTAGTCAGAAGCCTAAGATGACCCAGCCTAAGGAGTGTCCAGCCCTACACCCAGGGAGACCATAGGGACAAGAGAGGGAACTGAGGCCTGAGAACTGGAGAGAGCCCTCAGATAGAAACTACCACAGACTGTAGCCACATGGAGCAGGCAAGCAGGAACATGTGAAGGAGAGACAAGCAGGGGAACATGATCCAGACAAAGGACCTTTCTAAAGGAGGGGGAGGGAGAAGGAGAGAGTAGCTAAGAAGGCTTCCTGAAAGAGGAGGACCAGGTTCTAGACAGGGTGTTCAGTGTCTTTTCCATTTAGAGGTTTAAGCAGGGGTTGTTCCCCTCTATTCACACACACACACACACACACACAAAGCCATTGTCTTTGTACATTCCCATTTCCTTCTGACATCACCCCCACTCTCTCCCCTCTCCCTTTCTCTCACTTTCCTCCCTCCCTCTGCCCTGCTCACAGCAGCGCTGTGCCCACCAGAGGGCCCACATACTAGAAGATGAATAATTGACGGGGCTGTTAAAAGATTCAGTGGAGTTTTTCTGAGCTCCCCACACTGGAATAACTCATTTCTTTCATTCTCTCTTTGAAAGCCTTTCCCTGCCCTCCTCCCATCCCTTCCTCCCTGCCCCACCCCCGAGCTTTGCTTTTCCTTTCCTGAGTCCTGCAAGGCTCCATCCTTGACCCCAAGGACTCTGTAAGTCACTAGCTGTCCTTGTCCTGCTTAAACTGCTCTTAGGGGTGAGAGGGTGATCCCACTGAGAGGGCCCCATGTGCGCATGGAGAGAAAGGCTTCACCTGAGGCACACAGCTGAAGAAGTGCAGGCTCAGCCCAGGAGGTCAGACTCCCCAGGCCAAGGTCACCCTCCCCAGGCTGGCACAGAGGGCTCTCTGCTGCGCCTGCCCAGTTCTGTCACTTCATGTCCCTGTTCCCTGATTGTCTTAACATGGGAGAGCTGCTGACCCTTGGGCTTTCCGGTCCCTGGGGGAGTAAGGGAGTCCAGTGAGGCCTGGAGAAAGGAGGCCAGTCAGGTGGCAAGCATCCTTGAACCTGAAGCCTTTTTTGTTTGTTTGTTTGCATGACCAAAGGGCAACCAATCTCCCTATTCTCTCTGGACAAATCTAGCCTGGCCCTCTCCATGGCAGGGACATTTCCCTGCTCCAAGCCTGCCTCACTCAAGCTCCTAATATCTTCTGCCTCCTTCAACAGCCCAAGACCACAGGGCACAGCCTCCCCCAGCCTAGCTCCATGCTAGGCCCTGCACTCACTCTCATTGATCCTTGAAGTAACCTTGAACTCCACTCCCCTCTGGGCCCCAGTTTTTGCTTCCTTCAGCAGATGTGCCCTAGTTCCCTGAGACTCTCCAAAGCGTGTCTGGAGTCTCCATCCTTCCCCAAGACCCCGCCCAGGTGAAAGGAGGCTCAAAGCCAGGTTGGCTCCCTCAGCACCACCTGGTGGTAGGTGATGCATCCTAAGCAGGAGACCTCTGTGGTCACCAGAGGTACTCACCAGAGAGAGATCCAGTGTTCCCCCAGATTCTATTCACACAGAGAGCCTCAACCCAAGGCACCATGGGCTGGCTGGGCACACAGCTGGCCTCACAGAGGCTGAGGAAGATCCCCTGGTCCTGAGGAGACACCTTCCATTGTTTCCTCTAGCACCCCTGCCTCAGGACCCAGACGCTGAAGAGCCACAGAGACAAAGAGCAGAGAAGAGGGACAGAAACCCAGGCAACCAAGAGCACGAGCCACCTGTGCTCACCTCAGTGCCAAAATAGACACTTGTCTGGATGCCCTTCAGATCACAACACCTAAACTACCAGCCATCTTCTCCACATAGCTGTTACCTCATCCCTATTACACCTCAGACTCTACTGTCCCCACTTTCCCTGCCACAAACTGTCTGACCCATGCGCTTACAAAGGCCACACCCGGCCATGCTCCTCCAGCCTGGAAGTCATCTCAGGCCCTGAGCTGCTGCACTTCCTAACTAGAGAACCAAGAGGAAGGGGTTCTAAAAATAAATGCAGCAAATGTGTGAAAGTCCCAGCTGGCTGAGACCTCAACAGCCTCTCCTCTTTCCTGTGCCTCCCTTTGCTTCCTCAGTTCATACGCGCACACATGCACATATGCACAGACACACATGCAGACAGACACACATGCACACATGAGCAAACATGCATGTACATATATGCACACACACAGAAACACACATACAGAGAGGGAGCAGGGAGGGAGAGAGACACACAGAGAGGAGAAGGAAGCACACACAGTGCCTTGGTAGGGGTAAGAGAGAGAGGAGGAGAGAAAGAGAAGGGTGAGAGAATGAATTACCAAACCTTTGAGGAATAAAGGGAGAGGTGGAAGGGGAACGTTGGCGAGGGAGACGGGAAGCCGTCATCCCACACGGGGTCTGTTGTCTCTTCCACAGACACCCACAACTCTAACAGGTTGTGTCTTGTCTGCCTCTAGAACTGTGTGAGATTAGAGAAATCATTCCACCTCTCTGATACTGTCTTCTCATTGTTAAGTGAAAGGAACATTGTCTCCTTGCTCCCTCTGGAGGCTGTGCGGAAGGTTAACAAGAGTGTGGACAGGGGCTTTGAAAAAAAGCCCCTGTGCTCAGTCTGTGGGACCCTCTGAGACTGAAAAGAATGGACACAAATCTCCAGGCCTCCTCCTAAGACTCCATCTCCAGAAAGCCTTTCTCCAAACCCCTGCCCACCATTCCTTGCCCCCCCCTCCCCTGCTGCATCTCAGGCGGGCCATTCTCCTTCTCCATCCATCACCTGAGACTAAAGAGATTAATAAACGAGACTCATAACTCAGCTACTGGGATGCGCCAGATATTTACGGCTGTGTTTCAATTTGCAGAGAGATTAAGTGTTTGTCGATTTATTGTCTCTCAGTGGGTGTGTGCTGGGAGCAAGAGGCCTGAGCAAGGCCCCCTGCTGGCCAGCTCCCCCCCCATTCCCTCCTAACCCTGAAGCTGGTAGAAATTGGTGCTGTCCTGCTTTGAAAGCTGCTGCCCACTGGAGGGATCTGATCCAACTGAGCAGGGAGACGCAAGGCCTTGACCCCAGGAAAGCCTCACCCACAGCACTACATTGGCTCCTAGATACCCAAGGGCCAAGGTTCCCAGCACCTACAGTATCAGGCAGTACATGAAGTCACACATCCTCCAGAAGGCTGAATACCAAATAGCTTCACGGTTCACTCCTAAGCCAGGGATGGTTCTTTGGGACATCCCTGGAGCTGCCATTTGTGCCCGCTCTTGGATCTAAAAACACTAGGGGTGGCCTGGAGAAGCCTCTGCAGTGATGAACTAGGGCCCAGAAAAGTGAGTCAGCTTGGGAAAGCTGGTAGAAAGGAGGGACCTCTGGGACCAAGAAGCAAGGGTGACCTGAGCCCAGTAAGCTGGGCTCAAGAAGCCTAGAAGGGGTTTGATGCACACTGGGATCAAAAAACATCAGGAGGTCCCCTTCTTTAGGTAGCCCAGTTGCTTGTCACCTTCCCCCCCCCCAAAGTCTGGCACGTGCGTTTATTCATCCAGCCAGCTTTTTGAGCGTCTGCTTTGTGCCGGGTCTTGTGACCTCACTACAGGGAACCCACCGCTAATTTGGGCAGTTCTAGCAGGTTGCTTTCAAGAGCTGTGTGGCTCCTGAGAAATCACTCCACCTCTCTGATGTTAAGTACTGGGGATCAATCTTTCCTGCTTATCTTTTGAGAGGACTGACAGTATGGCTTGCTAATGATGAGTATGTGCGTGCGTGTGTTTACACTGAGCAGGGGAAGGGAGACGCAGCTGGCCCAGTCCCTCTCTCCAGAAGCTTGTCCTCAAGTGACAGTCACATAATAACAGATACCCATCCAAGATATCTGTGCCTAGAAGCCCCGGGCCAGACACACACAGGAAAAAGGAGACAGACATGACTGGGACAAGGACACCTTCTTCTCCCAGGATTGAATCCCAAGCTCTCCCCTCCCGTTCTAGACCTCAGTTTCTTTATCTGTGAAATGGGGACAGCATAGCCATCTAAAAAGCAGAGAGAGAATCTTCCAGGTGTAGTTCAGAGAAATGAAAGGCTGCTGGAGTGTCACCCTCAGAGAGAGGCAGGAGAAGTTAGCCTCAGAGAAAGCCCCAGATGAGAACACTGGCGGACCTGTGCCTTCGAGTCACCCTGCCAGCCTTCTGGATCAGGCTGGCTCCAGCCCATGGGTGGGGTCCTGGATTTGACAGCATCCTCTTCATCATATTTATGGAGGCTGGAGCAGGTGGGTCAGCCTCCAGCTTTGCTCTCAGCAAGAAGCCAGCATTGCCTGGTGCCCGAGCCCATGGGCCATCCTGTCCTTGATTAACTGGTGGTGGGCAGGCAAGGGTATGTGGTCCACAATAAATAAGGTAGAGAAGATGAGGTCATTAGTTCCTGAGGCTGAGTCATCAGTTCTCAAAGAGGCGCACACCGCAGACCCAGGGACATATGAGGGAAGCTTGTTGACCAAGGCACTGGACTGGTCCTTTTGCGCAAGCTCCCATCCCACTCACAATACCAAACATACAATGCCAAGCATATGCGTTAATACAGACTTAATTCCAGCCCCAGACTTTTAGTCATAACCCAATTTTTATTTCAACCCGATATTGTGCCGTTAGGGTGCCTATGCCCGACCCCACACCATCCCGGTTTTGCTACCTACTGGGACCATCAACAAGCTTAAGAAGCTCAGGTCTGGGACTCTGGGTTCTGAGCCTGAACCTATAGCATCCTGAGCCAGCCAAGCCCAGTGACTCAGAATAAGAAGTCTGGATCCTGATGCTCGCGCGCACACATACATACACCCTCCATTGCATCTGGGACAGAGAGCTGCCTCAGTTTCCTAGTAAACCTAGAGACAAGCAAGGGCATGTGAAAGTAGGAGAGAGTTCCCTCACCTCAGTGTTCAGTTACAAATGGAATGAAGCAACCAACTATGGAATATGTTCTGTCCCCTGCCTTAAACAATGCACTGTGCACCAGCTCTCAAGGACTTCTTGGATTCCACACTACAGATGCTAGCTGCTGCCAGGTTGTGGGGGGACAGGGCTCCCAACCCTGCTTCTCCCTCCCCTCCCCCCCACCCCGCCCTGCCCTCTCTTCTCACCCCACTCAGCTGGGTAGCCTCTTTTGTGTCTGTAAGGGTGCACTGCCACCTTGAGGCGTGCGGGGCCAGAAGCAGGAGGGAATTCCCAGGGCTAAAAGGGAACAGGTTCCAGCAGGCACCTCTGGTGATTCCACCCACTCCTCACCAGATGGAAAGGGCTGTGTCGGGAGGAGGGCCAGAACAGGACAGAGAGGAGGGCTGCCTTAGAGCACTGAAAGCCGCATGCAGAAGCCCTGTTGTCCAGGGCTAAGGACTAAACTGTCTCCCACCCCTCCTTCCGGCTCTGCGACAATTTCAATGTACTCCCGTGTGCTCAGATTAAATGCTGCTCAGTACAATCCAATTTTCTCTTGATACAGACCGGAAAAATCACACACACACACACACACGCACACGCGCGCACACACACACACACACACACACACACGGTGCTAAATATCCAATCAAGCCTACAGATAATAGAGAACAGCCAGTTCACTCCCAGTTTAATCAGATAAAATGCCCATTTATCGGCTCCTGCCTTGCAGACACCCGTAGTCAGCAGGCTGGGGAGTGTGAGCATTTAGGCTGCATCTTTAAATCTTCAAGGGGGGTCGCGGGGACACTGACCACGGGGGACTAATTATCCTTCCGCCCTTAGCCAGCTCTTACTCAAACAGACAAAAGGGGGCTCCCGCCTCGGTGGTGCTAAGCCGGCAGCAGAATTATTTTTCCTCTTAGATATGCAAATATCTGGGCTTTGGGATGGTGCTGAATAGTTGCTCAGGGACTGCAAGTGGCTGTTTTAACGGGACTGGAGGCATCTCAGCTTCCGCTTCAGGCTCGGTGGAGACCCCCTCTTGATACTTACTTTGCTGGTGAAGGGCTGAGGCTAAATATGAAAGCACCCCCCTTTTTTCTCCCCTTTTTATGGGATGAGGGACACTCAGGAAGCTCTGGGGACTGAGTCCAGATGAGCCCTCTTCTCCTCGGACCACCTCCTGCTTGAGACGCAGCCTGTCCAAAGCACAGGCGTCCTATCTGCTGACTGTCTCCCTTGGTCCTCCACTGCCCTCAGCTCTGCCGGAGGAGTCCCTAAGGCTCTGAAGTCTGGACCTAAGCCCTCCCCACAACCCAGCATACCCTCACATCTAACATAACTCCCTGCCCCCCCAAACAGCAAACGCCCTGCCAGCAGCCGGGTTCCTGCCACCTACTCAGCCCCAGCCAAAGCCCACAGAAACCTCCATCTTTTTAACTGTTAAATGGGGATAATATGCCATAGGTTGGCTGTGTGGGTCTTGGGTGTTTCGAAAGGGCTTTTTGTGGGCTATGAAAAGTACGTGGTACCAGGTGAAGGGGACAGTGAGGAAGGAATTTGGGGAATCAGGAGTTGTCTCTCTCACTCTCCAAAACCCTGTATCACAGCCCTCAGCTGCTTCCTTGGAAAATCGACTCATTGCAACCTGCGTTTCCCACTCTGACCACCCAACTCAGGGGAACCTGCAGCTGGAAAAGAAGAGGGTGGCACAGAGGCAGCACACAAAGCAGGCTTGATAAGATTTTCCTGGGCCTGAGATGGGCAAGGGCCATTCCGTGACACCCCAAACCAGGCTACCCCAGGTGAAGGGAGCTACTCTATTGTGCTGGCTGTTTGACGTGAATCTAGATATAACTGGGAAGAAGAAATCTTAATCAGGAAAATGCCTCCACAAGATTGGCTTATAGGCAAGCCTGTGAGGTAAGGTCTTGATTAATGATTGATATGGAAAGACCCTTTCCCCAGGGGACAGTGACCACTGGACAGGTGGTCTGAGTTGAAAGCTGTCTGAGCAAGCCGTAAGCAGTACTCCTTCATGGGCCCTGCCTCAGTTCTGCCCCCGAGTTCCCGCCTTGAGTTCCTGCCCTGATTTCTCTGGATGATATCAGCTGAAATAAACCCTCTTCTCCCCAACTTGCTTTCCGTCATGATGTTTTATCACTTCAACAGAAACCTAAGACAACCATTAAGCCCCTCCCTCAGGGCAAGCTGCTTACAGAGGGCCTTTTGTTCTCGCTGGGTGGCAAGAGGACCTAAGGCATTAGTTCCTTTATTCCTCGATGTGGTCAAATACCTGACGAAAGCAGTTTTCGGAAGAAAGGGTTTATCCTGGGTCAAATGTTGAGGGTACAGTTGGTGGCTACAGGAGCCGGAAGCAGCCATATCCCTGTGAGGAAGCAGTTGAATGCTGCTGGGTTCCCTTTCTTCTTATCTACCAGGACCCAGCTCCCAGCTCCTGGAAGGGGGACACCTCCAATGAGGGTGTTTCTTTCCACCCCAGTCAACCTAATCTAGAAACTGTCTCACCGACCTGCCAAACCTTCGTCTCCTAGGTGATTCCAGATCCTGTCAAGCTGACAATCAAATTAACCCTCACAGGGTTACCCCTGGAAGGGATTCCTGCAGGACTCTCAGGGTAGGGACAGTGAGGCACGGGGGTGCCCAGAAGAGGCTGGGTGACAGGCCAGGTGAGAGGGAGCTCTTAAGGGACCCTTGAGCCATGGGCTAGAACCTCAACAGGTCAAGGTGGACACAAGATTTCTGGAAGCTTTCCCAAAAACTAAAGCACTGTGTGTGGCTGTGCATAGCCCAGATGAAATGGAGGCCTGGGCTGGAGGCAGGAACAGTGAGCATCAGGGAATCAGATGCGCGGTAGGCTCTCCGCCCAGGTGGAGTCTAGGAGGCAGGATGTGCCCCCACTCAGACAGAACACCTTGGATCTCTCCAGCCTCTCTCTGAGAAAGCCCCTGGAGCAAACGTGTCCAGCCCTCTAACATGGATACCGTCATCTACAAAACTCAGACTGAGGAAGTAGAAATAATTTATATATCACAAAAATCTCATGGTGCTCTGAGTAACTGTAGGATTCGGTGTTAGGCCACATCCTTAGCGATCCTGGAGAGCATAAGTCCACAGAGCAGACATGCTTGTTCTGAGTCTGCCCCTCCCTGCTCCCAGGTGGAGGGCTCCTTCCTTCAGCTGGCTAGCAGAAGCTGGGGGGTGGAGGAGGCGGGAGGTCTCACTCCCCTCTACTGTATCACCAGCTCCTCGTGATACCTGAGCCCCTCCCATCACCTTCACTCACCTCTTCACACACACACACACACACACACACACACACACACCATGCACCACCAGGCCAAAAGGCCCAGATATACAGCCAGGGCTCCTTTCCCCAGGCAGAGACCACCAGAGTCACGCCCCTCCACAGCCCCCGACCCAGGCTTTCTCTTCTGGCCAGATGCCTCCCTGGGGGACAATGAATAGGAAGCCACAATTACACAGTTTCACAAGAATAATTCAGGGAAGAGGGTAAAAATTGCCTCCAATTAAAGCCTAGACAGTATGTTCTCCTAAAGAGAATGTGCGAAGGAGCACATGGGTGGCTGTCCATCCCCGCAGGAACACAGCTGCTGTCCTCCAGGTCAGCTGACTGGCTGTTGTAGGAAGCTCCCGGGGCAGCTTCAGGGCTCTCTGAGTGTGGCAGGAAAGATCAGGCCTGTAATTGCAGCTGGTGATGCTGATGAAGGGACAGACAGTTCCGTGAATATAATTACTCTCTTGCTAATTCACACCTAGAAGGAAGGAATAAACGAGTGAAGCTAAAAGTGTCACTGGTGAGCTTGCCGGTGGCCCCTCCTGTTAGCCAGGAGTGGGAGAGGTTGGGCCATTGTTTTGTGGTTGGGACAATGCTTGTGTTTACCTGTATTCAGATTTGGATGCATTGCACAGTGCTGGAAGAGCCCCAGGGTCCAGCAGTAACCAGACATCATTACATTCATATTGTAAGTGCTGGACACAGACAGACCTTGCGCCTCAGTCTTCTTACAACCCTCTCCTCATTGTAGAGGAGTAACCTGAGGCACAGACAGGTGAGGTATTCACTGGAGAAATTGGATCATGGGTCTAGAACTTCAAAATCCCTTCCACACCCTGCCTTCAGCCTGGGAGCCTGAACCCTACCTGCTCCTCTGGACAGATAGCCCCAAACTGTCCCAGGAATCCCAAGCTGAGCACCTTTCACAGGAAGGCTCAGAGAGGCTGTCCTGAATCAGCCAGTGTTGTCAGCCAGCTCTGTCCAAGCTGGTCCCCTTGAGCCTAGAGGTGTGAAGGGTAATGAGGCCCCGTAATTAAGGCTTCTGGAGACATGGCTGGGAGATTTATAGACAGGCTTTGTCAATAACTGTGCTCTGGGCTGTGGATCCACGAGACATCGATAAGTGCTCGTTAAGGCTTCTCCCTGCTCCCTGCCCCGTCCCCCACCAGCCCCTCCCCTCCTGTCAGCGCCTGTTCACAGCGCCTGTGTATACAGGCTTTGCTCAATTAATTTGCACTTGTTGGCACCATCTGTGCTTTTCATGTGTCCTTATCAAGAGCTTCTGAGCCCGGCACTCCCTCAGGTGGGCTGCCTAGCAGAGACAAGCAGCCTCCCTCCTGCAACCACACTCTCTGGGAAGGTCAGTCTAGGATCACCAAAGAGAGACAGGTGGCTTCCTGTCCCTCCTTTCCACTGCCTACCCCAGCTCCTCAACCTGGTGAGCTAAGCTTGGCCTGAGGTCCTTGTAACCCTTCACACCAACCGGCCCCCAGCAGGCTGGGTCTTGCCCGTGCAGAGGAAGCTCTGTCCTCACACCCAGTGATCCCAGAGCACAGGTATCCCAGCGTTCCAGCCGGATTCCAGCTCTGCTCCCAAAAGCCTGGATTCGATGGGTCCCTGCTCTGAGAACAGGGACACTTTTGGACCACAGGACTGTCTAATTCTGTTGAGCAAGAGTGGGACAGCTCCTCTGGATGGGTGGGGCAGGAGAGGCCATGGCCTGATGGTTCCATCATGCTGCCCAGAGAACAGGCTAGGTAGCATCATTAAGCTGCTCTTTCTGCATGGTCTGTGCTCTGCCCTCAGCACGGATTTCTTCTTCTTCTTCTTCTTCTTCTTCTTCTTCTTCTTCTTCTTCTTCTTCTTCTTCTTCTTCTTCTTCTTCTTCCTCTTCCTTCTCCTTCTCCTTCTTCTATGGGATCTCACTTTGTATTTCCGGCTGGCCTGGAACTCTGTGTAGTACAGGTGGTCTCCATCTTCCACTCTCCCTGCCTATCTCCCAGGTGCCAGGATTAGCAGGTGTGTGTCACTATGCCCCACCTACAGCACAGCTTTCTGGCCTGGGAGTTGTTAGGGTGCTGCTCTAGCTCTGAGAGACACTGCTACCATCTGTATTCTCTCTGCCTTTGCCCTCTTCACCCACCCTGCTCCCTCAGAGGCTGAAAAGCCACTTACTCACTAGGTCCATAAAAACAAAAGTCACCGAACCAGAGTCTTCACTTAACTGTCTAGCATATATACTTTGCTATATGGTGCAAGGAATGAGCTGTGGGCATTCTTCAGCATTCGCTTTACTGACAAAACACCCCAAGTCAGGCTAGTCTTCCTGGGGCTGGCCTGGACTCCATGGAGCTGGCTCAAGCAGCCAAGGGTGTGGTTGCCTCTCTCTCATGGCAGCTGTATCCAGAGTGGGGGCCCCGAGGGTGCACTGGGCCTGCTGTCTCCTGCTGGAGCAGACTGGAAGACAGTCACGTCTGGCTGTGCCCTGTGGATCCCTCCACGTGGTACATTATTGATGGTGCTTCTAATTGAGCGTTTCCCAAAGTCTACGGGCTTTTGATGAAAAATTCATGGCACGCCCGAGGATGGCAGAGCATTCGATCGATTGGCAGTGCAGCAGACAAGGGGTCCAGGGTCCCTTCAGGGACAACGGCTGGAGGCTGGCTGGGAGAGGGGGCAGCCTTCAGTGGCACAGTGACCTCCTCCTAGGCTTCTGGCCCTGGATTTGTGGGAGGGACAGGTGTACAGCAGAAGGCAGCAGCCAGGGGGAGAGGCCAAGAGGAAGGACTGGGTTATTTTTGAGCCTGTATTTTGATGCCTGCTGGGTGGCTTACATTCAGGGAAGCCACACACACCAGGCCTCACATTTACTTCCCTGTTGGAGAGCATCGGGCCTTCCAGAGTCCCCCATGAGTCACGCAAAGGAGAAACGCTATTTCTGGAGCCACTCCTATGTCTACCCAGAGCTTCACAGCTACTTGTAGTCCTCTGATAGCCCCATTTGATGGATGCAGTCTGTGTTCCATCTCACAGAATGGAGCTGAGGCCCAGAGGTGTTGATTGACCTGTCTGAGCTGATTAGAAGCAGAGCCCATTGTCTTTCTGCCCCACTGAACCAGCATGAGTATGAGCTACAGAGTTGGGTAGAATGTCCCACTTCTTTCCCACCCTCATCGCACTAAGAAAATTAAGTGAGCCAGGCGTGGTGGTGCACGCCTTCAATCCCAGCACTCGAGGAGGCAAAGAGAGACAGATCTCTGTGAGTTTGAGGCCAGCCTGGTCTACAAAGAGAGTCCAGGATAGCCAAGGCTACACAGAGAAACCTGTCTCAAAAATAAAGAAAAAAAAAAAAGAAAGGAAAATTAAGTGACAAATGAAGCAAGCAAACCAAACAATGTGAGTCTTCCCCTTTCCAGCATATGCCAGCAATATTGACAGGGCCCAGAGGCCCCTGGGGATAGAGATTTTTGAAGTAGAGGTACCTGACTCACTATTCTGTGCCACCCCAGAGATCCAAGAGAATCTTTATAGTCTTCTGTAAGGATTCTTTAAACTACTACTACATCTTTATGAAGTCCCTGCTCCTGCCAGGACATCTTGTTGGCTCCTGATGGGGTCCCATCATGAAAAGCTTTAAGCTACATATGCCCGGGACCGACAGGCTAGGAAGTAACGGCAGCACCACCACCCTGCCCCATGCCCAAGGAGAGGGCTGTGTACCCAGGCTGTTGCCCCAGGGAAGGATCTGTAACCAGGCTCAGGCGGCTATGGTGGCTAGCCCTGCCTCTGTGACCCTGCGTTTCTAGGTGATGGGTTGGGGTGTTTGGGTTTGTTTTCCTTTGCTTCTTAGAGAGTTCCTTTCAAAAACATCCACCCATGTCTGCACTGAACTAAAGGGAAAGGAATTTGTCCAGACCATCAGGAAAGCAGAGCTGGAGGCCCTCGGGGTACGGGTGGGGTGTGGAGCCCTGTTGCCTGTTGGAAGGAGGGTGAGCCCAGCTTAGGCTGCTGGGGGTTGAGTGCAATGTGGGAAAAGTATTGGGAGATTCAGGGAGACCAAGGGGGAGCCTGATGAAGGAAAAGAGATTTGAGAAGGGGACAACAGTGGAGTCAGAAAAGGGGGGCAATCAGAAAGGGAAGACAGAGTTGGAGGACAGGGTGTGGGGAGGGTTCCTAAGTCATAGTATCAGAAGCCTAAGTTCCTGAAGGACTCCCACAGCCCTCCCAGGCCTGTCATTTCCTTGCAATCCCCTGCCCAAGAAGTGAGCCTAGTCTGATTCTATCACCCCACCCAAGTGTCCCTTACCCCAGAACCAAAGAAAGAGGCCGCATGTTTGCCTCCTGCTTGCTTCAGGGCTGGGCCCAGTCACCAAGCAGGCACTTGTTGTAGCAACAGTCTCTGAGGACCCATGGGGAACAGAACTGCCATCAGCACAGATGGGGGAGCCAGGTGACCCGGCCCCTCCAGCCAAGTTTGCCCTGGGCCTAGTTGAAAGCCGCTCTGTAAGTCTGCCCCATACCCACTGGTTCTGGGAGATGGGTCAGCTCCTCCAAGCTGCAGGTGTGTAGGGGTATGTTGCCAGGCAACCAGCAGAGGCATTCCCAGAGCCTGTATGAGTAGGAGGTAAGGTGGGGGAGGGCCAGGACATCACTCCTAGATGGTCCTGGCCTCAGGAACTTCCAGTGAGGTTCCCAGTCTCAACCCAGGCCACGAGAGCCCACACTCAGAACCCAGAGAAGGAAAATCCCCTTAAGTGAACATTGTCATGAACACAGCTGTGGTATCTTGCAGGTTTAGCCCCAGACCTCAGTCTGTGCTGCCAGATGTGGGCTTTAGGAAAAGTGGGGACCGTGGAAGGGGCATCCAGCTGCTCACTAGCTGCAGGCCCGGGCTTGGGGAGGTACAGTGGGGTTAATGACAGTGACCTTTCTCCCTCTAACCCCAGAGGTCCAGCCTAGAAGGCCACACCCCAAAGTGTGCAGATGAGTGAGCACGGTGGACAGTGACTACTGGTAGTCAGGGACAGCATCTGAGAAAGACAGAGGGACAGCCAGGTTCTGGCCTCACCCTGTGAATGCTATCAGAGGCAGGGGAATAAGGAGTGACCAACAGGAAAGAATTCCTTATGATAGGGTGGTCAGAGTCACTTTGGGGAGAGCTTTGTCCCCTCCACAGCCCCCTAAGCACCAACGCAAGACTTTCCTTGTCTGAGGGCAAGGGCCAGGTCAGCTCCAAATTGCTATCAGCAAAGGCAGGACCATGAGCCATATCCCAGAGGAAGGCTGATGCTGGCTGGGAGGGCAGGGTCATTCTGGAGGAGGACCCAGAGGGGAGCCTTGAAAGCTGGGTACAGTTGAGGGGGACCTGGGGGCAGGGCATGGGACCATGTAGTTAGACGGCACCTTTCCGAAAGCTCTACACACCTCTGTTCCCATTCCATCCCCAGCCCCATGGTCCTGGCCGGGTCCAATGAAGCAGCCTGCCTCCTGGGGGGCCAATTAGACAGGGGCTGGGGTCAGGTGCAGGCCAAGGCCCTGTAGCCCATCAGAGCTTCGGGAAGGTAAGCACAAAAGCTTTCTCTGCTGCTTGGGAAGGAAAAGAACAGAAGACAGAGAAAATGTGATTGCACTTCTTTTGTTTCTTTGCTGTAACCTTGGGCTGAATAAAGGAGCTACTGTGTCCCCATCCCTGGGAGAGCAAGCTTTATAGAGCAGAGGAGACTATTTGCAATAGCACTTTGCATGGATTTGTTGTGGTTCAGAGGCCCAGCTGTTAGCCAAGGGAAATTATTTGATGAACATGATTTCAGATGAATAGGTCCTCTCTTCTCTTCTGCTGTGGCTCCCATCTGCTCTCTGTGCTAAAGCAGAGCTCCTGGGACAGGCACCCTGGACTCAAGCCACCCTGGCTAGTCAGGCAGCTGAGAAAACTGGGCACGCTCCTGTTCTCTGGCCAGGCCTTCCTGTGTGCTGCGCTGTGCACCTATGTGCTGTGCTGTGCACCTGTGTGCTGTGCACCTGTGTGCTGTGTTGTCCGCTTGCATGCTATGATATCCACCTGTGTGCTATGCTGTCCACCTGTGTGCTGTGTGTTGTCCACCTGTAGGCTATGCTGTCCACCTGTGTGTTATGAGGGTCACCTGTGGGCTATGCTGTTCGAGCCCTTGCATCTGTGCTGGCCTCCAGCCCCTGATGTTCTCACCTTTCAACTCCCACATTATGGACTCAGGCCCCACCTCTGCCTCAGAGACCAGGCTCTGATTCTAAAGTTTCCCAGGGCCTTCCTGGAGGGAAGGGGACCCCAGGTAGAAGCCTAAAGACTGGGCAAAACTGAGAAAGGCTCCAGAGCAAAGGATAAGAGCAGAAGGCTGGACATGACTTCCAGGAAGTCCCACCCCACACCCACAGTAGCCTGGGTTTCAGCTTCTCGGTGATGGCCTCTGCCTGGCCAGAGGCCCCTCTCTCACCTCTGGCTTCTGCATGGGAAGTACCCACACTGCTACCAGCATCTCTGTAAGGATGAAGACCTCCCTATCCCAACAGAGCTGAGCTGGGGCTTGGGAAGCTAGGGTCGCTGCAGGTAGTGACAGTTAGAAAAGGGACCCACCAAGGCTATTCGTCCACCATGGTTTTCTCACCTCCAGCCAAAGCCCTGATGCAGAGCTGACCTGTCCCAGCCCCCCCCCCCCCCGCAACACTGTCCTCTGTGTTAAGGATTGCAGGGTCACAGTACCACAGTAGGCTATTGCCTATTGCCTGATCTCCAGCTCTGGACTTCAGTGTCCCCACCCAGCCAGTGGGATTTCACGGTCCCTTGCCTGACCTCTGGTGGTAAAGTTAGAAAGTGAATAGAGCTGCTGCGGCCACTGGTTCTAGGGTAATTGTCCCACCAACGGTCAGCAGGAAGGAAGGAAGCTTTTTTTTAACTGGGTGGACTAAGGATAGAGGGACCAGGACTCCAGCGGTCCTAGATGTTCCTGTGAGCACAGGAACTGCCCAGCCACACTGAACTTCAACCCCTGGGACAACACTAGTTTCTTCCAGCAAATCTCAGGGCATCTGTCCCCAACACTGGTTCCTTGTTCTAAGAAACTGGGCAAGGCCAGTGCCAGTTTGCACAAGCTGAGGTTCCTATTTTATTTTAAAGAAATGGGATTCATTCCTTTTTAAAGTTCTAAACGTAACAAAGTTAACAAGGAAGGTCTCTGGCATCCTGGGGGCCCGCAGAAGCTCCGTGCATCAAAAGATGACAAGGGGACAGGAGCGGAGGCTACCTGAAAGAGACAGGGGAGCAGGGACGCTATAAGTCCTCTGAGAGGCTGCCGGGCTGTGTGGGCGGTCCCTGGTAGTCAGCCATGCCATGGGTATGGGTTAGTGGTGGCTGCCGGTCAGAGCAGGCAGAGCCTCAAGTGTGTCCTTGGTGGGAATGACTTGGTGGCTGGGGTAGAGCATTGCGGCTGAGTTAGCATGGCCCCTTCTCCCCCTGGTTCTCTGGACTTCTCCCAAGGAAAACAATGGTCAGTGGGAGAGAGGAGGAATTTCGAGAATTTTCCCACTTCCCAAGGGTCTCCAAGGCCACGATCAAGTTTGCGTGGGGTGTGTGCGGGGGTGGGGGTGACATAGGGCACGCACTTAGATTCCACCTCTCGGTGAGAGGAAGAGTAAAGCATTTTCAGCTGTCCTGTTGCTCTACCAGGGAGGAAGGCTGAGAGGACCCAGCTAGAGGAGATCAGGGAGCCTGGAGAAAAAGCTGACTGCGTGGAGAGCATAGCAGGCTGGAGGCTACGGTGGGCAGCTGGATAGGGTCAGCACAGGGCAGTGCTTCAGGCCTCCACCCAGGCCTGGCCCCGTGAGTTCCACAGAGCACTCTTCACAGTCCTTAGGAACGAAGCAAAGACCAGCCAGCCCTTCCTCCTCTGGGCCAGCTTCTTCCTTAGCAAGGGGAGTGGGATGACCTCCCCTGTGGACTGGTTACAGAGAAAACTAGGCAAGGACCTGGCCATCCTTAGGCTTAGGCTTGGACTTGGGGTCAGGGTTAGAGAGCCACTGTTCATGAAGGCACCTGGGACCTCTGGGTTTCCACCTGGGCAGAGTGTTCATGGAGTATGCTACTTGGGTAGAAGATTTTTCTCTTTTTGCAATGATTTGGGGACACGTGGGAGAAGGATAGTGCTTTCTTCTGAGCTGGTCTCCGTTCATACAGGTCAGCCTCAAGTGTCTTCTCCTGTGGGAGAAGTTATGATAGCTTCGTTATGGGTCTTGTTCCAAACTCTACTCCATATCTCAGGCCCATAATCTGCCAAAGAGCTAGCAAAGGACCCAGCTGAGGTTTAAGAATTGCTGTATGACTTCAGGCAAGTCGCCGCACCTCTCTGGCTTCTGTGGATGATTCTCAGCAGAGGGCACCTATCATGACCAGGGCAGGTCTGAGAAGGACGCCTGTGCTGGCAGGGCTAGATATTTCATGAAACACTCAGCTTTCTCTTCAACACAAGCTGTGGGGCTTCTCAGAAAGCCTTGGTCTCTTCTTGGGACAAACTGGAAGCAAAGCATTGGCGGGAGGCGGCTGCCCTCTGGCGGCAATGAAGAGAAACAACACACCAGCATCTTGTGTCAGCCGGCAAGGGCCGTGGGGCCTAACTAAGCAGGGCTGCTGAACCCAGATCCCTGCCCAGCCTTGTCACCACTTTCCACAGCTCCAGCATTCTTCAGGGAGCCCCGTGGCGTTGGCTTGGCCATACGGATTTTGCCACTCATCTTCCTCTCTGGCAGTTGTTCCATCTTGAAAGTCCTCACTACCTGCCGCCAACTCCCTTGTCTCCTCTGTCTCCATTCCCCAACTCTGAACATCCGCTGGCTTCCTGAGACCTGATCCTAGAGGACGGCCTTCCCGTGTCACCCCTCACTCTGCTGGGCCCCACACTTTTATCCTGCCCTTGTCTTGCCCGCTGCCTCTCCCCCAGCACTATTCTTGGCCCCTACACCCATCTATCCCTAGTAGTTTAGCATCCAGAAAGTCCTTATTACAGCCCTCCAGCGTGGGCCCTTCAGTTTCCTGCAGCAGAGACTGGGCTTCCGAGTCCACTTCTCCGGCTCGCCCGGCTGCTCTCCTCCCCTCTTCACTCCCCACAGCTCCTCTGCCTGGAAGCCGCTCCCTCAAGGCACCACCTGCCTGTATTCTGAGAGCAGCCTAGGTCCTCATTGCCTCCAGGAAGCTCTCCAGGCTTCCTAAGCTAGGAGGGACAGGCCTGCCGGAGGAAGTGCCTGTCACCGCCTCAATGTAGAGGGACCACTGCGGACAGGGGCTGTCTAGCTTAGCTCTGGTCAAGGTCCCAGAACTGTACATGGTGGCCCTCAGCAACTCCCTTGACAGCCCAGGGAGTTACTGTACTGCTTTAGGCACAAGCTTTGTGACCATCTCTGGACACACTACTTCCAGCCTCAGTTTCCCCTTCTGCATTGTAACGGTACAAGGGCTGTTCTGACTATATAAATTGGTGGTTACCAGGGGTGTGTTTGGAAATTCCCCACTGGGTGATACGCTTCAAACTTTACCATAAGCACTGACTGGGGTCAAAGCATCTTCCTTGGGTTTGGTCAGAGAATCCCCACCTTTCTCCTTGGTTGAAATGGGCCTCAGTCCAGTAAACTGAGACTCGTCATGTAAGCAGAGTTTCTGGGCCCAGGGCCCAGGGCCATTCTGGAATAATATTTTTGAAGTGTCTTGAAGTGAGTTGGGTAAGGGAGTTATTGCCAGACATCCTAGTGCCAGGGTCAGGGCTAACCGTCCTCCCGTCCTCCTGTTGTGGTAGTCCTGGGGGGCTGATTTCTCATCCCACAGGCAGCCACCCTGGGCCCTGGGCCCATGAGCTGGCATGGCTTCAATAAAGTCTGCCAGTGTTCCTGGACAGTGGGGAAACTAGAGCCTGGTGTTCTCATTTCTCGCCTTGGCAGGCTCTGAGTGTCACGGCCATAGTGGGGAGTGTCAGTGAGGAGGAGGGTGCAAGGGGTCCTCAGGGTCAGGCACAGTGGCGTTTGAGTCATGGCCTCTGAGGACACACTGCCCCTCCCCCAGGAGGCAACTAGAGAGCAAGACCATAAGCACTATCTGGAACATGGTGCCCCATGTGTTTTCAAGGCTGGGACGTGACGAAGAACATGGCCCTGAGGGGAGCCTAGCTGTAGACTGTGGCCAGAGGTCAGGGCTACCAGCTTGAACCTTGTGGTCTCTCAGGCCCAGCTGCGCTGCTTGATCATGCAAATGAGGCCACTGAAGTCCCCACAGACACCGAGCACTGGCCAGAGTCCAGAGGGTGAGCCAGGAACCAGGACACGCTGTCTCCCTGGGGAAGCCCCACTCCCAGGAACAGACAAGACTGAGCTAAGAGCCTACGAAGGAAGACAGGGCTCATCTTCAAGGGATGGAGTCCCTGGGACACACTGACCTTCCTCTATTAGGACCTGCTGGCTGAGGCAGGGGGCCACCACACCAGAAGCCAAGATCTCCCTCTGTCCTTTCCTTCTTGTCATGGTCTCTGTTTTCTTCATCTGCGGGGATGGTATAAATGGCCCCACACCGCAGAACTGCAGAGATGGGTAACAGAGCCTTAAGAAGGATAATCACCTGAATGAGAAGTGGGCTGACCAGAGCCTACAGGGTGGGCCAAGGGACTGGCAACCTCTTGTCCGGAATTCCTTCCTCCTGCATGTCCGCATCCCATCCCAGTCAAGGTCAGGACTGTATAACGTCCCACAAGTTCTCTTCATTTCACAACAGTGTGGCTGTCTCTCTGTACAGGCACAAGTAATTCTAGGACATTCCTTACAACAGGCCAGACACCAGGGAAGTCATAGGGTTCAGACTGCGCTGCACTGAGCATCCTTGAACATGTTTTCTTGAACATGTATCTGTGCACACAGGAATGTGTATGGGTCAGGTAATAACCCTGCAAGCTAATAACCTGCTTTGGGGCTGCTGTAATCAAGACAGGATAATAAGAAGTTGAAGCAGGCTAGGAAAGGACAGGAGATGAATATCCTCTGTTGAAACAGCAGAGGCTTCCTCTGGGTGAGCTCTGGGCCCTAGATCCAGTCAGTCATGGGCTGTGCCATGAAGTGAAGACCACCCAGTGGAGGGGGAGTCAGCGAGCCCCGGGGTAGTAAGAAAGAAAGGTGAAGGGTCTGTTGAGTGGAACAGCCATTGAAACAGAAATGAGACAGCCTGGGAATGGCATCTCCCTCGACACCTGCACAGCCCAACTTGAGCTCACAGCAACAGGTGGGCCTCCAGGAGGTCCCAAGCTCCACACAGGTCCTTGACTCCAAAGTGTGTGTGTCTGTGTTTATGTGTGTGGTCTAGTCCTACTTCAGGGTCTCAGTTAACACCCTGTTGGAGGATACCAGATGGGCACATATCTGGAAAAGCCACAGCAGATGCTAGGGAGATGAAGCCAATACTGGCATCAGTCAGAGGGACTATAGCCAGAAGGCTAGACAGCAGTGGCAGATGACAAGTGGTGGCCGCTGTGCTCCTGCTAGCTGGACACCCCCTCTCCTAGAAGCTGTGTCCCACCATGCAGCAGGTGGGAGACTAAGAGCTGGGATGTAGCCAGATCCCCCTAGACAGAAGGATACCAGCGGAGAGTTGGATATAGAGTTGTGCTTTCTGAGGCCTGAGAGCCAGGCCTGTGGGACCCACCCACAAGAGCAAGGCTTCTACAGCCTGGAAGGCCACAGGCAACTCAGAGAGCTCATTTACCTCCTCCCTAGTCACACCCAGACTCTACTCTCATTATTTCTCTTCCAGGACCTTTCTGGCTTGTATCTTGGATCAGATAGATAGATAGATAGATAGATAGATAGATAGATAGATAGATAGATAGATAGATAGATAGATAGAGACAGATAGGGATAGATAGGGATAGATAGAGATAGACAGATAGGGATAGATAGAGATAGACAGATAGGGATAGATAGAGATAGACAGATAGATAGATAGATACACAGATCGATAGATAGGAGAGTCTTAAGATATGGCATGCTTGGAACTTGTAATAACAGTACAGAATCTGATTGACAAGCAAATTCAGGGCTCAAGATATGGCTCAGAAGGTAAAGTGTTTTCCCTGCAAGTGCAGAATCTCTTGTTTGATGCCCAGCCCCAGTGTAAATACCAGGCATGGAGATTTGGGTGTTTATAATCCTAGCATGAAGGAAATGAAGACAGGATGACCCTTAGGACTCACTGCGCAACCAATTTAACCTAATTGATGAGCTCCAGGCCAATGAGAAATTGCCCTGTTTCAAGAAGTGGATCTCATTCCTGAGGCTGACATGCAAGGCTGAACACACACATGTACCCACACAGGCACGCACATAAAATTGTACATAAATTTGGCTCAGTTGCCTTGTGCATATATGGACAGACTTAGTTTTGTTTTTGTGTCTCAAAACAAACAAATAACAAAAACAAATAACAAAAACCAAAAGGTGTGAATTTCAGACTCCGATTTTACTACCCATTACTCTCGTCACTAAGTAGGTTGCTAGCCTCCCCGGGGCTTGTCCTCAGTTTCCTCCTCTGTAAAGTGAGAGTGGTAACAATATCTATATCATAGGCTTTTGGGGGGGGGTAGTGGAGACAAGCATTTAAAGCACTTGGTAGGAGGGGGAAGCCTAGGGAACATCAACACTATAATTAGTGCCCTTCCGGACCTAAGTTGGATTCCTGTCTCCATCCTCTGCACCACCCCCATCTTGTATCTGGATCCTGATTTTGACCTTGAGACCTTACCTGAGTCTTCAGGATCTATTTGGTGTCTCTTCTTGGATACTGGGCTGTTTGGGAAGCTGATGGGAGATCAGCCCCCAAGTGGCTTTGGTGGGCAGTCTAAGAGGCTCCTCCTGGGAGGGAGTTGAGTGAGAAGAGGGAGCAGGTGAGAAAAGGTGAAGAAGTAGATATGGTTTACTTAGGACCTGGAAATGTGGCTGCATCCTTTTGAGGCTGTTGCCTGGAGGCTTCCTTACCTGACACCTGAACCCTATGACCCCCTGGTGTCACATGAATCAGTGTGGTCCCTGAGTAGGTACATTTGTCTGGGTGTCCTTATGCTGCCAGGAGAGAGGGGGACCTTGCCCAAGGACCTTCTGGGCAATTGCACACAGCCCAAGGATAACACTGCTCACTGAGAGTGACTCACTGTGGGTACAAATGTAGAGTGGGATCCTGGGGCTGAGGGATCAGGTAGGGGTTCAGCTGAGGGTTCTGGGATTATAGGAGATGAACAATTACCGGCGGGCCATGCAGAAGATGGCAGAGGACATCCTGGCACTGAGGAAGCAGGCCAGCATCCTGGAGGAGGAGAACCGCATGCTGAGGAGCCAGCTGACCCAGCAGAGCATAGACGAAGAGCAGAGCAGAGCTGAAGATGAGAGCCTCGGTGAGCCTCTGGAGACCTGCGGGGCCCGGGCGCTGGGCTGAGCACAGCCTGGGACTCTCCCTTGCTGTCAGGGTGATGGGGAGCTTTCTCCAGATGTGTGTCCTGTATCAGGAGCTGCCTACTGCTCCCATTCTTCCCACAGTAGACTTGTACAACCTGCCCAGGGAAACAGAAAACCCTGGGTCAAGCACCAAAGCTGGAGTGCCCTTGCTTCTACCTACTCTTGAGCCAGCTTCTTCCCACCCCAGCAGTGTCCATGAAGCAGAACCTACTGCTGAGTGAAATGGATATGAAGAGGCTTCGAGACAGGGTGCAGCACCTGCAGAATGAGCTGATTCGGGTGAGCCAGGGCTTGACAGGCAGAGGGACAGTGCCTCCAGGCAGAGTCCTGAGAAGTACCCAGAGCAGAAAGAAAGCACAGAGCGGGGAGGGAAGCTGGCCAGTGCAGGGTTCAGCGGGATCCCACATGTGCCCTGTGGCTGGGGTAACTCCCAGGCACCCACTCACTTCCACCCTGCAGAAGAATGATCGCGAGAAGGAGTTGCTGCTTCTGTGTCAGGCCCAGCAGCCACAGGCTGCACAGATAAGGAGGTACCAGGACAAGCTGCAGAAGATGAAGGCCCTGGAGGACACTGTGAGGCACCAGGAGAAGGCAGGTCCCGGGACAGGCTGTGGAGCAGGAGCAGCAGCCCAGAGGTTGTGGTGCTCTCAAGCCAGCCCAGTCTTGGTCTCTCTCACCAGGTGATTGAGAAGATGGAGCAGATACTGGAAGAAAGACTCCGTGAGAGGAAGGAGCCAGCACCACCAAAGAGGCCACAGGAGAAGCCCAATGTGGGTAGGTCTGCTCCCCAATGTAAATCGGAATAAATGATTGTCCAGCTTTTGTCTCACCCTGCGCCCCCCACCCCAGCTTCACAAGAGCTTTCAGAGAGGTGTCAGTGCTCTATTTTGTCTGTGAGCTGCTAAAAGATGCCCAGGGTAGTATGACTCCTCTCTTCTCTCATAGACTGAGAGCTTCCAAGGTGCTCAGAGCTCTCTTTCTGCCAGGAGGCCTCTTAGGACACAAGACAGGTAGAAAGAGACTTCACCCTCTAGGGTCGAGGCCCCATGAACCACAGGCACAGAGAGAGACTTTCCCATGCGGACGACCTCGTGGGCAACAGCCCCCAAGTCCTTAGCTTCCTCGCAGCTTGGCGTCTTTTCTATTTTGCCTCCACAAAGCAAACAGACAAAACTAAACTGATGGTATCAGTTTATTTTCCCCTTTGGTGTAAACCACAGCCATCCACAACTGTCAATCAAATATAGCTCTGATAAGCAGAAAGGAATAAGATAACACCTTATCAGGTCCCATCATCTCCCTGGTCACGTGGGGAGTCGCTCCAAGTATCTCTGTATGCCTGGCCCTGGACCATTGATGGTTAGGCAATGGGTGTCTGAACGTCTTTATAAAACAAGGGAAGTCTTTCTTAGGGAGCCTTAAGTCACCTAGAGTCTATGTAGGGCAACAACAGGTCAAAGAACCAGAGAGAGAGATACAAGGACAGATGAGTAGGGAGAGATGCAGGGAAAACAACAAAGTAGGATTCTAAACAGCCTGAGAGGACAGCCTGAGGGACCTGATTCCACCGGCGAAAGGGAGCCATTGATAGCTTGGGAGCAGAAAGGAGCTAAATACTAGAGCAAATGGGACATAGAAGCAAAAAGGCTCATCTCACAAGCACTTGTGGCCATGTTCACAGCCTTCCCCGTGTTCACAGCCTCTGGCATTCACCTGGGCCCCACAGGAGAGAACGTGGCTGTTGAGCTTTACTCCATGCTGCTGGCAGAAAACACGAGGCTGCGAGCAGAGCTGGAAAAGAACCGCCAGCAGTCCGCCCCCATCATTCTGCAGCAGCAGGCCCTGCCGGTAAGAGCTGCCAATACAGGCCTAGCTTGAGCCTTGCTGGCACTGGTCAGCGGGTACCCACCCCACAATCATCCCCAGCATGGGCCAAGTTAAAGATTCAGCCGAGAATCTGGGCTTCCTGGCACCCAACGCTGCTAAGAACATTTATACTTGGTCCTTGCACTTGCATTCCTAAGGTGAATGTCTAACCTTCATCTGGCATCCCTGGAAAGAGCAAAGCTCTAGCTCACCCTTGACCCCTGAACCCTGATTCCACCTGTCACCTGGCTTGCTCCCACCTGGACACCCTCCCACCATGGGCCTCTCAGAGCCTTCTGGGATTGGTGCAGCCTTGGAGAGCCCGTTTCTCCATCCCAGGTGGATCCCAGGGAGTTGGGAGCAGGTGGAGACTTGGCAGAGAGTCTACAAGACACAAATGGCCCAGGACACTCCAGGTGCACAGAGACCCTGCCAGCACAGGTGGGTGTCCTGGGGGACCACTCCCCTGCCCTGCTGCTTCAGGTGTCCCTGCCATATACAAACTCAAAGTCAATATTTGGAGTTATGGTGGCAAGCAGACACGGGTGAGTGTTTCTCTCCATCCCAGGAAGCAAGCTCTGTCTGGAATGTCCCGATGCATAGGCAGCCAGATAAAACATTAGAGGTGGGCACCCTCTGTTTCGGTGAACCTTCCCTCTACTAAAAGGCTCCCGGCTCAACCGCATCCTGGATGTGGAAAGGAACTCATTAATGCATCTTGCGTAAGCAGCTGCTATGTTAAAGCATTCACGAGCTGGGGTGTGGCTCAGTTGACAGAGTGCTTGTCTGTATCAAGCCCTGTGTTCGGTCTCCAGCACTCCGTAAACCTACTCATGCCTGTAATGCCAGCACTCAGGAGATGGAGGCAGGAGGATCCGAAGTCAAGGTCTCACAACATAGTGAGTTCAAGGCCAGCCTGGACTATATGTGATCCCACCAAAAAACTTTTTTTTTTTTAATGTTAGATTCTTCAAATCTGAGTGGGAAACAACAAGGGCAAAAATTGTACCTCCAGCCCTATGAAGATCTTAAGGAAAAGGCCCTGACCCGGGAGTGAGGCTTTGTAACTGCAGCTGAATTTGAACTCCACCCCAGCCTGGTTTTCCTCGAAGTGCCCTTATGTTTCCTCAGCTCTCGTGGCCTCCCTTGCCAGGGAGGGCCTTACATGAGGGTCTGCTTCCACAGGATCTCCTTGGCGGTACTTCAGACAAATTTAACCTCCTGGCCAAGCTAGAACAAGCTCAAAGTCGGATCTTGTCCCTGGAAAACCAGGTAAGTGAGGTGCTGGGGTTGATCTGGATGGGACAGGCTCACTGTTTAGCCTATGACCAGGGACAAGGCTTAGTAAGCAAGTAGGGTCAATGCTCAATGTCTGACTACAGAATTAGGGCTCAGTATATGACCAGGTCAGCCTTGTGAACAGATTCGAGGCCCCGTGTGGACTCAGGTCAGAGTGTGGACCCCATGGGGACTGCAGAGAAGATCCAGCTGTACCTCAGGCTGTTTGGCCCCTCACCTCTGCTGCTTGCCTTTTCCTAGAGGACAGAACCAAACTCTGTTCTAGCTCAGGGGGAGGAGCCCTGCTGAGTGCTGGCGTTCTACCTGCGCCTTTCCATGTCTACAGCTGGAGGACTCAGCTCGCCGCTGGGCGCGAGAGAAACAAAACCTGGCCATAAGGCTTCAGGAGCAACAACACGGCTTTGGAAACCTGCCAAACTCCATCATCATAGATCAGCCTGTGAGTGACCCTGGCAGAGAAGTCCCTGGGGATCTAGGTGATAGGCTAGAAGCCATCCTACCCCCAAATCACTGGGCCCTGAGAAAATCTTGGGGGCTAGGTCCTAAGCTAAGCATCAGAAGTCTTGAGCTGAGGTCCTACTATGAGCAAACTGAATACTCAAGTGACACATCTGAAGGAATAGGAATGTCTACCAATATGTCTCCTTTCCTATCTGTTGTGAACTTCTGGGATGAGATTACCGTGGGTGAGAAGTGGCTTCCACAAGCATTACTCAAATCTCTGGCTCTACTCTGGCATCACACGTGGACAGAACACCTTGTATACCTCTTCCCACCCAATTTCTTTTTTGTTGTTTTTCTTTTGCTTTTTCAAGACAGGGTGTCTGTGCAGCCTTGGTTGTCCTGGACTTGCTTTTGTAGACCAGGCTGGCCTTAAACTCACAGAGATCCACCTGCCTCTGCCTCCCTGAGTGCTGGGGTTGCAGGCGTGCACTGCCGCACCCAGCTGAAAAACCTTTTTGTTTTTTTAAAGGCAACTAAATAGAGAAATCTACCGCACTAGAAATTGGCAGCCAGGTATGGTGGTACACACTCTGTAGACCAGGCTGGCCTTGAACTCACAGAGATCTTCCTGCCTCTGCCTCCCAAGTGCTGGGATTAAAGGAGTGGTTAGCTGCCTTAATAGATTCGCATTGCCTACATCTCAGGAACAAACAGACCACCCACAGCTGTCCCCCCATGAGGCCAGCCCTGGAGACTTCACCCCCTACAATAAAAGATCCTGACTCTCCTATCCTCAAGCTAACAGTACTCTGTGTGCTGCCAAGGCTCTACCACCCCTAGGTAGAACATAAAGGGTGAGGGCCTTCCAGGGAACCCAAGGCTACTTCTGCAAGCTCATCTAGCCCTAGGGACCCACAGAAAGCAGGTATCCATCACCTGCAGTGATAAAACAGGCTCCAAAGCTATTCAGAAGCCACAGCCTCCTGGGTTTTGGATCCTCAGAAGCATGGCCTCCCAGGCAAGAGGTCCTGAGGTAATGCACCCTGGGAACGGGAATGTACTCATCTGCCTACTTTGTCACAGAATGCTGGAGCGGCCTCGGATCTCCAGCAGCCCACCACACTGGAACCCTCACTGCCCTACTCAGACATGAAACTTAAGAGACTCCCAAACTCCCAGCTTGAGACCTCTAATTTCGAGAAGACCTGAGCCTGGAACAGGTCTCCTTCCCCATGTGCTGGAGAGTCACCCCTTCCCCAAAGATGTCTTTAATAAATGCTGTAAATTAATAAGCATTTGTCTCTTCCCTGGAGTGGGCAGCTGGCAGTGGACCAGCTGTTCTTTTTATGTCCAGCTTGGGTTCTGGGCTCACTGAGGCTGTCTGACCTGGAAAGCAGTAATGACCCAGAGAGTGCTAAGGAGAGGGACCATGGACACTAGAAATATGGAGTCTGAAGCCGGGCTCTGTGTAAGACAAGAAAGAGGCCGTGTTTCCTGTCAGCTCCTAACACCTTTCATGTCTTGATAGCCTTTAACTCAGGCTTGGGTCTTCTGCGTCTCTTTCTAGGACACCATTCAAATATCTTATGGCTGGCAGAACTAGGGATATGGTGTAGAAATGTAGTCAGAGACAGAAAGTCATGAGAGCTGGGGCCCTGGCTGGCCTGGGTTCTGGGTGTGAGCATCCTAGATGACTCTCGGCGACTGGGAATCTCTCTGAACTCTAGATTCTTCATTCTCCCCATGCAGAGCTGTCTGTCCGAGCACGGCGGCCCTTTCCAGCACTGACAGCTCTGAGTCATCCTTGAGAGGAAAGAAAGACAGTGTGAAAGACAGAGGGAGACCTGGGAGGAGAGTCATAGACTAGGGAGAAGCAAAAGACTCAAGAGTAGACTCAGAAACTGCAGTCTCGCCAGCAAGGACCGAGCCAGCTTGGCCCCTGCTCTGAGTTGGCCTGACCCCCACACCTATTTTCAGGACTTAGACTTGGGGAGCCAGGAGACAGCAAGGATCTGGCACATGCACATGGCAAGACTTGATAGACCTGGCCTGGGATAGATTCTGATCTACACACCATCCTGCGCTCTTAAAATGCATCTCCCTGTAGCATGAAAATAGGCATGGGGCATGCCCCAGCAAAGGTGGGGGCCTGTAGGCCTGCTGTCTTTGGCTCCATCTCCCATCAGCCTTTTACCAGCATGATATTTCACCACAGGCCTCAGCCGTGGCCATGATCAAGACAGAGAAGAAAATCCTTACAACCCCAAAAGGGGCTCCTACTGTGGTCAGCCAAGAAGAATCACATACCAGCCTCACCTTCCATGCAGTTCCTCCCAGGAGGACAGGGATTACCCACAATCCTCAGGCCACCCTGTCCTCACAGCGAAGTTTCTTGGGTCCATTTTCATGGTTCCTGGCCCGATGGTACTTCATTAAGACCCCCAGGGATCTTAGAGTAGATTCTGCTAGCTCCTGACCTGCTGGGGGCAGCCACAGTTGGGTCCCATTTCCCTACATGCCCCTCATCCAACAGTTGACCAGGGATCAGGATGCATCTCCATGGGAACAGTGAATGTCTTAGGAGTCTGACAGAGATAGAAAACACTCCCCAGAGTTCATCTGTTTATTACCCTTTTGGGTAAGTAAAGAGGAAGAGAGGATGAAGGAGGGAGGGCCCAGCTAACCTAGGCAGGTGCCCACAAAGTGCTGAAAACCATCCAAAATGAACAGCTGTTTCTGGAGATAGAGGCACACACACCCCAAAAAACACCCACACTGAGCCACCTTCCCGTGTGACTCCAGCCCGCAGTTCAGACAGTGCCACCCTGTGTCATTATGTCTGGGCCCAGGGACTTCTTGAGAGGCTGGAAGTTGAAAAAGATGGGCTTCTCAGGCATCAGGATTAGGTTGAACTTGGTCCCCACATCACTGAGATTTTGGACTTCAATTCTGAAGTTCTCCAGCACCTGAAGAAGGAGGAGGAGGAGGCGGCTCAGGAAATAGAAAGGAGGATTTGACTCTCCTGGGTCTCACAGTCACACTCACACACACACACACACACACACACACACACACACACACACACACACATACACACACACACACTCACACACACACACACACTCACACACACACATCACCTGTAGGTGCAGGGTCAATCTGTTGAGTATGATCTAAAAAGAACATGCCACAAACTATTTAGCCTCTCGCTGTGTCTAAATAAGCCCTGCGCGCTCTGTTCCGTGGATTTAGCCTTTGACCTTAACTGGTCTATAGCAACCTCTCCCACCTCAACTCCAGAGGAGGAACAGATAGATGCTCAGGATATGTCAATGAGTAGTGTCCAAAGGAGAAGGCAGCTAAGAGTTACAGAAATGAATGAGCCCTGGCCCTGAACTCCTGGGATTCTGGGATGGAAGGAGGAAGGTCAGTGACATCTCTGGGGCCAGGGAAATCCCAGGGCGTTGATGTGTCCCAGAGCCCTCCTCACATTGATAAGTAAGATGGTCATCTCCAGCTCCGCAATCCGCCGGCCCAAACACTGTCGAACACCCCAGCCGAAGCCCAAGTACCGGAAGTGGGTGGTATTTTTGCTTTTTTCCAGCCAACGAGTTGGGTCAAACTTGCTTGGATTGGTAAAGAAGCTCGGTTCCCGGCCCATGGCATAGAGAGCAACCTGCACCAACATCTAGGAGCAAGGAGACAAGGCCTGAGCAGCTCCAGCTTCCCACACTCCCGAGTACAACCCCAGCCCCAGCTTCCTCAAGTCCCTGCTCTCAAGTCTGGCTGTCCAGCTACCCAAGACAGGACAGGGCATGGCCTTCTGCCCTCTGTGTAGCTTCAAACAAGGGCCCTGCCCCTCCGTGAGCCCTGATGAAGGCTGAAGACACAATGCTAGAGATAACCTGCAAGGTTTCCTATACTGTTTTTGACCCTGCCTCAACCTCAATCCAGAAAGACCAGTCATGTTAGCCTCCTGACTCTGGCCTCCAGAATTCATCATGCCCACCACCACTACTGTTCACACAGACAGACTGTTGCTGCTGAGGACTCCGCCAGTGCCCAGCATCTAAGCCTTTCTTAGACAGAAGCCCTCATCACCGCCAGCTGCCTGCAACTGAAGCCTCCTCCCTCTCCTCTGCCATCTGACTGACAGAGCTCTGAGTCCTACCTTGGCAGGAATCCTGTAGTCACGAATCACCAGGTCGTTCACAAGATACCTCTGCAAGGTCACGGAGATGGGGTGGAGTCTACAGAAAGATGACCCTCAGAGATAAATGGTCCCAGATCCTGGAGCCAGGCCATAGCCTCCGCCCCGACTCCCACACCAGCCTGGAATTTCAGCCCCCCACTGTAACACCCCAGGGAAAAACTAAGTCAGAGCTCAGTTCTAGTTCTCTCTCCCGGGTCCTGCTTGTCCCTTCCAAACTTCTCACTTCCTGATTCTAATCTCCTCCACTAGCCCATCCTTGGAACCCTTCTCAGGGGGTTGGGTGTAGGGAGCATAGGTATACTGGACTTGCCTCAGTGTCTCCTTGATGCCGGCTTTGAGGAGTGGGACCAACTGCACCATCTTGACCATGTCTCCCTGAGCCTGGCGCCTGGCAGCCAGAACCTCTGCCCGCAGCATCTCCTGTACCTTCAAGTTGTGTGCCATCTCGTAAAGGTTCCACTGCAGGGTCATGGAGGTCTAGTGGAAATACATGGATTGTGAAAGCCAAGAAGGCCTGTTAGTTCAAGGTACCCCAGTGTCTAGACCCACATTAAAGATCCCCTCTCTCTTTTACTCTCAACCCCCATATCCAAGACCATTTACAACACCTTTGAAAGATCAATGTTCAAAAAGGTTTTCCCAGTGTCTAGGAAGGGAGTTTGTGATGTAGTGCGTTCGTAGATGGCTTGCCTGACATACAAAAGACCCTCAGTTCAACCCCCAGTATCATATAAACTAGCGTTGGTGCATTTGGGAGGCAGAAGCATTCAGAACTTCAAGAGCATCCTCAGCTACACAAGTTCAAGGCTAGCCTGGGCTAGCCTCAAAAAATAGCTAGTGCCCAGGAAGGGATAGTGAGAGCAGGATTTGTCTCTGTCTTCATCCTGCATGTCACCAGCTCTCATTTATCTCCTAACAAATAGTGTCCTCCTCCAGAGGACTCCAGAGTCTTCCAAAAAATGACATTTATACCTCTGTAAGGCTTGCCCACCCATGTTGCTGGTCATAGTGGCACACGCCTTTAATCTCAGCACTCAGGAGGCAGAAACAGGTAGGTCTCTGGGTTCAAGGCCAGCCTGGTCTACAGAGTTCCAGGAAAGCTCACCTATAGCAATCTAAACATCAGCATTTACCCCAGCAGCAGAGCTGAAAATAAGACTCAACCGTCCTGATACCAGTTCTCGATCTTTGCTGCAGCTGGTGCAAAAGATGTGCTGGGATTTACAAAGTAACGTCAACATGAGCCGTTGCAGGTCTTGGTCCTCCATTGGAGGCATCAGTGACCCTCCACAAACACCACAGCCCCAGACTCATCCAAGTCAATAGACTAAGTCTGTTTGAGGCCCAGGCCAGGGGCACCCTTCTTCCTGGGGTGGCGGACATGGATTGCAGACATGTTATCAAGGATCATTTTTCTGTCCAAGAGGCTTAAACATAAACACTTCTTTCTTCCCAGCAAATACAAAAGTGAAAAAAAAAAAAAGTCATTACTTCTTGGCTTAAAGTCCTAGCTCCTCAAAGCCTCCAGACGATGAGCAGAGACTCCAGCCTGACCCAGAGACACCTGCCTGCGGCCACCCTCACATCCCTCCTACAACCTCTTCAACACACAGCTCATGCCCTAGCTACACAGAGCTGCAGACACTAGGGATCCTTCCCAAGGCAATTCCTCCTCCTCCTCCTACCCTTCCTTTATCTACCCAGAAATCAAATAAACTCCTTGAAAACATTGATCACATGTGTATTTACCTCAGAGCCTCCAAGTATCTACAGAGTAGGCACCTGAGATAGTTATCAAACAAGGTAACCCATTCCACTCCACTGGCTGTGTACCTCTGCCGCGTTACTTAAGCTCTGCACCACTGTTCATCTAAAGAGAAAAGATGATAGCAATATACCTCACCTTGTCACAGGGCCTTCGTGTCTGTTGTCACTACAAGCACAGACTCTAAAGTTGCCCAATAAGCAACAAAACACAAGATCAAAGTCTGGAAACTTTTAAGGAAGGCAGTCTGGAGAATCCACCCAGAACCTGAGCCTCACTGTCTACATCCACATCTCTGCCTTTTTACGACCTTCAACTCTGAATCAGATTCTTGCTCAACTCTGTTCAAAAACATCATCTGATCACTTAAACAACATCTGTAAAAGCTGGTGCACAGGGTTGATTAGCCTTGTTTGCCTACTCTATCTCTTTTCTTTCCAGGCTGAAGACACCAAGATAAGAGAAATTTAGATGGTGTTGAGATTCCAAGAACAGAATCTTGTAAGCTAATCACCTCATGATGGGCTTGCTCCACCCCAGTTACCACAGTTGGAATTAAAACAAACTGCCTCCCTGGGAGGAATCACATGACCAACACTAAATATCCCCCCACACACAAGCAACAATTCTCCTTTAGACACTCCCAGTGGTCAATAGCTGTACATGTCTCTTCCATCTAGCCCTGTGACATGTGACAGACATGTTAATACCCCTGCTTCCATCCCCAAATTCACGTGACCTCGTTTTTTGTTGTTGTGATTTTTTTTGTTTTGTTTTGTTTTTTGAGCCAAGGTTTCTCTGTGTAGCCCTGGCTGTCCTGGAACTCACTCTGTAGATGAGGCTGGCCTCTAACTCAGAGATCTGCCTGCCTCTGCCTCCTGAGTGCTAGGATTAAAGGTGTGCATCACCAACTGTCCGGTCATCCCAGCTCTTAATATCTCATAAAGTGACAACGTTTAGATGCACCCTTTAAGGTGACTATGGGGTAAAGAGGGGCATTGGTGAGCTGTAGCCCAGTAACCATGCCCTAAAGAGGAAGAAGTCAAGATAGCACACAGAAGGAAGTCCAGGTGTAGACATGAGGAAGATGGCCACCTTCATGCCTCAGAATGAATCAGTCCTGTTCACACCTTGATAATGATTCCAGATTCAAACTGTGAGAAAACAAATGTCTGTTGTTGAAGCTAATAACTAATCCGTTATCATGACTTAAACTCCCAAGACTGCCAGATGCCTGTCTCTGAACTGAGGATACTGTAATTCCAGCACTTGGAAGTGCTCTAAGACAGGAGGCCTGGTGTGAATTCAAGGCCAGACTGAGCTGTAAAGTCATTCCAGGCCCACTTGCACTATAGAGTGAGACCTTGTCCAAAACAACAATAACCCAAAACCGTACAAAGGGTCTAAAAATGCAGCTCAGTTGGTAGAATGCTTGCCTAGCATGCATGAAGCCTTAGATTTGGCTCAGCAGTTAAGAGCACTGGTTCCTCTTCCAGAGAACCTGGATTCAATTCTTAGCACCAGATGGTGGCTCACAATTGTATTGTCAGTTCCAGGGATCTGATCCCATCTTCTGGCCTCCCCAGGCACTAGGCACTCACATAGTATACACACATATCTGCAGGCAGAACACTCATACACATAAAAACAAAACAAAACCAAATAGATAAAAGCAAATTATTTAAAGAGTCAAATATGGTGATAGCACCCCTGTAACTCCTAAATTCAGGGAGTAGAGACTGAAGAATAAGGAGTTGAAGGCCATCCTGACTACATAGTAAGTTCAAAGCCACCCTGGGCTATATAAAACCAATCAAAATTCTATGCAGGAACGAAACCTAAGTTATTCCTTTCTTTCTCCCAAATGCATCAGTCTCAGATCTTGGCCTATGGGTGGTAAATTGTATTTTGTTTATGGTAGAACTTTGGTCCTACCCTTCTAGGAGACCACTGTTTAGGGCCCAGCACCGAGAGAAACATATCATACAGGAGTGTCCAGCCCCTCGCCTTGAACAGTTTCAAACACAGCACGTGGGGACCAAGCAGGCTCATGCTGGGCCCCACAGCACTCACCGTGTCCACCCCTCCTGCCAGCATCTCTGTAATGTTGGCTTGGATGTTCGTGAAAGGCAGCTTGTTGCCTCCCAGGAGGCTATAAAGGATACCCGGGTATTTGCTGAAGTCTCGCTTCTGCCTTAAGTCCCAATAGAAGTTCTGGGTGTATTGATCAGCTGTGAAGCAGGAGGATAACAGAGTGAGCCCCACCCCACCCCCCGCGGTTCAGCGGGTGGGAGGGTCATCAGTCTTCCTGGGGGAAGGGAGTGGCAGCCATTTCGCTAAGCCTCTATTTTGTACTACCTCCTTAATATCTGTTTTGTCATTTAATTTCTTTCTTTACACTTTTTGTTTTACTTTATGTGTATTAACGTTTTGCCTGTGGGTATGTCTGTGCACCATGTGTGTACAATGTCCATGAAGGCCAGAGGAGGGTATCGGATTACCTGGGACTGGAGTTACAGATAGTTGTGAGTCATCATGTAGATTAGGAATTGGACCAGGGTCCTCTGGAAGAGCAGCCAGTGCTCTTAACAACTAAGATAGTTATCCAGCCCTTGTCATTTAATTCTTGATCATCCCCACTCTTTGTGTGTGAAAGAGAAAGAGAGAAAGAGAGACAAATAGAGAGGTAAGATACAACCTCAGCCGCTGTACCTCAGGCACCTCGTTTCTTTGAGGTGGGACCTCTCAATTGGCCTGGAGCTCACCAAGTAGCCCAGGGCAGCTGGCCAGTGAACCTCAGGAACCCACATGTCTCAGCCTCCCCAGCATTGGGATCACAAGCAAGCAGTGCTATGAGTTAATGTGAGTTCTGGGAACTGACCTCAGCTCTTCACACTTGCAAAACAAGTACTTTAGCAACTGAGCAGAAATGGTTGCCCAAGATTATATTGGTACTGATGGCCAAGGGGACATTAGATTCCAGCACACTCCAGTTCACTTTTTTCATCACCCTTACCTTTTGATGCCTCCTAGCCCTCCCCCGAAGCCTCCTGTTGCACAGACAACCATGGTTCAGACACTGGCCCTATGGATAATGAGCACCTTTCTAAAAAGGATTTATTTTTAAATTAAGTGTATTGTGGAGAGAGAGAGAGAAAGAGAGAGAGTATGTGTGTGTGTGTAAGCGTAGGTGCCTGCAGAGGCCAGAAGTGGGTACATTAAACCCTCTGGAGCTGAAGTTACAGGCAGTTGTAATTCTCCTGCTGTGAGTCCTGGAATTCAAACTGGGTCCCCTGTAAGAGCAGTAAGTGTCCTTAACTGCTGAGCCATCTCTCCAGCTCCTAGTCGTGAGCTCTTTTAAGGAGCACCACGAACATCTTTCTCCCCCTTCTCCAGGGTTGGGAGGACTCATCTCCAATAGTCAGCCTGTAGCCCTGCGGACACCCTGCTCACCAGAGGTTTTCTCCCACGGTAAGCTCACTAATGTCCATTGGCTAATCTTAGACTAAAGAAGCAGCCAGAGGTCAGGCATCCACGTGGACACGCTCTCTGTTTGGTAGCCCATCTCCTGAGCCCTGCCAGAGGAGTCCTCACCTTTATTGAAAATCACATCCCAGGCGTCCGCATGGTCCTTCCAGGTCTTAGTTCTGAAGAGTCGAAACAGGTCTGGAGGCAGGCTGAGCATGGGGACACTGGTGTGGAACATCTGATAGACTGCATCGATGAACCGCTGGGACTCAGGGTCCACGACCTCCTCCAGCATCCCCAGGCGCTCCCCAAACACAACACTGGTGATGGCTGCGGTGGGAGGCTGAGGCTGAGGACCCTTTTCCAACCTGGGGATCTGAGAGCCTCAGCTCCCAGAATCATCTCCACCCAAGCCCACCACACACAGGCGCTCTCTCCCTCATCCTTAGTTCCCTCCAGCAAAGAAACTGAGACCTGAGCCCAAGGGGTGGAAGAAGCTGCCCTTCTGGCTAGGTCCCTCAGAGGGATGTAGGGGAGACCCTGAAAAGGATGCTTTCGTGGGAAGCACGGACTCCACCTGAGCCAGAATGGGGCTGTCCAAGACGGATTTTCCTTTGTAATTGCCTGGATTCAGAACATTACACAGGGGCTGGGAACTTGGTGTGTCAGTCTTTGAGTTACCCAGGTCTCAATCTGGATAGAACTAAAAGATTACAACAACTTTCAAGTTTTCTCACTACCAAGTAAAGGAGTTAAATTCCCTATGAAGCCCAGGGCGCCCCAGATCCTCTGCAAGCGCCACCTGATCACTAAGTCGTATGCACATACTGTTCCCTCTCTCTGCTGCCTAACTTCCTTAGCCAGTCCAGGTAACTTCTAGGTGTCCATCAATGCCCAGGTCAGGTCTACCCAGCTGGCCTCCCTTCTCCTGCTCAACCTCAGAGGTTTCGAGGAGAGGGAGACTTGAAGCATGAAGGACCAGACCAAGCCCTGGCTTTTGGAGGGTGGTGGCATGGAGGACCTATGTTTTGGGGACCCCCACAACATGAATGTCGGATAAGAGGGACCTGGCTACCCGCTGAGCGATTGATAGTGCAGACTGTGTCCAAGAAGCAAATCAACACAGTGGTGGGTCCTGGGTCTCCAGGTAAGAGGGTGAATGCCTGCTCCCCGCCCATCCCCCACTCCTGCCAGCCAAGTGCAAGATCCTTACACTCAAAGGCAAAGCGGAAAAGGTCATCACTGATGTCCCCTGAGAAATTTCCAGAGTTCTGCTGCTTAATGCGCCTGTGCAGGACTTTAACAAAGTCCTGAGCTACACCTTCCAGCAGGGGCACGAAGTTCTTGATGACTTCAGGCGCCATCACCTCCTGGTTTAGGACGACTCGGTCTTTCTTCCAGGCATCCGAACTCCTGGGAAACACAGGTCCCACCTCGTGGTCACAGACCCCAGACCCAACACAGAGGGACTGGCCAAGCCCCGGAGTCTGTGGTATCACTGCCTCTCCTCCTCCCCCCCTGCCTGGCCTGGCCTAGGAGCGAAGAATGGAAGATGGTGACAGAGAACAAAACCTTGATTGCCCTCCGCTCTGGCTGCACTCACCACCAGGAAATGGAACACTTATCACCAGGACCACATCTCACCCTTGAAGTAACTCCAAGTGGGCCCAACTAAGCCTGCTTGTGCACGTTCCCCCGCCTTTGCCCAACTTTGCCACCGAAGGCTCCTCTTCATCATCTTTCTCCTTCCCACACAGGTGAAGATGACTGACCTTTCCTCCCCCAAAGCATCCTAGTATTCACTGTGTTGGGGCTCTCAGCTACTTGGAGTCATTTAACTAAAGCCCAAGTTTAGGAACAGCAAAAATGTCTCAGGAGATAAAGGCATTCACCACTGAGCCTGAAGGCCTGAGCCTGGCAACCAAGCTCTTTTTGTAATTTGGGGAGTTTGTTTGTTTTAAGAATGTGGTTGTGAGTTGGCAGGATGGCTCACTGCTCTTGCAGAGGAGCCAAGTTCAGTTCCCAGCACCCCAGCAGGGCAGCTCACAACCACTTATAACAGCTCCAGAGATTCGATGCTCTCTTCTCGCCTCCAAGGACAGCTCTGTACACATGGCATTTGCTCACACAGACATACACACATAAATCAAATGATAAAAATAAAAACTTTTTTAAAGACAAGTTTAGAGTTTGGGGGCAAAGAATGTTGTAAACTCATGGTCCCCGCTCACCTTATTCTCCCATGGACACCCTCGCCCCCTTGAGGACACCGTAGCCTGAATCTCTCGCCCCTTTGTTGTGTACGGTTTTAATGAAATCATTGTACATTGCATATTTCCATGTTTTTAAAATACCTGTCAGATTTGGGGGTACATCCCTTCTCCACTCAGTTTTACATGTCAGAACAGTTCCTTTGTGGACCCAAGTCCACACTGTACGTTGTGACTGCTATGTGCGACCTTCCTCTCATCCGCCATCCTCTCATGTCAAACATCTAGGCGGCTGCCTGATTTCTCTATCATAACTGGGAGAAACATCTAGTCTATGTCCCTGTCCCCTGAGAGGAAACATTCTGTAGCATATATCCTTAAAGTTAGAAACACTGTGTGAATCGCAGCCTCCATAGTCCCGTTGATAGTCAGGCTTGGGAGACGGCGTGCAAACACTGTCCACACAGAGGGTGGCTCTCGCCACCAGGACAGAGCATCAGTTACCCCAGAGAGCTCCAGCTGCTCCAGGGCCTTGCCAACCCTTGATCTAGTCACATTTAAGTATTTCAGTGATGTTGGGTATGGTGGCATGCATCTTTAATCTTTAAGGAAGGTAGAGGCAGGCTGATGTCTTTGAGTCTGGTCTAAAAGCAACTTCTAGGAAGTTCTAGACTATGTAGAGAGACCCCATCTCAAATCAACAAAAATATAAACAAAATTTTCAGTGAAAAATTTGGTAGAAAACAGTATCTACACTTCAATGACAGATTTTGCTGTTTCTCACGGCTCCTTCGGGCTGTCAGGACCCCACTTTATTTGCCACTGTACTGCCAACACCTGGCACAAGGCCTGGTATTCGGCAGGTGCTTGGTAAAGTGCCACTTCATAGTTAAAGCAATTAGAACTTTGCAAAGTCTTCACTATTCATGAAGAACTTCAGCCTGGCATTTCTCTGGAAATAGGCAGTTTGGGTCCCTATCATCGCCATGATCGCCATCATCTTCGCCGTCATTTGCCTTATGGGATAGGAAAACGGGAAGAACCGCTCTCTCTCCACCTCCCTCCAACACCCTGCACACACACAAGGCTCAGGACTCACTTAAACAGGACCCCAATAGGTCTCTGATAATACTGATGATAGGCGACCCAGGGGGGCACAAGGTATCGTTCCGGGTTGGGACCCTCGGATGAAAAGAGCAGGGCTGCATCCTTAGGGTCCACGATGTAGACAGACTCCACATTGCCAAGCTTCTCCCTGGAAAGACAAGAGAAGCTGATGTTGCAGCGAGGTAGCCATGAACCTGGGCAGCCTGTCCTTCCCACACAACTGGTCCACAGCTTTCCGGCTGGGGACTTTCACTTCCTGGAGCCTCAGTTTCATCTGTGGGATGGAGGTGCTGAAGAGCCAAACATGACACATGTACCTATGACCGTTTGGGACTCATTCTGAGGGACAGCTTCAGGGATACTATCCTGCATTATGCAGCATACCCCAGGACCAACCTCACCCCCACCCCAAACCTTCCATTTATAATCATGTCGATTCTCTGATGGATCTTCTTGATGGGCTTGGAGCCGTGGTACACTTCCACGCCTCCCTGCAGTGAATGTCCCTAATCTCCTATGTTCCAGGCCAGCAGGTCATTGTAGAATTGTACTTCAGAGTAGTCACCCTGCCCCAGGAGTCAGATGGGATCCTTCACTCCTATTAAAGTAAACGTGCAGGGCTGGGGGATGGCTGAGGGTACTGTTCTTGCTCAGTTCCCTGCAGCCATATTAGATAGTTCTAGAGGATCTAAGACTCTCTCCTGGCCTCTGAAGGCAACTGCACTTGCATGCACATCTCCTCCCACAGACACACAGGTGCACCTAATTAAAAATTTAGAGTAGGGTAGGACAGGAGGAGAGGAGTGAGGGGGCTATGATCAGGATCTAAAGTGAATAAGTAAATAAGTAAATAAATAAATAAATTTAAACTGAATCTTTAAGTGAAACTTCAGTAAAAAAAAAAAAAAAATCAAGCCCCATTGGATGAAGCTGACAGGTGACAGGGCCCGAGGAGCATTTTGCAGACAGCCTCCAATGACATACAACTGTACATATGACCAGGTGTTCTTCTGAGAAAAACAGATTATTTTCCCCCAAAACAGGGTTTCTCTGTGTAGTCCTGGCTGTTCTGGAGCTTACTCTGTAGACCAGGCTAGCCTCTAACTCACAAAGATCCACCTGCCTCTGAGTGCTGGGATGAAAAAAAAAAAAAAAAAAAAAAAAAACAGATTCTAACAAAGACATGAAAAAGAATGACTCAGTGACTAGAGAAGAGCATTGTCCTAAAAGCTGAGGACAGTGAGCCCAGAAGAAGCCAGTCTTGAACATGCACCTTGTTAGCAGAGTCTAACCCCCAGAGCTTTGAGGCAATGCACTTGTATGTGAAAGTCTCCCCATCACACAAAAGCAACTAACTGTTACAGAGCCCCAGGAGTCTGCCTGTTGTTACACCTGCCTTTTGCCTAAGGAAGAGTCACTGAATACAGATTAAAAAAAAAAAAAACAAATATCATCTGAACATAGGACACAAATCAGGCATGCTCTCCCGCTTCCTGACAACCCCTCCTTTCCCTTCCTCCCTCCTCTTTCTCTCTTTCCTTCTCTGTAGCTGTTCTTCCTCTCTCGCGGCCTCTCCCTCCTCCCTCCCCCCTTCTTTATTTTTCCATCTCTGTCCTTCCATCTCTCTGTCCTCTCTCTTGCTCCTTCCCTCTTTATCATTTCAACACCCTCCTTCAAGTCTCTCTCTTCTTCCTCTCTCCTACTTTCCTCCCTCCCTCTCCTTCATCCCTTCTTAGAGATTACTGCTTTAGTCACAGAGGCTAAGGCCAGGGCCGTCTCCTCAAGCCATGGTCTTCCTCGGCTTGTTCATGACCTCTAGAAACCTCTCCTTCAGTGTTTTTCCAGCTTCCACTATCCAACCCTACATCCGCTGCAGCCTGAAAGCCTGAAAGTCCTTGAAATGCTTTCAGGGTCATCTCTCTCACTTCTGAGACTTGAGCCAAAGGCAATAACCTGACATCAACAGAAGGCCTGAAAGATAGATGGTCATCAAAACACTGTAGCTAAGGGCACTGAAGCCCAACGCTCACTTTAAAGTCTGTCTTCAAAATACAGCTGTCCATACTGAGGACTACTGTACTATTATTTTAAATTGTCTTAAAGAGAGGAGAGGAAAACTATTTCAGTGCGTTGGGGAAACAACTCCACATGACACATAGAGCAGTCACATTCTTAGTGGTACTCAAACACCAAGCAAGTTAAGGACGGATGCAATTTCAATTATTCATTAGTTTTCTCAGCTGCTCTCTAAAGAATGCAAAGAGCCTTCATAGTATGGGGGAGCGGGGTGGGGGGGGGAGGAACATGAGGGCTGTGCTCTAAATCCTTCTTTTATTCAGCTTGCTACCTTCTTGGCTATAAATGAACAAGCATTACCCTGACTCTGGAGCAAGGTGTCACACAACCAGATTCCCAGTACTTAAGCCTGATGGTCTATGACCAAGGTAGGTCCCTTTTTGTCCAGAAAATGGGGATGGATGGGGATGAAAACAGCAACTTCAAAGGACACAGCACAACACTCCGATGAAAGTGACTGAGGAAACAGTTAACAGAACAGGGTGCTTTGACTGAAACAGCTTGAGAGTAGGGTTAAGGATCTTGTCATTTAAGATGAAATGAACTGTCCTCAGCACTCCCTCCCAGCTGCAGCACCTTCCATCTCTTGAAGCAGCTCCTAAAGCAAAGCCCACAAGTAGACTACAGAGTTTTGACCCAAAGCAGTGTTAAGCTAGGACAGGCCACAGACCCTGAGATTTCAGAAGCCAAGGACTGCAAGGTCATTGTTCCTAGAAGGTGCTTAGGAAGCAAACTACTGCCGAGCCTGAAGCTACGGTTGGCAAGGCTGCAGGGTGGGGACCTAGCCAGTGGTCAGGCGATGGAAACCTCCTTTCACTCCCCTGAAAGGCAGAAACGGCAAACTTGAACTTTAGGGTGGCTAGAGGGTAATGGATGAAGGGGGCAGGCACTGTTTGCTCACATCCCTTCCCACCAGGAATTGTGAACATAGAGAGCCAAAGTCTTGGAGCCAGAAACAGGGAGGGTCTACGCTTCTCTTACCACCATCCCCAGCCTTGAGGAAATGAAAGCGGAAGGCAGACAGGAACAGTGAGCAGGCTGCCTGGAGCCCTGTGCCTCCCACCATGCCTGCCTCCAGCCCCTGCCAAGCTTACCTGTAAATGGGGCCATACTTCTGGAAATTCTGCAAGTGGTGGTAATGGATTCTGTGCGTGCCCTTCTCCCTCCAGAAGTGGTACAGGTTTAGCCAACCATTGTCACCGGGAGAAGGGATCTCATTAAAGGGACGAGGGCTGTTAGTGGAGATAGCGGCTCCCTTTCCAGTGGTCACCACTGGATCCTGCCAGGTAGGGCTCAGGAAAGGTTGGCAGCCTTTGATCAGCACTGAACGAAGGGAGAGTCCTTTGGCCAGCATACTGTCCCCACCACAGCCGCTTCTTGCCGGGCAAGCGCCTCCGCCCCAAACCTCCAGAGCCACACTTATAACCATCAGCTCAAGGCTGAGAGAGAAGCTGATGGGTGATGACCTTCCCCCTCCTCCCCTCCCCACCCCCGGAGGGCTGGGCCCACACAGCCCCTCCCAAACTCAGAGAAGGAACTTTCCAACTTTCTGACAGAAAGATCTGGGGTCAAGCTAAGCAAACACAGGCAGAAGGGCCTCTGACCTTAGTGTCCACCCTATGGGTCACCAAGACCACTATCTCCCAGATGCCCTGAAAGGTAAGTTTACTATCTCCACCTTCAGGGGAAGAAAATGAGGTTTCCGTTGCCTGCGGTTTTACATGAGCAAGGCAGTCTGCTTGGCCCTAGGTGAAGTCCAGGTGCTGACAAATATCCTCTAAGATGAGAGATAGCCTGAGATCACATGTCAGGAGGGGCTGACCACCTGGCCAGTTTTAGAACAGCAGACATCTTTCTTGTGGACCCAGGACTTACAAATGGTTATTCATTAACTGATCTTGTACAGTTCTCTAATTCTTGAAGTTCTACTATTTTTCCTTGACAAACAGAACATACTCCATGTGCTTTTAAAAATGTTCTGATGAGCCAGTGTTTCTATTATTATTTTCATTTTGCCCTTAAGATCCTCCTGCCTCAGTATCCTGGGATTAGACATATGCTCTTTCTTCTTTTGCTTTTAAAATGGGAATCACTATGTTGCCTAGCTTAGGCAACCTGCCTTTCTCTTGCTCCCAAGGACCTGAGATTTCAGGTCTGTATGTTCTACCACATCCAGTCCCACATGTTCTTTCTTCAGCTAATGTTCATATATGTCAAAACTCACTGAGCTACATACACCCTTGTCATTGACTTAAATAGGGTCTCACTGGGTGGCTCTGGCTAGCCTGGAACTTGTTATGTAGACCAGGCTGACCTCAAATTTCTAAGAGATCCACCTGCCTCTCCGCCTCTGCCTCTACCTCTGCCTTCTGAGTGCTGGGATTGAAGGCATGGTCATCATGCCTAGCTCTTGTCAGTCTGTTTGTTTCATTTTATTGAATGTTTTTCCATGAAAATGCTAATAAAGATTTGTGAGGTTTTTTTTTCTAACAAATTATTTTTATGAAAAACAGGCTGTCTATAAAAAGAAACCCCCAACTCATTGAGTTTTTTAAACCCAAACTAAGCTTTAGCACAGCTTTTGCCCTCCTCAGGTACTGTGATGAGAGTGGGTTGTCACTGTGGGCAGAAGGCAATCCACCTTGACCCTGAAAAAAATTCAGGAGGCATTAGGTATAGTTGTCTGGGAGGTTCACAGTCATCCTAGGCTATAAATTTGAGGTCAGCCTGGGCTATACGAGGGTCAATCTCAAAAAATGGGAGGGATGGGAGAAGAAAGAGGGGGAGTGTGATTATGAATGTGGGAGGGCAACTGGACTCCTGTGGCCATGTGTTGTCACTAGCATATGGCAGGGAAGGGACAGAAATTCATTACACTGGGTCCTAGCAAGGATAACAGCCCATCATGCCTGAGCCATCTTCCCACTGATTCAGGTTGGCAGCCATCTGACTCTCTACTTACCAGGCCAATTAACAGTCTTGGCTTTCATCAAAACTGGGTATCCTGAGCTGAGCTTTCTAGGTGTGAATTCCCATGCCTCTTCTCAGGGCAGAAACTCACTGCCCTTCTTCTGAGCAAAATAAGGAAAGTCCAGACTGCACACAACAGCAGAAAGAAGCGAAGAAGCCAGGTGGGAGGGGAGAGTGAGCAGGTGAGGCAGGCCAGAGCTGTGTCAGAGGACAGAAAGCCAGGGTCCACGGAGACAGGAGACCACCTTCATGGAAAGTTCCTTCCAGTGACTCCATGATGATGAATCTTGGTTTCTTGGAGGAGAAACCAAGGCCACACAAAGACACCCTGGGGAATGAATTTGCATCTGAGGATCTGTCTTAATCTCTGCTAAAGGAAGAATGTGCCCTAGGAAGTAGGACATGGGCCTGGTCCATCTGCCTGAAGCTTATCCTACAGGCTTCTTGTATTCTGACCTTCAGACCATTGGCCATGGATTTCTTTCTTTTTCTTCTTCTTCTTCTTCTTCTTCTTCTTCTTCTTCTTCTTTATTTTTTATTTTTAAAGATTTATTTATGTATTATGTATACAGTGCTCTGCCTACATGTATACCTGCACGCCAGAAGAGGGCACCAGATCTCATTATAGATGGTTGTGAGCCACCATGTGGTTGCTGGGAATTGAACTCAGGACCTTTGAAGAACAGCCAGTGCTCTTAACCTCTGAGCCATCTCTCCAGCCCCCCTGGATTTCTTTCAAAGCCTTTTAAACATGCTTTCTGTGAGTAGCAGAAGTGTCATCTAACAGGAATTAAGAGGCCTGCACTCAGGAACACAGATCAGTGCCCTAGAGATGACAATGGTTGTTAGAAAGAGCATTTAAGATTGCTCAGCCTGGGCCAAGACCCCTAGGTCTCACCTGTGTCTGTGGAGTGAACTGGATGCTTGCCATGCCCAAGGCGCTCTGCATGGTTCTTCTTCATCCTCACAACCATCCTCACCAGGTAGGTTCAGACACTTTGCCTGAATTGCAGAGGAGGAAACTGAAGCTCAGCCAAGATGGCTACTTGCCCAGAGTCACAATGTTAACTAGTAAGACAGGAGGATTCAAGTCCAAGTTGTTCCTGGTCGAGGACTTGGCTCCCAAGCTCCCTCACCACAATGCTGAGAAGTGGACCTGGGATACAAATAAGGACAGTTGACATTATAACCCTGCAAGCCAGAAGCTGATGGCTGGATTATCTGATGTCACAGGGCCATTTCTGTCAGCTCCCATTGTAAAAGATGAGAAAAATGAGGTCTAGGAAGGAGCAGAAACCTTCAGTGGGTTACTAGAGTACAGAGGGATTAGGTCTTTGGGTCCCCATAGAACCACAAGGGCCCAGTCAGGGGATGGCTCTTCCCCGGGTCTCCTGCGTACCAGCCTCCTGTCACAGTCTCCTCCAGCTGAGATTGCCAGCTGATATTGGAGGACAAGGCACCAGGAGAGAAGGAGGAAGTTTCAGTCTTTTCTGGCCCTGGAGAGATTCAAAGAAGCAAAGGAATTTCACCTTAGAACCTGATTCCTCGTCATCCCTCTTCTAATACCTCGGAGTTTAGCTGACTCAGGAGGCTCCTGTGTCCACAGAGCTAAGATCCATGGTCAGGCCATAGGCCGACTCCTGGACCTGGCAGATCGAGCTACCACGAGCTCTGCAGCTCAGTTCCTCCTCCACATGCAAGGCTTTCAACTCCGCCATCCACCACCCCAAACCCAGACTCATCCTCCAGCCCAGCCCAGCCCCTCCACACACCCCACACCTACCATCTTCCCAGAATGCCTCCCTCAGTCACCAAAGGAGTAGTTAAGTCAACAGAAATAAGCCCACCTGATAAACATGTATTCATCAGAAAACACACCTTCCACGAGCAGTGCTGCCTGACACTTTCTATACTAGACCTGTTTTATATTGAAGAATATAATGACTTCCCCTTTCTTATCTGCTGATCAACTAGCCATTAAAACACTTCCCGGGGCTGGGGAGATGGCTCAGTTGGTAAGGTGCTCACTGCACCCGCAGAGACTGGCAACCCTCTAAAAGCTGATTTCAGGCACCTGTGACTTTAGCGCTGGGGAAACAGAAACAGGACTGCTAGAACTTGCTGCCCAGTCAGTCTAGCCAAATTGGCAAACCCTGGTTTCAGTAAATGACCCTGTCTTAAAAACAAAAGTAGATAGTGATTGAGAAGGACATCTGATGTAGACTTCTGGCCTACACACACACACACACACACACACACAGTAGGGGAACAAGCACATGTACACAGACATACCAAATAAAACACATGTAAAAGACAGAGCAGGTTGATGACTGCTTAAGGCTGGGGACTTGGGAGAACTTGGGGGTGATACATAAAGAATATTGGGGGTTTTAAGGTAGTGAAAATGAAAATGGTCTAAAACTGATGTTCCCAATGGCTGTGTTGTGGGTATTAATATTTACTATTGATATGTTTTAGTTAAGCAGTGGTTATTCCCAAATCACCACACAGAGACTGGGATTTATTTAATTAACCTAGAGCACAATGCTGGGCAATGATTACTCCATCCTAAACCTTCAAACCCACATAGTTTCCTACCATTCAGATTGTACCCATTATACTTGTTTTTAGTCATTTTTTTAGGTCTGGTTCATCTCTCCACGTGGTTCCAAGTTCTCATCTGCTCACCTCTCCTCCTGCTTCCTTCCTTTTCCTCCTGCTCTGGACCAGGATGTCCCACCCCCTCCTCTCCATTGCTAAGCGTTGTGGCAGGTTGTTTTAACTGACAATACAGAGAACAAATGGTGGCATGTTTACACAAACTTGAGACACCTGATGCTTAGAATAAGCATCACAATGCAATGTCCAGATTGAAACCAGAGAGTGGGGGAGAGAAATCAGCATTTGAATGAACAAGGGTAAAACGTATACATTCCAAAAGAACATTATACCAACATGGCTGTAAAAGTGTACATATAATAAAATCATTAAAGGCTCTGAGAGATGTCTCAGCAGTTAAGATCGCTGGCTGCTCTTCTAGAGAACCTGGGTTTGGTTCCCAGCACCCACATGGCAGCTCACAACCATCTGTAACTCCAATCCCAGGGAACCCAGCGCCCTCTCTGGCCTCTAAGAGCACCATGGAGGAACATAGAACACAAACATACATGCAAACAAAACATTCACACAGAGAAAATAAAAATAACTAAACCTTTTTTTAAAACAACAAACTTTTAGTTATATACTTTAAATGAGTCAGTTGTCTGGTCATGGAGGTGTGTCTCTGTAATCCCAGCAATGAAGAAGCTAAGGTAGGAGAATCACAAGTTAGGGGATAGCCTGGGCTGCATAGTGATTTTTGAGGCTATCCTGGATATGCAGAAAGATGCTGTGTCAAAAATTAAAAAAGATAAACAGGAAAATTGAACAGTATGTAAATTTGCTCTACAGGGCTGTCAGCCAGCTTACCAACAGCTTCTGGGGCCACATGTGGTAGTGACAGTTGTCCTTACAAAGATAATGCTTGACCCAAGATTCCAATAATGTTTGAATCACTTCCAACAAATTTAAAGCAGCCTTTTTTTCTTTTTTGCAGAAAATGAGCACTTATCATGAACAGCTGTCACACTCCCTGAGGGAACGACCGCTGTCCTACCAGCCACAGACTTGCTGATAAAGGCAGGCTACGGAAGAGGGCTGGTTTTGCATCACTAATGGCCTTGAGCCTGCAATGACGTCAGCCAGGAATAACTGGCATGAGCCTCACAAAGAAAGGCAGGCCTGTGGTCTCTCTGGGGATACTATGAATAAAGGGAAGAGCCAAGCTAAGTGTGTTTTAAGAACCAATTCCTTTGTTTGGTGCTATCCCAGATTCCTGCCCAGGGAAGGAGTCTGGATTGCCATGACACGGGACCTAGGCTCAAACCTCTGCTGTGGAGCAGCAACTCCTAAAATGGCACAGGCTGGAGCTTAGTCCCTCAGCCTATCCATGGTAGCATCACCAAGTTCAGGGTAGGCAAATGAGACACAGGGAGAGTTTTCTGGAGGCTTCCAGGAACAAGCTTCTTCCATCTCCAAAAGAACATGCAGGAAGCCAGCATTCTCTCCCCAGACAAGGCTAAGAAGCTGGTGCTCCATGACGTGTGGCAACTTACCCGGAAGGTTGGTGGCTCCAAAACAAGTGCTGGTTGCCTCCTGTATTTCCTGTCAGCGGGCAACCGGGAGCAGAGCTCCTCTTGAGGGCCCCCTGTCAGCCCAGGCTCAGCTGGAGCCTCAGGGCCAGCGCATGAACTGGCTGTCCTGGCTTGGCCATCCCTCAGGACATTTCAGTGGCTGTTAGTAACCCCTGGCTTTCCCTAGCTCAGTTTCTCACCTCAAGGGCAGCTGGTGTGTCCTTCTCAACATGGTAGCCACCCACCCCCACCCCCACCCTCAGCACAAAGGTCCTGATCTTGAGAGAGCTGAAGGCTATTCTGAGGGAGCAGACCATCACTTCTACTCTGCCTATGCTAAAACAGAGGGTAATTGGGATTCACCGTTGAAAGGAAGTGCAGGAGAACCTGTGGCCATATTCATACTAAAAAAAAAGCCTGAAGCCCACAAAGACATTTTCCTTTCTTCCCAAAATTCTAGCTTTTAAAAATTCCCCCTTGTAACCAAGCCCAGTGGCATACACCTGTAATCCCATAGCTCAGGGAGGCAGAGGCAGGCAGATCTCTGTGAGTTCAAGGACAGCCTGGTCTACAGAGTGAGTCCTGGACCACCAAGGCTACACAGAGAGATCCTGTCTTGAAAAAACAAAAAACAAAACACAAAAGAAATCCCCTTGTGTACAAAACAAAATAGAAGAAATGCTTACAACCACCGAAGGTGTTAATTGGTGTGATGCACACACACACAGTCCACACACACACAGTCCACACACACACACAGTCCACACACACAATCCACACACACACACAGTCCACACACACACACAGTCCACACATACACACACACAGTCCACACAGGCCCACCATAAGGTATGGGTTTCACAGCATCAGTTAAAAAATTGTTCCCAAATGTGTCACATTATTGGCCCCTGGAGGTTTAATCCTGTAGATTTGGACTATCCTAAATGCCGAGCTACTGAGAGGAAAGTGATTAAATAAGCTTACAGGAGAGTTACAGGATCTATGCTGACCAAAGCCAAGCACCACTGAGTTTGCTCTCTGCTACAGCCCTTGTACTTTCAGGGAAGTGTCAAGAAGAAACTTAGACACTGCAGTTACTGTCTCCCGGGGGCAAACCTGTGTTGACTGAAATACAGCCGGGATTATCGGTAAAATGAGAATTTTGCCGCCACTTTTGTAGCTGTTAGCCCTCAGTTTGTTTTGTTTTAGATTCTTTTATTGGCTTTTGTTTGTTTGTTTATTTTGAGACAGGGGCTTACTGGACCCCTAGCTGGTATGGAACTTCCTATGTAAACCAGGCTGGCCTTGAACCCTCAATGGCCACCATGTCAACAAGGTAGTGATGAGAAGACCACTTAAGATTCGTTCCTCTCCAGCTGGAAAAGTGGCTCAGCGGTAAAGAGCATTGTCTGAATGCTTTTAAAGGTCCTGAGTTCAATTCCAGCAACTACATGGTGGCTCACAACCACCTAAACTGGGATCTTATGCCCTCTTCTGGCCTGCAGATAGAGCACCCATACATAAAATAAGTACGTAAATCATCAAAAAAATATGTCTATGTATATGTAAAAGATTCATTCTTCTCATGCTCTCATAAGAATGCCTACCAAACATGCTGAAGTTAACCCCACGCTGTATTACGCTAGGTTCCTTTCTTGCTCAACAGGTATCAATCTCTGGGAAGCATTGGCCCCTAATCCTCAGGAGTAATCTGACCACCTTACATCAAACTCCCTTTGCACCACTTCATAGCAAGGCCTTAAGGACTTCTGAAGAACACACTTCCAGGAGACTGTGTTCGGGATTGTATTTCAGAGCTCTGTGAGTTTGAGGCCAGCCTGGTCTACACAGGTCTTACTACATGGTAAGAATCTGTCTCAATAATAATAAAATTTACATTTAAAACTTAAGCAGTGAACTTGGTCTCTGTATTCATGAAACTAGTTTTCCACGAAGACGGTGGAAGCTTCTAGTAAGTAGGGCCTAGTTAAAGCAGGAGTAAACAATTGTCCAGAGCCACTGTCCACTGTACAAAAGAGCAAAGTTCATCCATTTAATGTTTTACAAGTAGCTGCAAAAAGTAAAAATACAACCAGCCTTGGTGGGACATCCAAACTGTTAATAATGACCAAGGAGCGGTCCACATTAGGGCAGCAGCTGAGCCCCCCACCCCCATGCCCAATGGACACTAACACACTACACACAAAGCCTGACTTGGCAAGTGTTGATGTCTGTTAATACCGGCAAAGTTGAGGGAGCAAGGAACTACTTCTGTAACGTTTTGGTGTCCAGACAGTAAAGTGTAGACTGTCCCCAGGGTCAATGCACACTCCATTAACCACACAGAAGGAAGTGGGTGTGTTATTCATTCTTCTTTGCTTTTGGCTTCTAAGGCCTATTTATCTCGCCCTTGTCCATCCCAATATAATTTTTAAATGAATTCCAAAAAGCAACAGCACAAAAGACACTATCAGGTAAGAGACTTGCTGTCCAACTCCGAAAGAGAAAGGACGCTGGTGATCACGACCAAAAGTACTTTAGGCTCCTCTTCCTGTTGAGGTGCAATAATACTTCTGACTGACTTATCTTTTAGTTAATCAGTAGTCATTCCTAAACAGCGGCATACCCAAATCACCACACAGAGACAGGAATTTGTTTAATTAAACTAGAGCACAGTGCTGAGCAATAGTTACTCCATCCTAAACCTCCAAGCCCGCATAGTTTCCTCCCATTCAGGTTTCACCCATTATACTTGCTTTTAGTCATATCTTAGGTCCAGTCCATCTCTCCTGCCGATTCTGCTTCCTTCTCCTCCCCTCTCCTGGCCAGGATGTCCCACCCTATATTCTCCATTGTACACAATTGGCTGGTTGGTTGTTTAATTGGCAATACAGAGAACAAATGGTGGTATGTTTACACAAACTTGAGACAGGTGGTACTTAGAATAAGCATCACAATACAATGTCCGAATTGAAACGAGATAGTGGGGGAGAGAAATCAGCATTTGAATGAAAAAGGGTAAATTTTATACATTCCAAAAGAACATTATACCAACATCTTCCTTTGGCAGAAAAAGGCATTTCCATTAGTCCAAAGCCCTGCATTGCATTTTTACTAGATTGCTTTAAGTGTCATGAAATCTTTGCTGTTCTCTAGAGGTCCATTTACTAGAGTTAAAGTTTCTAAGTGCCAGAATGGGAACAAGGTAGTCAGCCAGACACAGAGGCACAACAAAGCAGGAAGCACCTGCCATCACAGATGATCACAGATAGTAATAAGGAACAGCAGGGACCACACCCATGATGGCCTGAAAACTAGGCTCTTTCCAACACAGGACTGTGCTGGCCATCAGCGCCCTTTCTCCCCATCCTTGCAACTGCTCTTCCAGACCGGCAGTCTCCACAGCCAACAGGTTGTTGCTGCTGCTCTTATCCCCCAAACCCAAGTGCAGTCTCAAGGAGTTTGAAGTTACCCTTCACAGATGCTAGCAACCCAAGCACCAACCCCAGAAACCTAACAGCCATTCTTCGACCAAAAAGGACCAGTTTGTAGAAAGATGTAAAGACACTAGATCCATAATGTCTGTGTGAACTAAGACAGCCCTGGGCCAACCTTCCTGGAAACTTTGTATGACACAATCTCCTTAGGGCTCCAGGATGCTTAATTTCTGCTGTTTGAATCCCACTGTGAGCCTGGTAGGAATGAAGGTACCAGGCATGTGGTACCAATCACCCATGATATTTACAAGATCACCCACCTCCAGGGTAGGGGGCCATCGAGGACACTACCATCAGCTCAACAGGCACAGAGAAGATAGAAGCATACTATCTCTTGAATAAAAGAAGTCCAAAGACAATCCAGGGCTGCTGGTGGGTCCTCCCCAAACCCCAGGGGCCATCATCCTGCTTTTCCATGTGAACACTTGTCTGCATCCCCAAGGCCATCCCACAGTCCACAATGTTGCCAGAACCGTCTCCATGCTATTGACCAGAAGGAAGAGGACGTTGCAAAGAAGGCCAGCCTGGGCTGCAGAGTGAGGCCTGTTAAAAGAAAGAAGGAGTGGGGGGAGAAGGAAGGAAGAAAGGGGCTACTGAGGGGAAGAAGGGGAAGAGAAGAGAGGCAGAGAAGGCAAAGAGACCCTTCCCACACAGCTAGCTACCTACCCTAAAGCCCCACACGAGGCCAAGCATCTCACTGGCCACAACTTAACCAAGTGACACCACCTAGCTCCACAGAGCCTACAAAGAGTGGTGTTTGTTTTGGTGCTGGTGGGCCAGCTAGGCTACCTGGCTTCGGCAAGTTAGACCATATTAGCAGAGAATGGAAGGAAAGAACAGATGCTTGGGCCCAGGCTGTGTCACTGAGAAAAAGACCAATGACTGGACCCTGCCAGGCATCTGGGCTGTCTTCTATCTTCCCAGAACTTACAGGCACAGAAACCTTCCTGGAGCCCCATGAACCCCAGCAGTCATCACAGTGGCTGAACTTGTGTGGCCAAGGATGACCTTCAACTCTGACCCTCTTGCTTCTGCCGCCCAAGGATCAGGATTAAGGCCCACTGGTTTATTCAGTGCTGTATACGTGGTAAGCAAGCACTCTCCCAACTGAGCTCTCTCCCAGTACCCCGCACAGAAATTTCTGTAAGTTCTCACTTGTGGGGAGGAGGAAGCTGGTGGAGAAAATAAAGCCAGAGACAGAAGAACCGGGAGGATCGCTCTACAAAGCCCCACGGGTCACTGGCAGGATTCTCATTGTCCCACGGCTCCCAGAGACCCTGCTGCACCCCCGGCTTTCTGAAAAAAACCCTCACTGGTGTTCTCAATCACAGCCAGGCTCCTTCACTATTCCAGGTGCCTTTCCCTTTCCACCAGGGAAGAGCTCCTATGTTTATAACACTTTTAATTATAGAATCGTGTCAGAATTCTTTGTGGAACACATGGCGGAGATCCAGCTGAAATTGACTAAAATAAAAATTCATTGAAATAAATCTGAAAAGTTCAAGGGCAGAAGCTAGCATGCCAAAGGAAGTTGGTGGCCTGAACGCTCGGCCTGTACTCCCACGTCCAATTCTTTCTTCCTGGTTGGCCGCCTTCTCCTGCAGTCAACTGCACACAGCCAGGAAAAAAAGACCAGGGATCTCCCCTACCCCAAGGTCCTGGAAACTCCCGCAGCAAAGGCGGAGAAGGATCACTCTCTCCAAGGCCCGTGATCTCACTGAGGAACTGATTAGTCAGTTTGGGTCACATGCACAGTCTTTGTCCAATCACAGTGGACAGGGTTCTGGCGCCTAATAGGCCAGGCCGGGCAAGCAGAGGCCCTGCAGTCGGGGCCACACAGCACCTTGTGGCTGATGGAGAGCCTCAGGAACCCTAAGAAAAAGACAAGACAGCGACCCTCCAACGCATAAGCTGCGCAGACTGCAGACAAAATCGCACAGCATGAGGGGGTTGGGACCAGATGGACTTGGGTTCAAATCTTAGTTCAAACACTGAGAAACTGTGTGGACTTGGGAAAGTTACTTTGAGCCGAGTGAGAATTACTGTTTTCATCTCTAAAATGGATGTAACCACACCTGCCTGTCAAGGTTATGACAAGGACTTACCAGGACAAAGTGTTTGGAAAGGTCGCAAGTTCTCAAAGTAGCACAAGTAACTTCACTGATCTAAAGGCCACCCGCTGTGCCCTGGCTCAGTGTTTGAACACCACTGTACATGAAAGGCACATGTGTATCCCAGGGCTGGAGAGCAGGCTGTGGTCAGGAGCACATCCTGATCTTACAGGGAGCCTGAGTTCTATTCCCAGCGCCAACCCAACAGCTCACAACTGCCTGCAGCTCCCGCTCAGGGATGGGGGGGGGGGTGTAGGGTAGGGAAGGGTTGTGTACAGGTGTGTGTGCTTGGGCACAGGGCAAACACATGTACACCTGTCTGTGTCTGCTAGGTATGTCTGTGTGTACACATGTATCCAGGTGTGCTTGCCCATGGAGACCAGACCCCAACATCCACGTGTTTTCTTATGCATCTCCAGGTTTGGTTTTGTTGGTTGTTTTGAGACAGTGTCTCTCCGTGGACCTGCAACTCACTGTTTTGGCTAGACTGGCCATCAAGTCTGTGTGGGTGCTGGGAATCTGAACCCCGATCTTCGTGCTTGCACAGCCAGCACCTTACGTGATGACCCATCTCCCCAGCCCATTACATTCACTCCAAGTCCCTGTCATCTGTCTGCCTGTATCTACCCTCTCTGTCTAGCTCTACCTCTGTCTCCATGTCCTCTGCTTCCTTCCCTTCCTTTCCCATGCTCCCTCCACCTCAGGAAGGTATGCCTGTTAGCTTTGGTCAGCTTGGCATAGGGAAACTCAAATAAGGGATTTTCTCCATCGGCTTGGCCCATGGGCATGTCAAAGGAGGCATTTTCTTGATTAATCGATGCTATGGGAGGACCAGTCCACCGTGGGTATGCCGCCCCTGGGCAGGTGGTTGTGGTTTGTGTGAAAAAGCAGGCTGAGCAAGTCATGGGGAGCAAAGCCAGTGAGCAGCGTTCCTCCGCGGTCTGCTCCATTTCTGCCTCCAGGTTCTTACCCTGAGCTGCTGCCCTGGCTTCACCCCACGATGGACTCTGACCTGTAAGATACAATAAACCCTTTCTTCTTCCCCAAGTTGCTTTCGGTCATGGTGTTCATCCAGCAAGATATGGAAACTGGGACAGACAGTCACCTTGAGGGTAGAGAGGCTTTCCTGAGAAGGACTGAAGCATTGCCTCACTGCCTGGGCAGGGGCTGGTGACAACTGACTGGTCCGCGTCCTAAAGGAAAGACAAGGAGCCCCACGTTGGTGACTCTGCCGCTCCTCCATTCTGTTTGTCTCTGCTTCTTCTCTCTTCTAAGATGGGGTCTCTATCACCCAGGCTGGGCTCATACTCCTAGCTCATGCCATCCTGCCTTAGTCCCTGGGACTAAGTACCTGGGCCTCCCTATGGTAGGGACCAAACCTGAGGCCTTGCCCATGCTGAGCAGTGTCTCCACACCGAGTTACATCCCCAGCCCTTGGAACAATTTTTTTTATGGATCCTACTGTACTCATCTGTCCAGAAAAGTTGAAATGAAAGGAAATATGGAATATAGCTGACAGAAATTCAGGATGGGTGAGGACCTGAGGCTTAAGGGGGGGAGACGACCTGGAAACTGTCAATTGATTCAAACACAGAGACTGTAAAGGTCAAAGGACTTTATTTGGGGTCTTTATTGGGGGCAGTTCGGGAAACATGAACAGGGATTCTAATGTCTGAATCCCTGTTTCAAGGAAGACAGGGACAGCAGGAAATGCCAATCCATTACAAAGCGATAACAAGACTCTTTGAAGAAGCAACTTCTGTTGGAGTTGAAGACAAGTGTGTGACTGGGACACGGTGGCAGCTAGAAGATAAAGGAGGGAATGTAGGCATTTGGTGAATATATCTACACTGTGAGAGTTACTAACCCTTTGATATCTACCCAAGTCCTCAAGATACCTGCAGGCAAAGGGTGGCCAGCTTCACACACACACACACACACACACACACACAGACGCACGCACGCGCGGCGGCACTGGGATGGTCCTTACAGCCTCTCAACACCAGCAAATTTCTTTCAGTGCGATTTCACCCAGAGCCCTCACAAAGGATGCTCCCAGCTAGAGACCCCACGAGCGGCACTTCTGAGGGCCGGCCTCTGGGCCCCACTCACTGCTGCCTATGAGAACTTTCCCATCTGAATTTCCCACAGATTGACCTACAGCCTGAGCCCGGATCTTCATCCGCCCGCCCTGTGGGGCACCGCCTTGCTCCCAACTTGAGAGGAGAGTTGTCATGGCAGTGCAGTGCCGCCGCCAGGCCGCGGGAAGGGCACCCTGCTCCTGCCTCTAGTTCCCCGCTGTCCCCACCCTGCCTCCTTCACAGCAGCCCACACAAAGCTTTTCACCTTAGATACCGGTGACTCAGCACCCATGTGAGCCTGGGCACTTCAACTCTAGTCTGCTTCCCTCCCTCTCAAGGAGTGTATTGAAATACTAAAATTTGCTCCAAAGTTTGTTGTTGTTGTTGTTGTTAAAGGGTCGTTCTAATGTTTCTCTTGAGCCCTTCCGGCTAGAAGCGGCTGCTTTCTAATTGAGACTTCTCAAAGAGAGAGAAACCTAGCCCACACATGCTTTCAAATGTAACAAAGCTTTTATGGATACTAAATTTAGGAATTGATGAGGTTAATAAAATGTTACAGTTCCATATTTTATTAAGAATTTATTGGTTTTCTTTTGGGCAGGATCCTCATTTTAGGGCCAAGCATTTTTTTTTTATCAAGCTCACATGTACCCAGTAGTGAGTTCCTACTGGGTGAACAGCCCCAGAACCCTATGTATGGGTGTGCACACACTCTCTCACACACACACACACATGCCTCCGCAGGACTGTGGTGTGCACACACTCACACACACACACACACACATGCCTCCGCAGGACTGTGGTGTGCACACGCACTCACACACACACACATGCCTCCCCAGGTCTGTGGTGTGCACACACACTCACACACACACACACATGCCTCCGCAGGACTGTGGTGTGCACACACACTCACACACACACACACATGCCTCCGCAGGACTGTGGTGTGCACACACACTCACACACATACACACATGCCTCCGCAGGACTGTGGTGTGCACACTCACACACACACACACACATGCCTCC
>CM053747.1:47274106-47316564 GCA_028658305.1 Pachyuromys duprasi | reverse complement strand
CTGTGGTGTGCACACACACACACACACACACATGCCTCGACAGGACTGTGGTGTGCACACACACTCACACACACACACACACACACATGCCTCCGCAGGACTGTGGTGTGCACACACACTCACACACACACACACATGCCTCCGCAGGACTGTGGTGTGCACACACACACACACACATGCCTCGACAGGACTGTGGTGGCAGAGGATTTTGCAAGTCAATACAGGGATCCAGAGCAATGTCATATCACATCATGTGACAAGATTAGTACTTCTTTAAAAATTTATTTTTAGTGTGTGTGTGTTGTGTTTGCCACAAGTAAAAGGGAGCCCAGGGAGGCACCTGGATAGACTTGAGAAACTGGAATTACAGACAATTGTGAGCCAGCTGGAACCAACGCAGGTCCTCTGCAAGAGCAACAAGCACTTCTACCAATAAGCCAACTCTCTGTCCCTGACAAAGTCCTTTTTAAAATTTTTTTAACTTTTAAATTTTTTACAATTTATTCACTTTATATCCTGATTTTAGCCCCCTCCCTCATCTCCTCCTGGTCCCTTCCTCCCTCTTTCTGCCCTGGTTCCCCTCCCCTAGTCCATCGCTAGGGAAGGTCCTCCTCCCTTGCCATCTGACCCTAGCCTATCAGATCTGGACTGCCTGGATCCTCTTCCTCTGTGGCCTGGCAAGGCCTCACCATCAGGGGGAAGTGATGAAAAAGCAGGCAACTGAGTTCATGTCAGAGACAGCCCCTGTTCCCTTTACTCAAGGACCCTCATGGAGACTGAGCTCCCTATGGGCTACACCTGAGTAGGGGGGTCTAGGTCCTCTCCGTGCCTGGTCCTTGGTTGGTGCATCAGTCGACAGAGCCCTCCTTTCCTGCAGCCAGTGGCTTAAGCTGCAAAGGGCACAGAACCCAAAACAAGTGATTGTCAGGACTGACAAAGCCATTTCTTTCCTCCTAGGAAGAGTGGGTAGGGGAGGGCCACATGCCTTGGTTTCCAGAGTAGACACGGAGAAGTTGCTGGCACTTTTTCTGTGACTGCAGGCTCTACCTTCCAAGCGGGTGGCGTCGATGTGAACTGACCGGAGAGACTTCTGCATGGCACAAGAACAGTGTCCTGAAGGGAGGCTTTGAAAGGCAGGCACTGGGCACAAGGGCAAGTATCCAGGCTCCCTTCAAGTACAGATGGAAGGATGGAGGATCTGAGTCACCGTTCAGCCATGTCTGTAGCAAGGACTGAGGCAGAAAAAAAAGAAAAAATCTTCTTAGGTATCCTAACCTAAGTTGCCGGCCTCATTCACTTTAGGATGATTTGCTGAAATTTAATTTCTTACCACTAGGTGGAGCCAGTGTCCACAATAACAGAGCTGCGCACCGATGCTCGCCAAGCTGCGGTCTGAAAAAAAGTAGGTTCGGGAGGCCAAGGACTAAGGAACAGTGGGCTTCTTCAGAGCTCTTCCCCAGGACCAGTGAACTCCGTCCCAGAGTGCACTTTTTCTTTTTTAGCATAAATAGCCTTCTCTGTCTAGACTCGCAGTAGGTGGACTCAAAACTGATCCTAGCAGTCCCAAACTCCAATTTAACAGATGTTTGGGACCCAGATGAGAGGGTCCAGGGGAGTTGAACAGGACTGCTGAGAGCCGCTGCTCCCAGCTCCAGCTCCTGAGGATGGAGAGAGCCCGAATGAAGAAGTGTCACCTCCAGAAAGGGCAATCCTGGAACCGGAGGTGTGGGGCGGGTCTCCGCCAGACTTCAAAGTCTACGTGGGCACAGGCTCTCCGGAGGCTGTGGGCTTCGGCACTGCTCTGGGAGAGCCGGGATGGCGGAGCTTAAGGCTCTGCGGAGCCGACGCCGCCGAGCAGAGCACTGCACAGGCCAGAGACAGGTGGAGGGGGCGGAGCTCGGGGCTCGGAGGCTCCCTCATTGGATGGAGGGGTTGCTGGGGTACTGACGAGGGGGCTGAGCTGAGGAGGAGGAGGTGGAACCTGAATGGGCTGACGGGGTGGGGTGGGGGGAGCGCAGAAACCTGGTGCAGGTGTGGCGGGTTCTTAGCTGGCGTCTAGGGTGGCCATTAGCCACGGTGTCCCCAGGCTCACCACGAGCACATGGCCCCCAGGTAGGTGAGTCTGTGCTGAACTCAAGATTCTGGCCGGCTCCTCCCCTTAACTCTTGTTGGCTTCCCACCAGAAGAACAAAGCCCTCTTCCAATTGAGCCAAAACCTCCTCTACCCTCGTCTCCTCCTTAAAACAGCCTCTCTCCAGGGAACAGGTCGCTTCGTTTTGCAGGCCCAGCACCCCGCATAGAACGCCCCCCTCCCCAATCTTTTGTAGGGTCCTCTCTTTTTTCCACCTGGCTGTAATGGGTTTGCTTTGAATCCATAGTCACTCACTGAGCACCTACTGTGGACAGGTTCTGAGCCAGGCACCAGGGGAGAGAAGCTGTGTTGTGGATGAGTGCGCCCCTAAAGAGCCTTGCTCCTTTATCCTAGGGAATACACAAATTAAGCCGGAACTGGACTGGAGATTCCTTCCCGCTGACTAGCCTTTGTTGTATCAGGAGTTACTCCGGCTGCTGAGGGAGAATTGTCAACACTAGCTTTACTCGTTCGCGGACCCTATGTGCAACAGCTCTGAGCAGCCAGACACGATGAGCTCACTGTGTAAGGGTAGCGTGTCTGCCATGCCCTGCGCATAGTGGCCATCCACGCCTGGTACTGTAAACCCAATCAAAAGCCCGTGGCCAAGGAGATCATAGTCGGGAAGTCACAGCTGTTGTTTGACTAAATGGATATGGTGTTCCTGTCAGATTTGCCTCCTAAACACTATCTTTGGGCCCACAGAAAAATGCTGCTATCGACTTTGGTCAAAGAAACATACACAACTAGTCGAGGTACCTGAATGTCCAGCCATAACGGAAATATTGACATCAGCCCCGGCTCAGGGAACATTGCTAAAGAGGGGCAGAAAACATTAGATCTGGAAGAAGGGTTGGGAGTGGGGAGAAGTGTGAAATGATGGCTTCCGGCCACGACACATGGCTGTTGTACACTTGAACTGACACTACATATCAACTGGACAAGCCTGGGCCCCTTGACACCCTGTCGTGGGAGGAGGAGGAGCCTATGGGATCCCGTCCCTCCCAGAGGATTTATTCACAGATAACAATTGATGGGAGAGTGAGAGACATCTTCTTCAGTGGTATAGTCACTGGTAAAGAACCCTAATGAAACTCACTGGGACACACACACACATACACTGTTGGGAAGAGAGTGGGAACTGGAGGGAGTGGGAAGGGAATAAGAAAGTATAATGGAAATGACTCTGATGACAATATGTACATATGTAAAATGTCATAATGAAGCCTGTTATTATGTATAATTAACATGTGCTAATAACATTTTAAAAAAAGATTAACCCTCACACACACACACAAAAATCCTGCGTTGGAAACTTAATCCTTAATGCAACAGTAATGGGAGATGAAGCCTGTAAGAGGTAATTAGGGAGATGAGACCCAGTCTCAAAATAATGACAATAATAGGTGGTTAAGGGCTGCCCTGGAGAAGGTCGCTTCTGCTAGCACAGCCTTCACCTCCTCTTGCTCCTCCACGTCCACTCTCGCCCTTTTCCCTCTCGCCCTTTTCCTTCCCGCCAAGGCGTGGTGCTACAAAAAGTCCTTCAGCAGGTGCGAGCCCTAACCCTCCGGCTTCCGGGCTTCCAGAACTGGAAGAAGGGATTCTGTTCTGCTCCCTGTGTCAAGGAAAGACAAAGCAGGAGCCAAAAACACAAGGTCACAGTCTTATTACTGCAGGACAAAGAGCAAGACGGAGAGGAAACTGGCAGGTTATCCCCAAGTTTGGAGCTCTTAAGTGTTGGGTAAGGACGCAGGCAGGAGTGTTGTTAGGTTTGACTGCAGGTCATTACACACCACCCATAAAACTTAACAATAGTCAATTGTAACTGTCAAGGGGGAAAAGGTACCTCTTTGTTGCATTTTGCTACGTTTAGGACAGCTACAAAAACAAAGAAACAAATGGCAACCCACAGACTAGTTCTCTTTGGGAAGAAGAGAACAGAGTCCTTAGTGTATACAAGAATCAACCTTTTCTTAAATGGGAAATTTCCAATAAAATTAGAAGTAAATTGCCTCTGCAGACAAGTTCATGGTGTTCTTTCGGGACGATACTGCTGAATTTCACTAGAGGGCGGCAGGAAATAGGAGAGGAAAGGCTCCAGGTGAGTTCCCACCAACTCACCAAGTAGGATGTGAGAGGTTGGCGGAAACCGTGCGGTGGTAGTGTGCATGTTTCAGGGGGTTGCTCTAGGCCAACCAGCTTTCTAAGTGATTGATATGAAATAACTCACTCGACCTGATTGCCGGTTGGTGTGGGGAGATGAGGATAGGATTCCCGTGTCTGAGGAGGAAGAGACACGTGACAGGGCACCATCTCTTCCACCAGCCTAGGACCTACCTGCACAGGCGCCTCCTGTGGATCCCACCTGCCTTCCCTCAAAAGCTCCAAATGGTAGCTAGATATACTGACACAGGCCTTTAATCCCAGCACTCAGGAAACAGAGGCATATGGTCTGTGAGTTCAAAGCCAACCTGATCTACATAGTGAGTTCCAGGACAGCCAGAACTACATAGTGAAAGCCTGACTCAAAAGATCAAAAAGCATTGTTTTGTTTTGTTTTTAGAGACAAGGTTTCTCTGTGTAGCCTTGGCTGGCCTGGACTCTCTTTGTAGACCAAGCTAGCATGGAACTCACAGCAATCCACCTGCCTCTGTCTCCCCGAATGCTGAGATTACAGGCATGCACCACTACACCCAGCTCAACAAAAAAACTTTTTTAAAGCCACGAGTTAAGTCAGGGCAAATGTGGCTGTGGGCTCAAGCCAGAGGCTCAGTCCTTTCCTTTGTTTAGTTCTTTGTTTTCCTGGTTTGACCAACATTTACTGAGTCACTACTATGTACAAGCTCCATGCTAGTCTTAAAGTTTACAAAAGGTACTTGCTTGGTGAACAAGACATCTGCCCCTTCCTCTTACACTGAGTCCCATTCTCACTCCAGGTAGAAGGGTCCCTGCAAATTTTGTGCCTGGGTATCCAAGTGTATCTTCCCCGAGTGGAACTGCCTGGCCTCAGCCTGCCTCTGTATGATAGACAGCCTGCACTCCTAGATGGCTGTTGGAACCTGGCCCAGCTCCAAAGCCCTTCCACCCATTTTTCTGCTGGCCTGGTGAAGAGGGGCACGAGAAGGAGGCATCTTGCCCAGACCATTTGGGGCAGGAAGAGGCAGGACCTTTCCTGGGCCAAGTGCCTGTGAGTCCTGCCAAACCCACCCACACCTACCTGGCTATCTGGGCCTGCTGCCCTTGTCTGGAAAAGCAGCTCTCCCGCCATAGCAGGGCCCACCGAACAAGTACACCCTTCCATGTGGCTTACCTGTGTTCCCCTGAGAGCCCCAAGGCAGGGCAGGACCCAGAGCCATGCCCGATGACAGCTGCTGAAAACAGGTAATGGAGCCTCCAGAGACAATAGCCAAGCTCTCCCTTCTCTTGTTCCAGTCCCCTGAGCCCCCTGCTGGATGCCAGGCCTGCTATGAGACCAAAAGGTCAAAGGTTAGCCAATGGAAACTGGAGACTTCCACAACCTTCTCTGGGGGCTGGGGGCTGGGGGCAGGGTGAAGGGTGAGGGGAGAGAGACTGCAGTGTATTAACTATACCACATCAGGCAAGAAGCCCCTGGGTAACACCACCAAACACTAAGTGGAATCACACCACGGTGGGTCCCCACCGCCAGATGCAAGAGGCACAAATAACCTATGAGCTCAGATAATTGGAAAATGTAGTAAGCTAGAAAATTATGTTTCCAGCGTGTGTAAATATATTTAATTATAAGTTTATGTAACTTAATTATTAACATTAGCTGTGTTTAACAACCCTCACAAAATTCCTGAAAACAACTCTCAGTTCTCAGGTTCACACAAGCTGGTACAGCCCCCTGCAGGAAACTGAGGAAGACTGGGCCATCCAAGACAGGGTGGTCAATCAGGAGACAGAGAAGGCTTCCTGGAGGAAATTATGCTATGGAGATGAAAGCAAGAGAGTCTAAATACCCCAGAGAGGAGACAGGGAGTATGCCAGGCTTGGTGGGAGAGAGGGCAGGAGAGGAGAGAAAGCATGGGCACAGAACAGAAGCCAAAGTTGTGAGGTGCTCTCCCCCCTCACCCTCTCGCTCGCTCTCTCTGGCTGAGGGGCACCTGGGTTCCACCCTGGTTCTGCTGTTGATGCTCTGTCGCTTTGGCCAAGACCCCACTTTTCTCCAGGATTCTCCCCTCGGTCATGCTGGGACCAGAAGCCAGATGGTCTCCAGGCCTGTGGGGGTGTCTAGAGCCCCTAGAGATCTGTGGAAGGGCCTGGTGTCTGGCTCACGATGCTCATAACAGGCATCTGGCCCGCAGGAGCCCCTCGGTAGCCAGGCCTCCCCTCCCGCCCAGCCAGTTCCCCCAGGTGACCACCGAAACTCCTGGCTTAGCTGCTGGTTTGTAACTATAATTACAGTCATTTCTAGAACGCTTTGCTGCCTCCCCTAATTACTAAGCCCATGCGATTCCAATTACACATCTAAAGAAACATGTCAGGAGCCCCTCCCAAGGGCCAATCCGGGATTGCAGCCCCCAGGCCAGCTGGGATGTCGCAGGAGTCCTCCCTCTGCCACTCCTTCCATGCCAACCAGGCAGGAAGTCTTTAGCCCACCCAGGGCCAACCCTGGATGGATATAGAATGAGGGAGCCAGATGAGACACCCCAGCAGGAGGCTTGCATCTAGAAAGGGAAGAGGCCTCTCTCGGCCAAGTGGAAAGTCTCTGATCCATAGGCTGAGGGGTCACCGTCAGGGTGCACCGGGGTAAAGCTTAGAGCGTAGCCTCTGCTCTTGAGTCTGTTATTACCACCCACTGCATAGGGCACCTACCCTGCATAGAGGCTGGCCGGCCCACACCCGCTGGGGCAGGAGCACGGCACCCTCCAGAGGAAGCCCCATTGGTTCAGGATTCTGTTTGGGAGATGCTGTCCCCCTCAGCTAAGCCTTTCACAGGGTGTACTCACACCTTAAATCCTAGCACTCAGAGGGCAGAGGCAAACAGATCTCCTTGAATTCGAGGCCAGCATTGTTTATACAGCCAGTTTCAGGCCAGTCAGGGATACACAATAAGACCCTGTCTCAAAATTAAAAGAAGGAAAAGAAACAAAAACCTAAAACAAAAAATAAGCATCCCTCTCTACCACCTCTACCCACAGGTTCATCTCAGTTCTCTGGAGTCCCCTTCCCTCTGGGTATGGTCTGTCTGGGGCCCCATCAGTGACTACCCCCTCTGTACTTCTGATCTTGATCAGTGGCTTCTCCCTGCTCGTCTTCAGGGCACCCAGCTCACAGTTCCTTAACCCCTTAAACACAGCCTCATACATGGCCCCCCACCACAGCTCAGCCAGCATGGCCAGCCCCAAACTCTCATCACACAGGCCCAAACCCACCAGCACCCTCTCCCTGCCCCTCTTAAGCTACTTTTATCCAGCGTCCAAAGGCCTCAAGCCCAGAAACCCGCTCCTCCTTCCAAACACATTCAAGCCCCACCTCTGTACTCCCCTCAGACCTCTGTTAGAAGGCTGCATGAGTTTGGCCCCTTCACAGGCCCTGAGGGGCAGTGCTGTGTGGAGGTTGGACTCTGGTTCCAGCAGACTCCACCTCCGCCCCTCCAGTCACTCGCTGCTGGCTTTGGGGAAGTTTAACCTCTCTGTGCTTTTCATCTTAATTGGAGTACCTATTCCCAGCCTTGCCATAAGGAAAATTTCAAAGTGGTCAATGGTGGCGGGAGGAGGGGGATATGATGAGGTAGAAAGGGACCCAGGAGCCAGGTGCCTCAGACGATTAGTACCCATTAAGGCCTGAGATCATCACCAGAGGCAGTGGAGAGCCTTCGGGGTAAAGGCTAAAGTCTCTGCTCACCTGTGCCTCTTACAGAGTCCCGGATGTTTGCACAGGTGCCCTATCCTGCCTTGGGTATGTGGACACTCTCTAGGTGGTGGAGCCATGGCAGACAGGATTTTCTCTTCACACCAGACCCCAGGCCTCTCTCACCACCCAGAACCAGGGCGCCACCTGATTTCCAACCTGTGCCAGAGAGTCTATAGCAGGAGAGGGCTTGTACTGGTTAGTTTTTTTTGTCCACCTGATACAAGCTGGAGTCTTCTGGGGTGAGGGAACACCGGGTGAGGACTTGCCTCCATCAGATACCTGCAGGAGAGTTTGTGGATTTTTTTTTCAGTTAATGACCAATGTAGGAGGAACCGGCCCACTATGAAGAGCAGGTGGTGCTGGGAGATATAAGAAAGTGAACCGCACAAGCCATGGGGAGCAAGCCAGTAAGCAGCACTATCCATGGTTCCTGCCGCTGCTCCTGCGTGAGTCCTGCTCTGCCCCCTCCCACAGTGATGAGTTCTGTGCGAGAGTCAGCAAAAAAAAAAAAAAAAAAAAAAAAAAAACCTTTCCTCCCAAAGTTGCTTTGGTCATGGAGTTTCATCACAGCAACAGAAAGCCAACCAGGACAGGAGTCCATGCTGGCCTCTGAAGCAGCCTCCAGATCCCCACTCTGCCCTCTGACCCACATCCTCCACCTGCAAATCGGTCTAATCTAATCAGTCTGTCTAATCAGCAAGCCGGTTCTAGGTGCTGAGTGTTATTATCCCATCTTATGGAGGGCGAGCTAAGCCAGCTACGGTCCCTCCATTTCCCTCTGCAGCCTCCACAGAGCCATCATGGGAGCCTGAGTCTCCTCCCTTGAAGAGGCCAGCAGCTGGCCCTGGACAGACCCAGCAAGGTACAAAAGGGCATCTCACACTGGGGTCTCTCTAGATGGCTGGTAGGGGGCACTGCTGCCCCCAGATTCCACCCACCTGCCCCAGGCCCCAGGACACAATAAGGCCAGGTTACCAAAGGGGGTCGTCCTTTCTAGCCTGAGTATAAAAGAAAATAAAAGCCCTCTTTCCCTTCTTGTATTGTGTGTCCACCAGCTGAGAGAACACTCTAGAAATGCGCCCAACTCTATCCCAGCTCTGTTCCCAGGAGAGGGCAAAGACTGGAGAAGAGAATGACCAGGCCATAGACACATGGAAAGTTGTCTTTCAAAGGAAGCTAGGCCTAGGTAGGAGCTCCCAGAAGCTCCATGCTAAGTGTCTCCAGGCAATCACATTGGGGTAGAGAGTGACAGTCTAATTGCTGTGAAGAGAGAGGGGTGCCTCAGCCCCCAGGACAGGAAAGGGTAAAGGAGAGAAGGGTCAGTCAGGAGGGTTGCAGGAACAGAGAGGACCCACTTGGGCCCTGGGGAGAGACCATGGGTGACCTGCCCAGGCAAGGAAAGCTCCATGTCATCTATCAGCCCTAAAACCTTACTAGTGGTTTTATTTCACAACCAGCTTTCTGAAGCCTGGTCCCAGAGCAGCAATTTAGGCAAGACAGAAGGGACAGAAGACTAAGGACTAGAGGTCATAAGGATCCCACAGGCGAGGGCTCTGTGCCATGCTCATCTGCCTGGCCAAGTCCTTAGTGCCCCATCTGGCAGGGTGGACCAGAGGGCCTCTGACGAACTTTGCACCCCAGCCTTACTGCATCCTGAGACTCCGGACAGGTTTCTGGAACCTGGTTGTGGGCACTCCCGGGGCAGCACCTCCCGCTGCTGGCTACCTAGGGTGGCCCCAGGGCCAAATGCTAGCGCTTGGTGGCAGGAGACTGCAGAGGGGAATGGGAGGGACCGTGGCTGACTTAGCTTGCACTCTGAGGGCCCCTGCATCATTGCCCCCCTAGTTACCACTGACGCTACCACAGCCAGGCAATTTTAGTGAAGCCTCATCAGAGCCGGCAGCCTCACCCTGCCGTTCTCCGCTGCCCAGAGGGGCCAGGGCCAGGGAGTCTCAGCACACACCTGGGAACAAGAAAAGGGAGGGAGGACCACGCTAGGGAAAGGGCAGCACTTGCTTGGCTGGCGCCTGTGGACGGACTGCTGACTCGCATGACCAATTGATGATGCCATTTCCTCAGGAGCAGTAGAAACCAGACAAGAAGGCAGGGCAGCAATTTGTGAATCAGCAGCCATCGGTGCGACCCTCCCACCACCTCATGCTGACGAGGAAGCTTCATTCCCGTCCTGGCGCTCTCAGTTTCACGTTGAAACGCCTTGCCCTCCCCATCGTCCCCACCCTCGCCCTGCTTCAACTGCTATGGTCCTTGGCTTAAACCACAGAAAGAGCTCCGAATGGAAAATTGCTTTCCTTTCAGGGTACCACACTGGTGGGAAAGGCAGAGACCCCAGCTTCTTCCAGCACCTCCACTCCCCTTCCCCACTCACCACGGGCCTTTGCTCCCACTCTTTCTCCTGCTTAGGATCCGTCACTTTGCCTAGTTATCACTATTCATCCTTCATGTTTCAACCCATGTGACCCCCTCTAAGGAGCTGTCTCTGGCCTCTCCTCTTGACCATCCTCAGGACATGTTTCCTAGCACCCCTCTCTGTGGTCAGACCAAGGCTTCGTTGTACCTGTTCCCTCCCATGGGATCTGAAGGGCCAGGAAGCAAGGACCAGTTCCTGGTCTGGTTTGCCCCATTATCTCCACGGCATGGGGCACCGTGCCAAGAGCACAGTACGCAATAAAACAGCACAGAAAGAATGGGTTCTCTAGTTACCTGCATGTCTCATGGTGACCCTTCAACCCTCTCTTGCCCAACCTCATTCCTCTCTGTAACCATTCTCACCTGCTTCCTGTAAACCTTCCTGATAGTTGGACCCTGAGGTAGAGACCAAGCATACGTCCCAGGATCAAGACAAGACAGGCTTGTATAAATTCACCAGCAAGTTCCGGGATATCCTTAGTGATACCAACTGCTCTAACCCATGAGTCAGAGGAATCCAGTCCCCTGAACTCACTCCAGACAGGAGGAGTGAGTTCAGCCTCAAATTTGGCTGCCAGTTCAGTCTCCGGGCCTATTGCCCTCAGGGATGATCTAAGTGCCTAACTGCCCAGAGAGGTCAGAGCCCAGCCAGGGTCACACAGCAGAAGTGCCATAGAGCCAGGCCAAGGATCCAGGGTGCCGACTCCTATCCAGGGTTCTCCCAGCGCTGTAATAAATGGGGCTATTTTTAGGAAGCTAATTAGCAAGTCAAATATGACTCCTGCTAAAAATAATGCCACCTTTATGCTTTTCAGAGTCTGCATCACCTCATTTGCTCTTGCAATGAGGGAGTGGGCGGGGCAGCCAGGCAGGTGGGGATCTCATCAGAAAGGTGCAGTCCCCAGAGAGGAAGTGTCTGGTCCTCAGACAGTGAGCCTAGCCTTCCTACTTTGGCTGCCTGCGCCTGGCTGCTGCCTCAAACTGCCTTCTCACAGCTCGAGACCTGTGGCCGTCTTGAAGCCTGGTGTCTCCGAGCGCTTCTTTTGGGCAAAGCCCTCATTTCCACATGGTCTGGGATGGGAGGCGTGGGCAGCTACTGCGTAGCTTGGGTTACCCCTCAGTTTCGGGCCCCAGTTCCCCATTAAGCCAGGGACGAGGTCACATGCACCTATTAGTCCTGCACCCCCACCTCCTGCTTGACTCCTTTCCACCATAGAGACATCACCAGACAGGGCTGGACAGACAGACACGAGGTCAGAGCCTCAGTTCCTTCCTGATCCCCCAACTGGGATGCTAGTCCCGCAGGAAATAGCAGAGTGGGGAGGGGTGGACTGTGTGTAACAGAGGGTGTGGCTGAGCCCCTGTTTCTCAAGCAAGCAATTCACACACAGGCCAGAGTACCATGAGCTGCCCCTTGCCCCTGAGCATGAACAAACTGAATCTGCATGTGGTGAATATGATCTAAGGGGTCCCCCAGTTCCCAGAGATCTCCACTTAGAACAAGGACTGAGTATGACAAGTCCTTCACTGAGGTGTAGGCTGAGTTCTTTGTAGTCAGAAGGGCTACTTGGAGGGGGTTATGCCGAGGCAATGAAGAAGAAAAAGGACCCTGTGACAAGCAGCAGGTACAATGGGTGAAGGGACTGAGGACCCATGGCTTCCTCTTACAGTACACCCACCTGTGCCTCACCTCACCCACAGGGCCAGGTGCTTGGGAAGGGTCTGGGCTTACAGTCAGTTACTCACAGTCCATTATGAACTTGATATGAGCAGACACACACGTGGTAACTCTCCTTCATCCGAGAGTCCCTGTGCTGACAGGTCTAACCAGGAGAGATGGCTCAACAGAAAAAGGACAAGGGTTTGGACACCCTAATGAAGGAAAAGAAGGAAGAGGGACCACATAAGGCAAGACAAACCTGTCCCAGGAAAGGCACAGGTGCCCAAGAGAACCTCTCCCGCAGGCTTGTGTGAGTACCCTCTTGGCCACATCCCGTTCAGCCAGCAACATCTTCCTACAAGAATCATGTCTGGGGCTAGTCATGTTGGCAACGGGACCAGAGCCAAGCCGTGGAGGGGAGCAGTGAAATGCTGACACTGCAAGAACAAGGCCGTCAGTTTGCAAAGAAGGATGGGAAGATGCTGTGTCTCAGGATTGATCTTGGGGGGCATCCAGCTATGAGAGCCCTCTGTCCCCAGTTCTCAGCTCAGCGAGTTTCTGATGACATATTTGGAGTCGGGGCTGCTCAAGGCCCTATGTGGGCATAGCTCAGAACCTGCTGCATTCTTGAGACTGCCTGTCACTTTCCCAGGAACCAGAGCCTTTCTCTGCTAATGGAGACAGCATGTCCTCAGCACCCCCACACCCTGCCTCCTTGCCATTCGCCCAGCACACGCAGAAGGGACTAACAGGGAAGTCCTGAAAGATTGAGCCCAGAACTGGCAGCATGTGGGGGAGAGCTACCAATGCCTGATGCCCTTGTGGCAGGTGTTGTGCCCCATGGCAGGAGGTAGCAGTGGCAGGGAGCAGGTGTGGGAGTCCTGACATCGGCCTGTCACACAGCATCAGGGAAGGAGCTGTCAGTGCTGGGTGAGGTTGGAGCCTCGGGGAAGCTGCAGCTTTTCAGCTGAATGAGCGAGAAACATTGGCTAAAGTGGAGTTGGTGCCCCACTTTCTGGGCACAAGCTGGGGAGGGCTGCCCACTGCCTGCAGGGTCCGTGTGAGGCAGGGGTGGGGGAAGAGGCTCAGCCGAGGTGTATCCACAGCCAGAGGAGGCCAGGCTGGTGTATGTGCTGGCTGAGATCAGTGTCCCAGATAAGTAGGGGACAGGTGGCTATAGCCCCCTCTCCTCTTTCACATGAGGAAAGTGAGGCATGCTTGGTAGAGGAGGGCTGGTGTTGGAAAGAAGCCCTGACACAGCCCTGAAGAGGAGAAGGCCATGTGCCTCAGTTTTAAGTTCAGCGAAGTATAGCGGGTATCTAAAATATGGGGTCCAGGCAGAGTAAGGCTATCCACACTGGAGTGGGAGAGCCTGGAGGGCAGCGCAGCCCTTGACCCCAAACAAGCAGCAATAGCCCTGCCCCCTGGATTCGGCATTCTTGAGAAGCTCACTCTATCCTCCCCCAGAGACATCCCTCCAATAGGGCCAAACCTAAGGACATGCCCAGCAACGGCCACTCTCTTTCCTCCCAGTGAAGGACCCAGAATCTCCTGCCTGAAAGGCCCCCAAACTTGACGATGTGGTCTGTACGGGTCCTTTGCCTGGGCTAAGCAGTAGCCACCGGCCAGGGTTGCTGAGCATGGGGATGGCCTGTGGATGAATAGCGTGGGTCAGTGATACGTATCAAGGTTGTGCCAAGGAGGAGTTGGCACCTGCCCCCATGACGCTGCCTCTTTTCAGGACCGTACTCCAGGAGTCCACGGCTGCTAAATGAGACCTGCTCCCCGGGTTGCGGTGAGGGTGTACTAGTCTGTGCGCTTGTCAGCGTAGGCGGAGAGCGCATGCTCTATTTAGCAGTGTGTTGGCTTGATGTACAACTTTTAAGTATCTAGACATATGGCGTGTGGAGTTTCCATTTTTGCTCCTACCCTGAAAAGGTTAGAATAGGAGTCCAAGAGGACCCTGGAACAGGCCCCAGGGAGGGGCTTAGGAAACCCCTGATGGCCAGTAGAAAGTACACCCCAAACTGAAGTAGGCAGAGCTGACAAACTCGGGGCTCCAGATTTGCTGGTGTCGCCCCTGGTGCTGGCAGTAGGTGCAGGGTCTCAGCAGACTGACTGCAAAAGGATGGGGTGAGCAAAGGCAGGCCAGACAGGCTCTAGGGTTTCCTCCCTCGCAAACAGGGAAACCCCACAGAAAGGTTGACTGTGTGCTTCAGAGTTGCAAAGCCTGGAGCTAATGGTAGCCAGTCTGCAAAGACGCTATGGCAGATCTATGTGCCCTCTTCGGATGTCTACCTACCTGCACATCCAGCTAGGGCATTTTGGTCCCTTATTTGTGCTTCTTCCACTAGCCAACCTTTCCTCCTGCTTTCCTCCTCGTCTGCACCTTGCATGGAGAATATTGCCTAATGTCAGCATCCACCCCAGCTCCAACCTTTCCTCCAAGGGACCCTCTTGAATCTCACATTCAATGGAACAGGACACCCCCACCCTCAGATTCAGTTCTGAGTTAGACCTCAGAAACTCATAGAGCCCTTGTTTCAAATCCCTCACTACCATTTATTCCCTGGGTGATTACACACAAGCCTCCTCCTGTTCCCAGCAGCTTCATTCATGAAATGAAGATAATAAAATTTCCTTGTAAAAGCATTAGGGAGATTAGATAAAGCACACACAGAGGTCAAGCTGAGCCAGGATGCCAAGGCATACATTTAAGTCTTCTACCTCCAGACATTGCTGAGCTGTTTGGGGAGACTTCAAGAACCCAGCAGGGTCTTGCCCTCCACAAATATCTCCCACAGAGAACACGGACCCCAACCTCAGGAGCAAACAGGTAGAAAAGGTAGGACAGAGTGAAGCTAAGAGGCTGGTTAGGGAGGGTGTCACTAAGAAGATGACAATAAAGCAAAACCTTGAAGACTTCAGGGAACAAGCACAGAAGCATTTCCTGAATAAGGAAGTGCTGAGTCCCTGGTGGATTTGAGGAGATGCATGGGCCCCTAAGCTGCAGCAAGAAGGGATATGAGAAGGGGCCTTATAGGCACCTCAGGATTCGAGCTCACACAGGCCCCCAAGGTGCCTCTTTGAAGGACCGATGAGACCAGGAGAAATTTCTACATCTTTTTTCCCCCTTCCAGATCCTTCTTTTTCTCAAGAATGGCCTCCTGGGATGACAATGCTCCCAACACTTCAGCACACAGAGAAAGCTTGGGGCTTAGCCCTGCCCTCAGAGAGCCTGGGATCGAGCCGGCTACAAAATGCATGCCTCCTTCTAAGTGCCTCAGAGGAAGGAGCCCAAGACCTTCAAAGCCACAATGAGGAAGCACACACAAGCTTATGGTGTGGGGCTCTGCTTGAAGTGTCGTGACCAGAGACGGAAACTCTTATTTCTTTGTAACAAGGTTAGGACCCACAAGAGATAGGTAGGAAAAGCAGGAATTTACCTGACCACACCGGCATGTGGGAAGCCCTGTGCAGGGGACACAAAGACCTCACAGCAAGTCTCACATCGCGTGCCATGTCAACGACCAGAGTGGACTAGCCAGCAGGACAGGGCAGAGCGGGTCCCTGTCCTTCTAGCACCGGCTTCTCCCAGCACCCTGGAGAGAACACGGGTACGATCTCCAGTGGGTTATTTGAGGGTCTCCCCAGGAGTCAGGTGACCATGCCTGTGTGTACGTGGCTAGCTTTTTCCCAGAAGAAAGATACTTCTGACTTTCAGGAAAGAAGAAGTAGGCATTTCCTTAGGAGAGCATAGATCTACCCTTCAGGCAAGTGTTAGCTCTGTCGATTCAGTAGGGAACACCTCGGTAGACAGGAAAGGCTATTAAAGCCGAGGTCCCTCCCCTGAGTTCTGCCTTCCATCATCGGTTCTCCCCTGGCATCTCTGGGTGCACCCAGTGGAGGCTGTGAGGTCCAGAGATCAATTCGAGGGCAGCACACACCTCTGGCTAGAACATGTGTGGCCAGCACTCCAGCCACACCCCCTGCCCCAGCCACCCTCTTCTGCTCTCCTTCCCACCTGCTGCTCCTCCTTTCTCTGCCAGGTAGCTTTATTATAACCGTCTTCCCACCCTGTGCACACTCTGGAACCTCAGCATCTGCCTGGAGCTTCCCGGAAAGCTCCTCTCTTTTTTGGAGTCTCCTCACCACCAGTAATCCCCCCAAAACAGCTGAAGGCTGCCAGGGCCTTAGTGGGGGGCAGTGTAGAAGGTACCCCCCACTCCTTTTTGCCCCTCTCCACAGCCTCTGAGTCTGTTACTCTCTCCATCTCAGTTTTCAAAAGCCCCAGGAAATGGGAGGAGTCACTTTAGTCTAATGTGTCTCAGCAAGACCTTCAAGGATTTTGTATCCACATGTTCAACCTCCCTCCCCAACTCCTTCTGCTTCCTCTTGCCCCCCAACCCTCACCCACTTGAGTCCCCCATCCTACAGAAGCCCACGCTGCTAGCTTCTGCCTTAAGGTCCCCACTCACCCCCGTCACCACCTCCTTCTGTACCTACTTTGGGCCCCGTGTTCATCTCAGCAAGGCCAAACAGCTCCTCTGCGCTGCTCCCCTGGCACAGCGCTGCCCACACCAGGCTCAGATCTTCTGCATCATACCCACCCATTGGCCACTCTCTCTTTTCCCAAATCATTCACTCACGTGGCCTCCTGGGTTCTTAGAGGCTCAGCCAGAATCCTGCCTGCCTGGCCACTCCACCTACTAGGCCCTTCTTGGTTCCCCTTCCTCCACTGCCTTCAGAAGTGGCCCGGCCAGGGCTTTGTCCTGGCCTCTCTTCTCTTGCTCCCTCCCCCCCAGGGAGGCAGATCTTCCCTCATCCCCAGCCTGCTCTGTTCCTGCTCCCTTGAGGCCTCCAGCCCTCTGGCTCCAGACAGATAAACCTAGTGCCTTCTAGACATCACCTTCAGGCTGTTATCACCCCCCACCTGACCTACCTGCCACTGCCTCGATCATGGCCTGGGTGCTGACGGGGCCCCTTTCAAGGCATACAGTATCTTCTGCGCTGCACTACCACAGGCTCACACCTGACCACCTGCCATCCATCTGCTGACTCTGCAGTAGGCCATCTAATGCGTCTCTCCAGGGCCCCAGCTGCAGTGAACCTCTCCCCTGATCTCTGGTTCTCTACTAGCCCAGCCTGGCCATTTTCTCCTTGTTGCTCTGTGAGAACATCCTGGTCTTCTCCCCATCTCTAACCCATCAATAAGTGTTTAAGGACACCAGCATCTGGCTGCTGCCACTACTTTGGACCAAGCCACCATTCTTCCCCATCTGGATCATCTCAGAGACTCTTGCCAGCATCCTTGCTCACCCTTGGTGACTCAGCTCACTGGCAGTAAAATGCCATGGGGTCCCATCTCCCCCTTGCCTAAACTTCACCTATGGCTCCCCATTTCTCTCAAGGTAAAAGCCAATGGTTTGACCACAAAATGACACTTCTCTTATTTTTGCCTAGCAACATGTAAAGGCCTCTCCTGTTTACACATGAAAGCAGGCGTGGCTCTGCTTCAGGACACCCCAGACCAGGGTTTAAAGCAGTCACAGTTCTTATTCATGCTCTCATTCACTGAGTCAATGTCATGCTGACTCCAGGTCATCTGGAGTATCCCGTGCTATCAGACAACTCAGGAATACAGAGTCACTCATCTATCTGCTCAAAGATGCTTCTGTCTGGAAGGGTTATCCACCTCCTCCTCCCCATCCCACTGGCTAGAGTGAATCTCACACTGTTCCTAGCCTCACAGAGAGGCGTGGCCATTCTCTAGGCCCAGAAGTAGACAAGATGGACATTGCTGTTCAGGGAAGACATCGCTACTCTTCCACTTCTGGAACACATAGAGCCACTCCACCCCCCCTCCAGACTTCTGCCTTCTCTATCTACAGGGCTCACTTCCTTGCCTTCTGCATATCTTGGTTCAAACATCTAAGTGTCCCTGACTACCACACTTAACACTTTAGAATCTCCTTAGTAGAGACTATGAGGCATACTGATCTGTCTTTGTTTTCCAAACTATCATTGCATGTTTCTTCTTCTTGAAAAAGAAATTATTCTTTTTTTTTATTTTGTGTACATGGATAGGGGTCCACGGTGTATATGCAGAGATCAGAGAACTACTTTAGGGAGCTGGTTCTCTCCTTCTACTTTGTGGATTCCAGGGAATCATAGATTTCTTGATCATAATTTTTTGAACTTTCATATGTATGGGTGTTTTGTCTGCATATGTGTCTGTGCGACGTGTGTGTGCTGTGCCCATGGAGGCCAGAAGACGAAGGCAGACATTCTGGAACTGGGTTACAGAAGGTCGTTAGCGACCCTACACTACTAGGAATTGAACCCAGGTCCTTTGAAAGAGCAACCAGTGCTCTTCCCATGAGGCCACCTCTCCAGCCACCCCACCCCACCCCCACTTACTCTTTAGTGGCGTCTCTGCCACCTGGGATGAAACTCCTTCAGGCAGGGCTACTTCTGACTTCTGGCTTGGTAGCTGATGCAAACTCAGCTCTGGGAACAGCACCTGTTGCCCAGCCCAATGCTCTGGAGCATGAATAAATTAACGGATGCAAGGCCCTTGGGCTCCTCCCTCTTCCATAGCATCCTCTCCAGCTCATTGCCAAGTCTTGTTCCTGTGACTTGAAATCTCTTAGTTCCTTTGTAAAGGTTTATTTTTATTATTTTTAATTATGTGTGGGTGTGTGTGCTTGCCTGTGGATATTTGCATGAGAGCGCAGGTGCCTGAGTTGTCCAGAGGTTGGAACCCTGGAGTTGGAGCTACAGACGGTGTGAGCAAATGACATAGACACTAGGAACTGAACTCTGGTCCTCTGGAAGAGCAACAAACCACTGATTCCTCTCTCCAGCCCACACAGTCTACATCTGAATTCCCATCTGCCACATCACTGCCTTCCTCAAGACCTCATGGACTTCTTTTTCCATGTTGAGGATCAAGCCCAGAGCGCTATGGTGCTAGAAAAGCACTCAGCCAGTGGCCACATCACAGCCCTCACGCTCATCCAAATCTCCAGCCTGGAACAGCCTCGTGGGTTTCTCCTCACATCTTCCACCATTCCTCTCCTCCAGCCACCCATTCCAGTCAGTAACCACACTAAAAGGCAAAATAAAAATGATCAATGTGGCTGGGTAGTAGCAGCATTGACCTTTTATCCCAGCAGAGGCTGGTGGATCTCAGTAAGTTCTGGGCTATCCTGGTCTACATAGTGAGTTCCAAGGCAACCAGAGTTACATAGTGAAAGCCTGTCTAAAAAGGCACAAAGATGATCAACGTGATTTTGGCATGGGGACGGTATCCTGTCCAGCCCTATTCCTGCTGCGTGACTTTGAGCAGGTTCCCTCACTCTCTGTTCTCCATTCCCACATTTGTAAGTGGGGCTGAGCACAGCTCAAGAGTTTGCATTGTTGAGAGGCTGGACTGAGACAGTGGGTACAGAGCATAAACGTTTCCCATAGTCCCTGGCGAGTTTTAGTTTCTTCTCTGGGCCCAGGGCCTCCCCCAAGCTCTTCTCCTTTTCTCTTGGAGGCAGGCACACTGAGGACACTGATCTGCACCCTGGCCTGAGTGACCTATTACTGTCTGTGTTCTAAAATGACTTATGCTTGCTTTTTCACTTAACAAAAATCCCAGAGTGGTTTGTCACATTCATACAGAGGAAACACTCACATTCCCTTTCTACAGCTGCATAGTATTCCAGCACAGGGACACATCATAGCTGCTGCCAGCTCCCCATGGTGGAACACGAAGGGTGTTTCCAGTCTCTTCTTGTCCGGGCATTTATGTTGTGCTTGTGCAAGTCCCTGTGGGACAAACTTCCTGGCCCAGAAGTCACAAAAAAGGCGTGATGCACCGCTTTTCATCATCATATCAACTCAACCTCCTCCAGCAGAGCCATGATCTGGACCCCAAGGGCTCAGAATTCATGTGTTCCCCCTCTATGTCATCCTGCCTCCTTCAGAAGGGGGGATCCAAGCCATGGAGAACCTGTCCAGCTCCACTTTCTGTCTCAGTCAAGGTCCACCTCTATGAATGTGTGTTTGAGGTCAGCAGCTCAGCTGGAAAGTTTCAGATTTAGCCGAGGAAAGGCAATGGAGAGCCCAGGCCAGTTCAGAACAGTGGCAGACTACTCAAGTGTAGACTTTTGTGCAGGTTCTCTTCACCTGGCTCTCTCCTCTCCTGGCCGCAGCCTCCGCTCCCGTGGCAATGGTTCTCACTCAGAGGTTGCAAGAACGGGTAGAATTCCCCCAGATACCAGAAACAGGCCACAGGACAGCCAGACCACAAGAGGAGATATTCAGGTGCTGACAGATGACAGCTCAGGTGAGGCAGCCCAGGCTGAGGCTTACAGGGAACCCACATAAAGGCAAGGCTGAGTCAGCTACCATATGCTATAACGGTGGGGGCAGTAGGAGTTCTGGATGCCTCAGAGGCCCATGCCAGTTTTGTGCAAAGGGGCCTTGCACAGACATACAAATATTGAACTCACAAAGCTCCACCCGCCTCTACTTCTCAAGTGCTGGAATATTAAAGACATATGCCATCACACCTGGCCAAAATAATATTTTTGTGGAATTAGTTATAATAGTACCTAAAAATCTGAAAGAAGAGTGGGAGAAAACTGGAAATACATAACCCATATGTGACTGGAAGAGACTTTCCGTTAAAATGGCAGCTTGATCACACAACCTATATAGTTCATCTCCCAGAAACCTCATTGAAATGACAGAATATAAGTAAAACTAGCGTTATACCACCATGAATAGATTATAAGAAAAATACTGGGCTGGACAGATGGCTCAGCGGTTAAGAACACTGTCTGCTCTTCTAAAGGTCCTGAGTTCAATTCCTGGCAACCACATGGTGGCTCACAACCATCTATAATGTGAACTGATGCCTTCTTCTGGCAGATGTAAATGCAGGGAGACTCCTCCTCAGCCCCTCTGCTGGCTTCAGGAAAGTTCCTGATGTTTGACTGAGCTCTTGGGTCCCCTCCAAAGCTCTCACTGCTCTCTACCTCCCTGTCCCTCCTACCTCTGCCACAGTCAGACATGTAGAGCAAAGGTCTTTCCTCTCCCTGTTACCCTGCCTCAGTCCACTCCCCTTAGCACCCTCCCCAACCAGCTAACAGAATCAAGAACCACTTTGACCAGCTTGCTAGCACCTGTGTACCAACACAGCACCTCTCCCTTATAAGTGGGTCCCCGGTACCTCCAGTCTCCCTGTCAGAGATCTGAACCCCCAGCCTTAACTAGAGAGCTTGTCCCGAAGGCACAGAGCTCAGAGCTCATGGGTGCATCCTGTCGTCAACCTAACAACATGGACCTTCCAGCCATGAAGGCCTGGCTGGGACCACATGGGGGTTTATGCTAGAGACCACTGAGCTGTCAAGGTTGAGGGGGTTTTGTCTATGAGCAACACCTGGCAGTGTCAAAACCCCAACTCCTTGATGTTCAACACCAAGGCAGGCCCTAGGAAAAGCCAGACATCAATGGCCTCTTACCAAGGACCCAGAAACTGTCCCTGAAGCCCCACTGGAGTTTGTGATGGGGAAGTGGGACTTCCTGAGGCTGGGGCTGAGAGGCACTTTAATGACAGCACCTTCTGGACTTTCCCCTACCACTTGCGTTTCTGCATGATAGCATTCTGGAATCTTCCTGGGGAAAGATCAGCAGCCCTGAGACAAGGGGGAAAAAAGACAGCAGTGGACATAGGAGTTAATGTGGACTGAGGGCCACTGGGCCGCCTCTCAGCACCCAAGCCAGTCCTGAATGTCCTGGGTAGGGGGCCAGGAAAGGTAGACTGTCTCCCCCAAGGTGAGTCCCTCTGCCAGAGCACAGAGGTCCCAACACATTACCTCACACATTGAGAGATCTGCGCAAGCCAGCCAGACACCTCCCCACAGAGCCAAGGGTCCTTGACGAATCTAAAGCTGTCCAATGCATGGGTGTGGCCTCAGAGCCCACTGGTCACTGTGTAAAGAAAATGATCCTCCAGGCTTAAGCAAGGCCTGAGCACCCTGTCAGGCTGGATCCACCTTTAATACCTTCTAGGCACTACCTTTGCCTTTGCTAGAACCAAGAGCATGATGGGAGAACAGGATGTCAGAAACAAACAAACAAACAAAACCCAAGCCGCCTACGTGAACATTTAGCTTCTGATATGGTCAGTGACTCACCTGGGACACTCTGAGTCGAGGCAGGTGTAGACTGAGAACCACTGCTGTAGCGGAAGTTTTGGTGTCTTTAAAAACTCAGTTATGTTATGTAAACATGTTTTTGTTCTAATCCCAAGTATGGGATATGGGGCTGATTCAGACTGTTCACAGTAACAAACTATTTGCCTCGTGTGGACTCAGAGAGGGGCTCTTTGCCAGCTGCAGATAATTTATTCTGAAGACCCTGAGAGGGAATAAATACCAGAACCCAGAGAGTGTTATGGGTCTCCGAGAAAGAAGGCTGGTGCTTCCTCTGATGCTCCTGGTTGCTGTTGACACAGTCTGATGAGAAGTGGAGAGCTCCTGAAACCAAGATTGGACTTGCCCCCAAGAAACTACATCCCTAACCAGCAGGAAGTAGCTAAAGAGAACTACTCCGTCTCTCCTGACTAACCTTCCTTCTCCCCTACATGATGCAGGGGTGTTGGAAGGGATTGGGGTAGAGAAGGGAGGGAGAGGGAAAAAAATAAAATAAAATAGATATAAAAAATATTGCTACATTGTGGACCTCAGTTTAGCTCCTTAAAGCATGAGTTCACTGAATAAATCTTTTCAGGCTGCCTAAACAACTACTGGCTGCTCTGTGCTGGGAGTTATGAAAGCAAAGAGACAGATCGTGGATATCGTGGGCCAGCCAGGCTTGGCCATGCTCAACCAGGCCTCCTACCTCCAGATTAGCCCTCCCTTACCCTTGGGAATCAAGACGGCTTGGCTGAGAGTCAGCCACCATTCAAAACCCAGAATTTAGCGTCTCAAGGGGACAAGAAAGGCGGAACAGAGAGAGACAGAAGAGAAACCAGTTTGAGCAGACCCTAGGGGCCTCCGTCACTCAGCCCTTACCCAGACACCAAACGAGAGCCTGGGAAAGTCTTCAGAGCTTGGATCTCTCCCAACAGGGGATATCAATCTCTAGCACAAATGTGCATGTGCACACATGTTTCTACAGACATACATACCATCACACATGAATAAATGAGCCGCATGGATAATAGGTACATGAAATGGTATTACCCTTGGAAAGCCAGCTAGCATCCCCCAAAAGCCAAACAGGGTTAGCATATGATTGTGCAGTCACACTCCATTTAGATACGCAAAGAATTAAAAACATGATCACACATATACTTAACCCAGATCTTCATGCAGTGTTATTCATAATACCCCTAAGTGGAAGTTGCTCATGTGTCTGTTGGCTGATGTTTAGTTAAACCAAATATGACAGAGTTGTGAATGGGGAGTCATCAGCAGAAAAATGACAAGGATAGATCTGTCCTTCAACACAGATGACACTGAAAGCATCAAGCTAAGTGAAACAAACCAGAATGTGACCCAGACAAATCCACAGGAAGTAGAGTAAGGGGAGGAGGGAAAGGAAAGTAACTTGGTAGGAACAGGGCTTCTTTTAAGTGAGGGAGTGTTCTGGAATTGATGAATGGTAAAGCTCACACAGTATTGTGAATATATGAGAATCACAAGATTGCACACTTGAAACTGGTGAGTTTTTTTTTTTAATGTGGATTTTCTCTCAATACAGAATGTATGAAGTCTAGCCAACACTTTCACCAGGGGCAAGCAGGAGTGAACAAACCAGCCTGGCTATCTGCTTTCTCTTTCTATTCCTGTCAGTTTGCAAAGTTGTCACACAGGTTAGTCTTTGCTCAGAGAAGCCCCCATGCTTCGCAGATGTTCCTGTGAGAAGGTGGGAGGGCCAGCCCAAGGGAGGCCTGAGGGCCATCCTGTGGAGTGCTCCCTTTTTGTCCACAGCTTCAAGCAAATGTCACTCAAGAAAAAGGCCCCCAAACCAGTTTCAGTCCCACCTCTGTCCAGGTCCTGTGGTGACCTGCAGTTCTCCATTGGTCATTATCTCATAGAGCCTTTCTGAGGCAGGATGTGACCTGACAGAGCCCCAGGATGAGTGTTGGCTCCCAACAGCTCCTTTTCAGCATGCATGCTAGCCATATGTGAACCAGCAGTTGGGTCTTCTCTGACCACAGTATCCCGTTGGAGAAAGCAGTGGGCAGAGGTTTCCATTAAGTCAGTTCTAACTCTGCCTTATTCAGCCTCAGGCCCCCATTTTGGGGGCGTCTAACCCATGGATGTTTATGTGGCAGTCATGGGGCAGGATGTGGGTGCCCTCCCCACCTCCCAGATCAGTGGCTCTGTGAAAGAAATATACACCCTTCTGCCTTCTAAGTACTTTAGCACTGAGCTACATTGAGCTACCTCAGCCCTCCCTGAGAGGTTTCTGAGGGAAGCCAGTAGGGATAAAACTGTCATTCCCACCCTATCCCATCAGACTTCCCGGCTAAGCAGAGGGGCCAGATCCCACCCAGTCATCTCTGGTCCTGCAAAAGTCAGAATGGCTAAATCACCTTCCCTCTCTAAACATCATATGTCTTGGGACAGGTGATCCCAGCCCCTTCTTCTGAGGACCAAGCCGTAAGTCCTAGCGGACTGTATCGGAGAACCACTGACTCTGGAGTCAGTTCTGCCTCAGGCCTCATCTCAGTGATCTTTCCAGTGAGTGACCCTTCTTCATCTCTGCTCTATACCCTGTGTTCACCAATCACCTAAGCAAAGAGAGGTGCGCAGTGGGTAGCTATACCAAGTCAGTCTAAAGCCCTGGGTATACCTGAGCCGTGAAACTCTGCTAAACAGCTTACCCTTCCTGGGCCTGAGTTCCTCTAACTGAACATGGAGACAGTGGACCTGGCCACAGCCTGTAACCTCAGGAGGCTGAGACAAGGTGAATGTAAGTTCCAGGCCAGTCTGGGCTGCAAAGAGACACTGGCCTCAGCAACTTAGCAAGATTCTTTCAAAGTTTAAAAAGAACAGGAAGAGGAGGAGGAGTTGGGGATGCAGCTCAGTGGTGGAAGATATAGCATGTGTGAAGCCATAGGTTTGGTCTTTAGTAACACACACACACACACACGAGTGAGGAGGTTAGTGCCAATATACAAGAGTTTATGAATAATCTCTAAGATAAGTCATATTTTCTTTTAAAAATAATTTTTTACATGCATCAATTGGGTGTATATGCATAAAGGGTTGTTTACCTCAGCATGCCTGTGGAGGTCAGAGGACAACTCTTGGCAGCCAAGTTCCTTTCTTTCACCATGTGGGTTCTAGGGGATCGAATTCATGTCATCAGGGGTCATCAGGTTGGCAGCAAGCGCCTTTAACCACTGAGTCATCCTTGCCGTGTTTTCAGATAGTCTTAGGCATGATACTTGATATACATCCACCTCTACTATATTTAAATTAGCAATTAACCTGAATACTTTGAAGCTAGACTGGTTGGCTGATTAGTGTCCCTCTTTGGCAGAGAGACATAGGTAAGTGACATGTTTCAGAATGTTCTCCAGGCTCTGCTGGGCCAGCCCAGGCCCTGGAATGGGCTTGGGGGGTTTAACTCCTGTCTGACAGGGAAAAGTGGCCCTTGCCTGGTGCCAGCCTTGGCTCTACCTGACCCTTCAAGCCTCTTCCAGAAGAGCCCATAAAAAAACAGGTGCTCTGAGCGAGCAACGGCTGTGTGCTCATGGGGGGATGGGCTCTGTGTGCCTCCTGAGGCCAGGCACCAGGACAGGATGTGTTGTGTCTCTAAGGACGTCCTGTCTGCCCTCTCACCCCACCCCCACCCACCTCTGATACTATGGAACCCCTTCAATCCTGGGACATCCAGGAAAGTCCCAGCCTGCCCAGGAAACCTGAACACCTGGTGGGGGCCTCATCCGGCTCATTGTCCTGCAGGGACAGAAACAGAGACCTAGTCATCATGACCATTCACTCCAGGGACATCTAGTCCCAAGCTGCCAATGGGTGGGGCACACAGTCAGGCTTCCTTCCTGCAGCCAGCCACCTAACCGGGAGGCAGATTCTAGTCCCCCAGCCCCAGCCTCAGGTGGGTCACTGCATCTCAGCAAGTCCCCAGCAAAGGCCAATACTTCTCTGCTTGCCTCCAGGGAGCCCCTGATTCTCTTTGCTGGCAGGTCATCATGGCCCAGTGATCCCCACTGGGGCCCTAGGTCTTGGTGGTGGTCTCAGCCTCAGTCCTTCAGTTTCTAGTAAGTGAACACATAAAGAAAGTGTCACATAAACCCTTTCACCAAGGACTCTGGAAAGGAGGATGAAACTGAACATGTGCACAGATGTCTTAGTGTTTACTCAATTGAGCATCCCAGGTGTTGTGCGTCTGTGCACTTATACACATGCATGAACTCTTCTACCCCCAGCTCGTGTTTCATGTGAGTAAAAACAAGAAAACGGGCTCAAGAGAGAATCGGAGGGTTACACAGAGAGAATGAGACTGAACAGAATAGCAGAATGAGTGAGCCCCTGGCTGCTAGGGCAGGGGTCCTTTTCGCATTTTCTTCATGCTCTGCCTGTGCTTTAGGCCTGTTAAGGGGTCGGTGTCTCCAGAGGAAGTGAAGAGTGAACAGGTGCAGTTCAGGAAAGACTGTCTTGGGCAGCAGACCCCACACCTCCTCACCCCCAGGCTCAGTCTGAAAACTCTCCTGGGGTTCCAGTTTGTCCCAGCTGAGAAGTGAGTCTGGGTTCCTGTGGAGGTTGGTGCTGATTGCCAACTTGACACCACCTAGAATCACCTGGGAGATGGGCCTGTAGGCACACCTACAGGAGGGTAGAGATGAGATTAACTAGCGTAGAAAGACCATGGAGACCATTTCCTGGGGAGTGGATCCTAGATGGTTAAGTGAAGAGCAGGAACAGAGGGACGGTATGCCATCACCATGGATTCAAAGCGACCAGCTGATCCAGGAGAATGCTACCCTCTGACTTCCTGCTCATAATGGCTTTTACCCATGAACTTTCAGCCGGAACAACCTTTTTCTCCCTTAAATTACTTTTGTCAGATACATCCTCACAGCAGGAAAAGAAACTAAGACTGGTCTCTCTCTAGTCATGCAAGGTACAGCGTGATTCAGGGCTCTTGAGGTAGCTGGGAGAGAAGAACATCCAGAGCCAGGGGCAAATGTCCTAAAACCATCATGAGTACCCAGTGTGCTCAACAAAAGGTCTCATAGCTGCTCAGAAAGAGGGGTGGTGTGGAGGTGGGAAAGCCTCAAGATTCTGAAACCTTCCCCCATACCTCCTTGACTCACCACACCTTCACCTGGATGAAAAGCCTCTAGGTTCTGCCCACCCCAGTTTCTTGGGGGAGGGTAGGCGAAAAATGGCAGTCAGGAGCCCTGGATTCTAGGCCTAGCTCTAGTGGTCTGACCATTCTGGGCATGCAGCTGTCTAATGAGGGACTGTAGAATCTGCCTCTGAGGGCTACCGGGAAATGGCATAGCAAGAAGGCGCTTTGTTGATAGAATTCCGTCATCAGCCGTGGAAAGAACCATGACAGGAGCTCAATGTCTTCCTCTTGGCTTCCCCTCAAGTTACCCCCCGGGAGAGGAAGGTGACTGTGGCTTCTGCTGGCCCACTTCCTGCAGCAAGGACCCTGCTCAGCTCTGAGCATGGAAACTCACAGGTCTGCTTTGTGACCTCTACACTCATTTCTGCCACAGGAAAGCTCTCTGAAGGGTGAGCCTTTAAGCTCTATATGTCAAACAGATGTGCCCCTCACAGCGCTCAGCATCCATGACCACAGCTGAGGCCTCCAGGCTGGGAATCAGGATATGGAGAGTCTGGTTCCACATTTGCTCCAAAGAGAAGAGTAGCCTTGAAGACTTGCCCTTAATGGGCCAATGGGAACAAGTGCCCAGGAGGTGGGAAGCCCAGAATTTTAAGACAGGAAGACACAGAACTTCTTGCAGATAAGAGTGGAAGCCTTCAAATAGGAATAAACTCTTGAGTGCTGCATGAGATATGGATGGCTGGACAGAGATGCCATTCTACCCAGGAGAATCTGTACATAGAATGGAGCCAACAGCTGTCACTGGCCAGACACCTGCCCCAATCCTACTTAACATCCCCATTTAACCCCAGTGGCCCCTACTCTCTGCCACATGCTGCAGACTCTCTCACATGCTCTCAGCTTTGCCTTGCAGGTTCCACTGCCTGAGACCTGCTCACCGAATCTGAGACTGAGTCCACACAAGAACCAAGTGACCAGATCACTGTCATCTGAAAGCCCAGGAGCCAGTGGGCTCGGTTTGCTTGGGTGGGCTGAGCAGGAGGCAGACCTCAACAAGCCTGGGAGAGGAGTGCTGACTCAGGTCCCCAAGGCCAGGACATAGAGGAGCCGGCCAGTGACTTGGGCAGATTGTGCAGACAGTCTGGATTGCGGAGGAGCCGGCGGGCGCAAGGCCCGGCTTGGCGCGGGTGGCTGTGGGGGAGGCTGGAACGGCCTATTTTTAGGCTCCTGTTCGATTTGAGAGACAAGGATGCTCCAGGCTACAAGCCTTTGTTCACTGGGGAAAGACTGAGGTGGCCCATTCCCTGACAAGTCACTATAATCCCACCAGTATCTCAAGGCCTTTAGAGCTTCATCTTTTGTCCCCAGGGACCAGGGTTGGGGGCAGAGAATGGACTGGAAGCATCTCCATCAACCTCATATGCAAACACTGTGTGGAGAGGTGATTTCCATACTATTTGCAAGCTGCCCTGCTTCCTGAGCAGAAGGAATTGAAAGTCCCCTCTTCGAAAACGCTCAAGGGAGCAGGGCATTCACCCATTCATCCAAGTCTCCCTTGAGCTGCCCTTCTGAATGGCAGAGGAAGACACAAGTCAAAAGGCACAGATGGGGGTGGTAGCCCATCAGTCGAAGTGCCGCATGGGCTAAAGACAACAAATATGTTCCACTGGGCGAACTGGTCTCTCCCTGAAGAATGTGGGCTCACTTGTTCCATCTGTGAACATCTTACTGAACTCCTACCACAGGGCCCACACTGTTCTAGATGCTGGAGAGTCAGTTGTGAACAAGACAAAATTCCCCACTCACACCGGCACTGTCCAGTAGAAATGTCATATTGAGCCACACAGATTACAAAATTTCTAGTAGGACACATTAAATGAAAATTTTTTAAATAGGTGAAAACAGCTGGGTACAGTGACAGGTAATCCCAACCGCCTGCAGCAGCAGCAGAAGGAGCCTCTGTAAGTTCAAGGTCTACACAGGGCGTTTCAGACGGTATAACTATCTTAAAATAATAATAATAGAACAAATAGATGGGGGCTGGAGAGGTGGCTCCTAGTTTAAAAAGCACTCACTGCTCTTTCATAGGACCTGAGTGCTCTCCCTGTACTCAACAACAGGCAGTTCACAACTACCCGTAACTCCAGTTCCTGGGGATCCAACACCCTCTGGCTTCCGAGGGCACCTGCACTGACATGGTGCACACAGAGTCACAAAGGTGTAAACATGCATACATAAACAAAAATAATAAATGAAACTTTAAAATATCCAGGTGCAGTGACACCTGCCTTTAATCTCGGCACCTGGGAGGCAGAGGCAAGCAAGCTCTGTTTGAGGCCAGCCTGGTACATATAGTGAGTTCCAGACCAGAGCTACATAGTCAGACACAACCTCAAATACAGCAACAAAGACAACAATGGAAAAACAAACAAACAAACAAAAACCCTATCATTACAATGTGTTGTCCACATAGCAATTTAAGATAAATGAGTTTCCATAATTAGGTTTTTAATGTCTAGTATGTCTTTTACTCTTGCTGGACATCTTAAGTCAGATAAGTCACATTTGGAGGGCATAGTGACCCTGGAAGGGTACAGTGGTAGAGGAAAGCACTCGTCAGAATCAGGAGAAAGAAGCCGCAGTTGCTCAGTGACATCTGTAGCTGCAGGAGCAATAGCTAGGTCAAGTAACAGGCCTGTGTCCGTCCAAGGTGATCTAGGCCCGGCCTTAGCCCCTCTAAGACCATTCATTGTGCTTAACCTGGAGCCACTGCCTAAGTGCAGGCTGCCTGTCATGGTCAAGTCCAGCAGTTTTGGCACCAAGTGTCTCCAGGATGTGGTCCTGTGTCATTCCCTTTGTGGAACTGGCTCACTGCCACAGGTGACCCTGACAATATGTTTGTTTTTTCCCCAAAGCTGCTTCCTCCCCTAGCCAACCAATACCAACATAAAAGGACTTCCTGAGGCTGATTTAGCTGTTTCAATCCCTTTCCACCAGCCCACACCCACAAACCTCCTGTCTGGCACCCTCACTGGGATCACCCACCCTAGCTGGGATGGCTCCATATTCTTCTTCAGCTAAATAATGATAGACTAAAATTAAGCTTTGGAGCACACCACACACCAAAGGGGGAGTGTGGTGCTTTGGTTGAAGCAGGTAAGAATCAGGTACAAGAAGAAACTAGGATCTCAGGCCCTATCCACCTTCATCATCATCATCACCACCATTTCCCTACCCCTGCTCAGTGTCCTTCAATGACTCCTTACCTGCAGGTTAAACCTTAGCTCCCAGGATCTGGCACAACGAAGTTCTCTGGTCTCGCTTCCTGACATTCCTTCCTCTTATTTATTCATCAAAGTGTATGGAGCATCTGCCAGGGCCAGGCACTGGTCCAGGTATTGGGATATAGCTGTGGGCAGCACTGGTAAGGCTTCCTGCCTTTGTGGCGTTCACTGTACGCTAGCCAGGCCCACAAGCTCATTGCCACTACCTTGGCAAAATGGTTTCTACTTCTTCCATTTGCATTTTCTTCCTGGAGTGGAGAGGGAGCTTATACATCCTCCAAAGCCCCACCCAAAGCCCCTTCATGAGCATGCCAAGTAGACTGAGTGACCTCCAGGCTCCCACCTCTGACTTGGGGTCATATCATCAATGGTCACCATCTATTCCCTGGTTTCTCTACCCTACCAATCTTTGAAGGTCTTCAGAGTCAGTGTCCTGGGGGCCTTGGGGCCTGCATCCATGCACATTCTTCCAAATGCTTCTTCTCACCTTTGCTTGCTCCAAAGCAAGCAAGCTGAGGAGATTGGAGCCCAGAACTCCTCTGAGGACTATCAGGTCATCAAGAAATCTACATCTGGAAGCATCCTCCTCTGGCATCCCAAGGAGAAAAACCACAGGGGTCAAGGCATGGAGGTTCCAGGATAAAGGACTGAAAGGTGGGATCATAGAGAATGTTTGCAGATAGAGGGAGTGGTAAAAGGGATTTTAGAGACAGACAGACCTCTGTTCCCTGCTAGGGGACCAGGAATGGCAGGATGTATGGGCAGAAGACAGATCTGTGTAACCCTTCAGATTTATGAAAGGGGCCAGGAGGAGCAGGGAAGTCTCCAGCTGAACTCCCCAGTAGCATTTGGTCCTTTGCAGACTTTGTCCTTTCTTGGCTTCCGAGAGAGAACGCATAAGTCAGAGGTAGAAGGATGAGGCTCACTCCCATCCCCAGCCACCCATGGCCCTGTGGTAGCCATCCTTGTGGTAGATCTGCTTGCCACTGGGCCTAGCTTAACAGTCCTGCCTACCCATTGCCAGACTGAGGCCGCTGGAGCTGCTCACCCATCAGGACAAACAGACTAGAGCCTTATCCGGAGCTGCCCCCTCCCTGATGGCTCATTTACATGGGATCTACATGGGCTCATTTCATGCCTGGATGCACAAGGCTTCCTGCCTGGCAGGTCCTCTCCTAGTGCCTTTGTAGAGAAAAAGGAGTGTGCTCAATAACTCAAGTCCCTTCTACAGGCTCATCGGGATGTCCTGAGGATTCCCAAAGGGAAGAGAAAGGCTGTTGAGGTACAGAGAAGGTAGGGACCACCCTAGAGGTCTCCCAGTGACCAAGGAGGGGTCAGGATTAGACTCGCATTCCTCACTAGTTGCTCTGCTCACTTGGAGGATGAAGGCCATGCTTTTCCTTCATCTGGGGTCTCCCTGAGAAGGCTGTGAAGCCACCTGCTGCTGCTGCTGCTGCTGCTGCTGCTGCTGCTGCTGCTGCTGCTGCTGCTGCTGCAACTACAAGACTAGACAACAAATAGACTGGTGCTAGACCCTATGAAGCTCTGGAGGGCAGGAGTCTGCCCCAGACCACAACAGGCACCAGCAGCTGGGGACCTGCTCCAGCCACAGACCTGGCTTCCTCAAGTGCGGAAAGACCCATAGTCCCAACCATTTTCACTACTTTCCCACCCTGGGAAGACTGAGTTGGGCAAGAAGAAAAAAGTGGGGTAATCAGTCATGAGTCCTAGGCTGGTCCAAGTGGACAGGCAATGCTCTGGGTGAGGGTCACAGCAGCTTATAGTCTTCCACAGCTCACTAGATGCTCAGCTGATTCATACAGACGGTCCCAAGTTGGCCCTGCACCCCTCTCTAGCAGTAACTGCTCCAACAGAAAAGCTCCTAAGAAGTTCCAAAGGCCTGGGTCCCTGCAGAGAGGGCTGCAGAGATGGCTCAGTGGTTAAACACAATAGCTGTTCTTCAAGGACCCAGGTTCAATTCCCAGCACCCAACTGGTGGCTCATTACCATCTGTAACTCCACTTCCAGGGGATCCAACACCCTCTTATGGTCTCTGCATACACCAGGCATGCACATGGTACACAGACATACATGCAGACAAAACACTCAAATACATAAAATTGTGTGTATTTGGTTTTTTGAGACAGGGTTTCTCCCTATAGCCCTGGCTGTCCTGGAACTTGCTCTGTGAATTTGAGGCCTGCCTCTGCCTTCCTAGTGCCAGGATTAAAGGTGTGTGCCACCACTGCCCGGAAAAATAAAAAAAAAAATTTAATGGGGCAGAGAAAACTAGAAGGAAGGTCACTTGGGGAATACCTGGGCTTCTTTCTGAGCTGTCAGTTTTTATCCCTACATCCACTCCATAGTCATTGTCCTCAGTCTCCGTCTCCATCTACGGAGTGGGCTCCTCATTAGCTTCTCACTATCTCTGCTCCAGCCCTTTCTCTCCAACAGGGGATGCTCAAGAACAGCATGCAGCCTCCTCTCCCCCAGTCTCCTCTCCTCTCCTAGCAGCCTGGCCAAGAGTAATCAGCCATTCCTTGGTCCTATCTTGGGACCACCAGCCACCCTCACACATCCTCCCACCAGGGCATCCTAGTGCTCTTCAGTGGTCACTTTTGCCTCTCAGATGGGCCCTTTGGAGATAGCTCTGTATCTGGCTCAAGAGTGATCCCGGACAGTCCTCCCAGGGGAAGCAGTGGAATCAGAGACTAGGGGGAAGATAAGGGGTTCGAGCTATGTGTGAGAGAGTAGGGGCTGCAGGCTCAAGGTTTGCTGAGTGGTTGCAAGTTCACACTCCTCCCATTCCTGCCACTCTCTAGCTGAGGTCCTCTGTGCATGCCTGCCAGCAAGATCATCAGGGAAAGCTGAGACAGTGATGTTCATACAGGCAGGAGATACCAAGTGATCACAGGGGTGCCACGCAGCACTGCAGGCATAGAAGACAGGGAACAGACACAGATAAATAAATAGCTTGTTTATTAGTAATATATTACATTATTAAAGTGCATTGAGAAGAGATAAGGGGCGGAAGCTGGAAGGCCCCCGGCCCCAGGCCCTGCCCCAGACACAGCTGGAGAAGGGTCAGCTCTCTGCTGAAATCCATGGACTGGGGGTAGGGAGGCCCACTTGGAGAGCTCGGCCTGGGCCATCTCCACGGGAATTTTCACAGTTTAGCCTAAGTTAGGACATGTCCTGAGCTGAAGGTGGGAGGCTAGGAGCATGGAAGCGCAGCCCCTGGGGAAGGGGGCTGAGGGGAAGGGAGGAGTCTCCCCCTGCCCCCCAACCCCCAATGCCAAGGGCAGAGTCCTGGAATCTCCCCCCTGTGGACCCGGCTCCTCCTTCAAAATGACTGAGGCAAATCTACCTAGGGCTCAGTTTTCCTCTTCACTCTCCCCTGTCTCCCTCACCCGCCCCTCCCATAACCACCCCACACTGGAGGCTCATGCCCTCAGACTGGGCTCCCAGGGCAGAGCCAGCTCATGCCACTCTCTTCAAACCCATGCCTGTCCCTGGTCTCTGATCCCATCCCAGGGAGCCCCAGCCTGGGATCAGCCCCCACCCCCCCTTCCCATACCCTCCCTCGACCCGCCCCCCCCCCAGCATGTAGTTTTGGTATTTCATACAGATGCAGTCAGAAGTAGCTATACATGAAATAAGCCTAACATAAAAATAGAGCTTTTTCCGCCCTTCCGTCCGGAAAGCAAACATCCTTCAATAAACATGCAAGGCGCTGTCCGGTGGGACCCAGGCTGTGAGGGAGGTGCAGAGGAGCAGCCGGGGTCTGCAGGGACGCTAGCCACCCAACAGTGGGACAGGGAAGGAAGCAGCTGGGTACAGCAAGTCCCAAAGGACTCAGCCCCAAGGTCCAGAGATGGGGTCCCAGCTCTCCTTCCCAAAGCCCACTGGCAAGCGCATCACTGCATGAAGTCAAGTGTGAGGAGATTTTGAAAAATATTCTTGAGAGGATAAAGTCTTGAGTCGCTAATGGCCCAGCTTCACAGTCGGCGCCTTCATCTTGTAGTCCCTCACTGTCCCCACTCTACCTGGGCCCCAGCAGCCGCCCGCGGCTGGACTTCTCCAGGCCCTTTGTCCCCCAATGGATTATTCAGTACCCCTGGAAGAATCAGTGGACAAGGAGCCCCCGGGCCGGCCGGCTGAGTGTGACATTTTTCTAGTACTCCTGGGCTACAGAAATCTGGGGTGCGCCCAGCTCCTAGAAGCCCTAATGAACCAGCAGGCCAAGTATGAGTGTGGGCAGGACCCCCAGCCAGAAGGAGGTGGCCAGGGAACGGGCGCGGCCCATCAGCTGTTCAGCCAGGGCTCTGTCCTCAGGCAGCAGCTCCCAGTGCTGGGCCTCACGGAGGTAGGAGCCTTCCTGGGCCTCACAGCGGTAGTGACCGTACTGCCGGGCCGTGAGGTTCTCGATGAAGAGGATGCAGCTAGGGCTTTGGTGGCCTGGCTCACAGCTCTGTTCCACATTCTCCTCGTGGCGCCATAAGTAGGTGGCGTGGCGGGACTCCATGGGGCAGGTCAGGTAGTATCGAGAGTTCCGGGCCAGGGAAACCTTCTGCAGTGGAGCCTCATCTGAGAAAGTAGGAGGAGACAGGCATGAGGAGGGGTCAAGGGCATCTGGAGAGCCTCTGCATCCTCCCACAGGTGAGGCGTTTAGAGTAAGGCTTCTGAAGGAACATGGTGGAGACGAGGTGTGGGTCCTGACTATTTTCCCCTTGTATTCTCCCACATCCCTAGCTCTCTCATAAGCACCTGACATCATGCGAGTTCCCACAACGGGATATGTCCAGGGGCCTCAGGCCATGCCTTCTGCAGGTCAAGGTAACTGAGGCATAGCAGTGCTTCCTTCATCGGCCTGGGGCCCGGGGGTAGGGCTAAATGCGATACCTGGTTTTGGGTTGGGACACTCTTTGTGTGGCTCAGCTGGGTTAATAGACTGCAGCACTGACCTAGAAGTAGGAGCAAACATCAGCAGATGGGAGGCTCTACCCAGCACCTCACCTGTCCTCATATGACCCCAGAACGATCTTTCCGAAGCCCTTCAGTGCCTCCTGATACTCAGGTCTGCCTTCCCTTGGGGCAAAGGGGTTCATCCAACGTACCGTTGGGAGCTGTAGATAGACACGCAGTGGTCCTGGTCCCAGCCACAGTAGGGATCTCGAGACATGAGGCAGCCATGGCAGCCTCCACTGTAGACCTCACACATGTCCAGGGGTACCTGGCTCACTTCCCACTGGGAGCTTACATATAGCTTCCGCTGAAAAGAGAGCAAGACTAGGTTAGGCCAGCACCCTCCACTGAGTTCTCAGCCCTTGAAGAAGGGATTCTGCCACCCTGGAGGCCCTTGAAAGAGCATGCAAACTGCAAACAGAGTAGCCGTCTCCTCTACCAGCTGTCTGGGTGGCCCCAAGGGTACAGAGTAGATGGGACAGCTTACCCGGTCAGGATCCAGTGATATGGCCTGGATGGCAGCTGCACGGTGGAAGGGCTGGATCTCCATGATGTTGAAGACAAAGCTGTGTTCCTGGTCCCCGGATTCCACCACCTTGTGTACAGTGCCCCTGTCTGTGGGTAGTGAGCAGAAGGAGTCACTAGGCAGAAGCCCACCTCAGCCAGACAGTCTTCATCAAGGCTGGGCTGCCAGGAAAAGACACTGGATGGGGAGGGTTTAGGAGTCATGGCTCAGGCAGGAGTCACAGGACTGGGGTAGGGTAGGGTGAGGACAGATGACTAGGAAGTAACAGAGAGCCCAAGGGCAGTCTGGAAGTTTCCAAAGCTGATCCCAAAAGGCCACCCACCCCCTCAATGAGTGCCCCCAATATGCCAGAGGCGTATTGGCAGCTGCAAAATTAAAAAGCAAGCCAGGATCATGGCCTCACATTACCTTGGTTACTCCTTCCCTCCTCTGCCCTTTGAGGTAGGTGTTATCTCCCTTGCTTTGCAGATAAGGTAGGGAGGTGTAGGAAAGCTATGCAGTGTGCTCAAGGTCACACAGATGGTGAACAGCAGGAAACAAATTGGAACCCAGACAGGTCAGAACCCCCATCTCTGTAATTTTTTTTAACAACTTGCCTGCATCCTAGGTATCTAGGGAATATATTGCCTTTAATTGTTTATCTTAGGAATAATTTTAGATTTTCAGAAAAGTTGCAGCAGTAAGTAGTATAGAGAGTCCCTGTCTAACCTTCTCCCAGTTTCCCCAGCTGAAAACCTTATATAACCAGAGTAAATTCGTCACAACTAAGCAATTGACACTACTGTGCTCCTATTCACTCAACTACAGACTTCATTTGGGATTCTTGGGTTTTTCCACTGATGTCCTTCTTTTGTTCCCGGAGCCAATCCAGGGTTCCACGTGGCATTTAGTCTTAAGGGATATTTTAATTTCTGTAAAATCTTAGATCTGAAAAGAACCCTAGATTCCATGTGAGGGCTCCCAAGGTCACATAACTAGACTAGATTATCTGCTACAGCAGCTCTCTTTCCACTGGCACCTGTTGGGAACTAATGGGTACCCTGATCCTGGTCCTCCTAATCCCACCTCAACTGCTGTCCCAGTTTCTAGAATAGCCTTTTCCTTCTCTCCTTCCATCCCCATTTCCCAGGGCATCATCTGCCCCAAAAAAGCAGTCAGGTGATGCCTACCTGAGACTGTTCCTCTAGGCCCAGCATTTCAACCTGCTAGCTTTGAGATATGGCCAAAGACTTCTTAGACCTGACCAACCCCCAACACAGCCCTTGCCCTCATCCTAGACACATAGACAAACAGACAAATAGACACACTGCCAGTCCCCACTGTGAGAGCTTCCATTCTCTGTTGAGAACTAGAGAATTCTTTATTTTTATCTGGCCCCAATATTTCTAAATGCCGCAGGCTATAAACTGATGTCTCTCCCATGGGCCACAGGGAAGATAAGAGACTCCCTCCATAATCCCTGAGTGTGCTTATAGCCCAGACATATAGAAAGAAAGTAGCAGGGTTCCCCTAGACCCAAGTCCAACCTTCCCTGTCCTGCACTGTGTGACCTCCCTTCCCTTGTCTTCAATGTCCTATGGGAAATTCCTCGCCTTGAGATTTCCAGGATCCAAACAATGACGCCAAGACTCTAGCTTCCAATAAGGCCAACATGGCCAAGGAAGCCCCAAAGTGAAGCAGCAACAGGAAGCCACTTGAGGGAATATGAACAATTGAGGGAATGGTGACGAATGGTCCCAGAGGTGCAGGGTCCTTCCTAGCTTCCAGGAAGGCCTCTGGCCAGGCACACAATGGTCCCCAAGGCTCTTTCCAGGACACCACCCCCTCTTTGATAGAGACCTGAGATGAGGGTGTGCTAAATAAGCTCAGGGTGTACAAAGGCTTTCTAGAACACAGGAGCATCTCCTAGGTCATAACTCACCCTCCCCCAAGGAGGCCCCTCCTGGAAAGAAAGGGGAGAGGCTGGCCCAGGCCTTTGCCATCTGCAACTCCTTCTTCACATGGTTTCAAATTCTTTATGTCCTACCAACTTTCCAAACGCTTCTTTACCCCTGCATAAGCCCAAAGTCTAATGGAAGGCCCATGGCTCTTATTCTGCATGGTAGAGGCTGCCAGGAGGCCCAGTGTTCAACCTTTCCATGTCTCTTTCTGTGCCTTCTCCAGTGAGTAAGACATCTGGACCAAAGCTACGCCTGGCTTTGTTCATTCACTACATTGCTACCTCAAGTTCTAGTACACCTTCCTTCAACTCAGGATGCTTCCCCCTTTCCCTCTGCCTCACCCCCTCCCTCTCTGCCTGAGCTTGCACAAACTAACCCCCTGACAGCTCTTATCCAGTCAATTCTCTGTATACACCTAAAGGCCCAAGCAAATGTTACACATATGGGTCTTTATACCTTCTATGTCTGTTTTGTTTTGCTTTGTTTTTTGAAACAGGATCTCACTATGTAGCCTTGGTTGGTCTAGAACTTCCCATGTAGACCAAGTTGGCATTGAACTCACAGAGATCTGCCTGCCTCTGCCTCTTGAGTAGTGAAATTAAAGGCATGTGCCACCATGCCTGGTTCAAGTCAATTTTTTAAAGTAAGGCAGAGAGTTCTGGGATAGCCATTACCTGTGGTTAGGTAAAGCACGTGGAAGGTCTCTCCATTGCTGGCTTGCATACGATGGACGACCACTTTCTGATAATGGTACTTAGAGTGGAACAATGGAGTCTTCAGTGGTCCCAGGGGCTCCACCCTCTGTGCCACCTCTGGGTGACTATCAGCTACCTGGAAAGTTTCCGTGGGTATGGGTTGCTTTTTTGGGAGGCACTGGGAAAGAGAACCGGAATAGGTCAGCAGTGACTCGAAGGTGAGACCAGAAAGGGCTGGGGGCTGGGCCCTGGTTGGTCAATGGCTCACCATGCCAGGTCGAGGGTTGGGGAGGCCCATGTGGTAGCCCTTGAGTGAGGAGGTACGGAAGACTTTGTCAATGTCACCAAGCGAATACACACAGACAGCTGAGTAGTTCCTGCAGGGATATACAAACCACCTCAGTAGGGGGCCGGGGACGCACCGACCTCCAATTACCCTGGCCAGCCCCGGGCCTCACAGGGGCACAACCACAGCCCTCTGCCTGCAAGCAAGCTCCGTGAGCCAGAACAATTACTGCTGGCCCATCGCCTAGCATATCAAACAGGGCTGAAACAGGGAAGGAACAGAAGCAGGAAGGGAGGCTCAACTAAGTTCTCTCTACTGCACTCAAAAACCACAACCGTAGGTTCTGTTACAGCATCCCTGAGTTCAGAGGCCACCTGTTCTACCCAACCGAAAGAAAGAGGAACCCCATCTCAGGCTGAGTCATTCTCTGGCCCCTCCGGTCATGAGCTGCAGGGTGCTGAAGCCTCAGGAGCCCAGACCTTCATGCCCTGCCCAGTCTGTAGCTCCACACAAGAGCCATAGCAGGGTCTTTCTCCACCAGCAACACTTATCTGCTTTGTTTTCAATCAATGAAAGTGATTAAAGAGTGTGAATTATCAGGCAGTGTTTGAGCAGGTGTGATCGCACCCAGCACCCCAGGAGACGCCTCTCAGCCTTTCCCAGGCCTAATGTCAGCTTTGGGCACACATATGGCAGGACACATAGGCAGGAATGTGCACGTGGCCCACGGCCACACAACATGTGTACAGAGGCAAAAATACAATAGTCCACCTACCGCGTTACCAGCCACACCACACACACCCAGTCAACACCTCAAGCCTTGCACCTGCAGGCTCCAATAATGGCACTGACTACTCCTCACCAGGGGTTGGAGAAAACACCATAGACCCTGGTGTCCCTCCACTGGCCGCTGGGGTCGGGGAGCAGGAAGACATCCTGCAGCCGATTGAAGTTCCTGTTGGTGGCTGCGTCACTGCACACCAGCATGGCTTTCAGGAAGGTGTTCCACTTGGAGGCAGACAGTGAACTCTCACCACCCTGGTCTCCCTGGAAGGGCAGAAGGCAGAGGAAGGCCCTCAGCACCTGCCTGAGCTGCTTGCCACGCCAGAGACATCTGCTGCCAGGCATGCCAGCACCCAGGCTGGTGAGGAGGGGGGCAGGTTACAAGGGACTAACATCAGTGGGAACTCATGCAAGCTTTCAGGTGAGCTCCAGCCTCGTATGTCCACACTGGGGGTCTGCAGATGAGCGCTCTGGGCCTATCAGAGCAGACAGGATCAATACACATCTGCTCCTTTCACCTAGGCCTAGGTACACTTGTACACAAGCACGCAATACAGCAAATTCACACAAATACAACACAGGCAAATACACAGGTACTTACTCACATTTTTGCATATCTAATATGTACACAAGCTAAACCACATTTACTCACAGGCACCATAGCCTGTGTGTGCGTGCACACACACACACACACACACGTGCGTGCACACACAAACATGTACACATGCACATGCACTCCTATTGCATATATACATACATATTCTCACTCACCCAGCCACCCCTCACACATCTTGCTCACCCTGCAGAGCTGGGCCACTCGGGACACATTGAGAGGAGCCTCAGGGTTCTTGTCAGGATTGTCCTCCCGGAAGAAGTAGTAGATCTTATCATCATAGGCTTGGTCTTGGTGCACGATGGTGGCCTTGATAAACTGTGGGTCTGCCAGGGACATGGGTGACAGGGTGTGAGGCTAGAAACCTGTCCGGGGTACCCACTCAAGCTTGCATACCTCTCCCAAACATATATATAAACTCAGAATGGCACTTACGCCCCATGGGGCCCTCGGCTCTGAAGCCATACCCTATACCTGTTATGTCCCTTCTCTACAAAGACGTCATGGGCCCAGGAGCAATGACTTCATGCCTGGGGACTTCAGGAAAGTCCCTGGAGTGCCCATGTCACTTCTGCCTAATCAACAGAGCCTTAATGAGGAAGATGAGGCCGGCTTCCCCACACGGGCTCATGAGAGAGATGAACTTTGGCTCTCTCAGCCTCAGGCTGGGTCTCAGCTTCCTCTGTGTTTGTTCCCAGAGTAACTCAATCCCATCTGGCCTCTTTCTCTGTGATTCCTCCCCTCTCACAATGCAAACTCCTCAGTGCTGACTGTTCAAGGGCCTGTCTTTCAGGAAGTCCTCCTGGGATAAATCAGAAAACTAATCTGCCACCCTGGGCATTCACACCCCTCCGTTCACCCTCAACCCAATCAGAATTGGACTCACTCTGCATGACCGTATCACTTGTGTACAGTTCACTCTCACCCCGGATGCGGCGGAACCGAGGGATCTTCCCATTGTATTCCTGCTTCCGGATTGTAGAGTACACTTCATCCCCTGGGATGGCGGGAGAACGTGTTGGTAAGAACAAGAACTTCTGTAAGTCCTTTCCCCAGGCTGACCCTCCTACCCCGAGCCTGGCACAGCGGCACCCTCCCAGGGCCCCTGCCGCAATGCTGTTCTACCTTCAAACAGAACCAGGGAGTTCTCATCCGGGCTGAAGGGGGCATAGCCTTTCATCTCACCAAGTGACATCACCACACTGTCATTCACCTGGGGGAGATCAGAGGTGCAGATGGCCACATGATCACTGGCCACTGCACCCTATAAGGGCCAGTTTCCCAGCCAGGAGCCTATTCTCCCACAGAGTCTGCTCAGGGAAATGCCAGTCTCAGAATCTCCCACCTCTGTCTGGCCACGAGGGGCTAACACCCACCCAGGAAATGGAGACTGCTCAGGCACATGGGAAGGGTTCTCACCAATTTCCAGCAGCTGGGCTTCCGAGCATTGGTGCCACAGACTAGCAACCCATTACCCTGCCTCTCTAGAAGAGTGATGTAATTTTCACAGTCCTGAATGGGGAAGGAAAGAATTAGGTGGGTGGGAGTCCCTTGCAGGCCCAGCAGACACTAAGACCCTCAGTCGTAGGAAAGAAGACATCCAAAAGGGCTGAGCATAGATAGAAGCCACCCTGGACAGCTGACTCTATTCCTATTCAAGGCCTATGTCAGGGCCTACGTCTTCCCCCTCTGAATAGGGGCCTTCTGACTGGCCCAAACCTCCCCCATAAGTGGAGAGAGCATAGGGCAAAGCCATGCTCTCTTCCTTCCTCTACTCTCAGGATCTTCTCCCTCTTCTCCACGGGACCACCCCCCCCCCCCGCCCTTCTCCACGGTCCCTCCCTTTACTCACCTGTTTGTTTTGGCAGGACCCCTTTGTGGAGCCAATGTTCACCTGGAGGAGGGAGAGAAGCATTAATTCCTCTTCCAGGAGTGAAA
>CM053747.1:47244138-47274006 GCA_028658305.1 Pachyuromys duprasi | reverse complement strand
AAGTAATTGAGCCTTGGAGAGGGTAAGCAGATTTTCCAAGGTCACACAGGCTCTTTGTCTGATACCAGGAGCAGAGCCCAGCAATCGCAAAAGGCAGGTTATGGGTTCTGGAATCCGGCTTCCTAACCTGACTTCCCCCATCAGCACTACCTTCCTGGCCATGTGTGTCAGTTCCCAGTTTTCCTCCTCATAGCCTGACTCCCTTACTCCAACATGGGCTACCTGTAGAAGCCTCCCCCAGGAATTGTGTGTGAGGTAACAGAGGTAGAAGGACATGTACAGAGGATGGAGCAGCTCCTTCGTACTCCCCACGGGTCTTCTCTAGGACCAGAGGGCAGCAAAGACGAAGGAAAAGGGAGGGCGGAGGCCCAAGCTCACCGTGCGCACAGAGGCGTTCTTGTCCTCCGGGAAGTTGAAGTGGTAGACCTTGCCACGTCCACCCACCCACACAGAGAAGCTGCCAGGCTCGTGGAAAAGCACGGTGTGTGGCTCAGGCTGGCCAAAGTCCACATGGTCCTGCCCTGCACAGCATGAAGGAGAAAAACACCCTGAGCAAGAGAACCCTTGAGCTCCCACAGGCATACTAGACCACACTCCCTAACTAATGCTCCAAGCTCAGGGCACTGAAAACTCAGAGACAGGGTCTAGTTTAGGTGGGCCTGAGAAGTATCACCTGTCCTAACCAAAGCCACACTCCCTTCCCCACAATGTATGTAGTCTGGAGTGAAGGTATATTTTAAGGACCCTAGAGAGAACAGTCCCCTTACCCAAATATACACATATTCCTGAGGGGCTGGCCAGCATGGAAAAACCATCGGCTCTGTCTGTTCTGTGAGGGAAGCTGAAGTTGCCTCCAACTCACTCAGTCTCTCTAGAAGCAAACAGCAGGGCTTCTAAACACACCACTTAGGGTTCAGATCCCTGGGAAACCCTTTTATTCACAACTTCAAATCTTCCTTTGAGAAGTTGTTTCCCACCCCTCATGGCTTAACCAGGCCCTAGGTGGGTACCACTTCAGAGCTGTAACAAATCTTAATGTCCACTCCTTCCCATTATACAGTTGGGAAGACAGGTCAAGGAACGGACAGCCCAAGACACATGAAAGCAGGTGGTGGGGAATAGGCCCTAAATCAACACCTCTGCTTCTGTCTCTGCAGCTAACCTCTAGCCTGGTTTCACCCACCCAGAGGCTAGTTCCTTTTGGGACTCAGGATCAGCTCTCTGTCCCAGCAACTCTGGGACAGGGGGACCTTCAACAAGCACAGTCTATGCTTTCCAGCAGAAGGGCTGACCAGGGCAATTTTGCCCAAAAAAGAAACTGTCTGAAGCCACTGCCTCCAGGGAGAAACTGTCTCATCTCCAGTGACATTGTTGAGGTTGTCCTGGTTGCAGGACTAAATTATAGGGATGGGATGGCCTGTGGCTATGCCCTCGGCAATCAACCATAGCCACTGTCCCCCTTACCTCTCATTAGCCTGTGCCTCACCCCGGAACCTGGTCTGACCACTGTTTTTTCAGCTGCGGCAAACTTTGGGACAGCCAGTTTGGCAGTGACACCCAAGCAGGACACAACCCAGTCCAGGCAAAAACAAACCTGCCAGTTCTTCAAGGGCTGAACTAAATCCTTCTTGTTGTTACTTAAACCATTCCTATGGATCCTACATCCATCAGAGGCAAGAAATGGCAAGAGCATAAGTATACAACTCATTCCCTCATTCCCTTTCCTAAAAACACATTTCTCCCCAGCCAAGTGATCCCAGACAGAGAGTGGGAGTAACTCAAATTCTGTGTCTCTGCTGTGGCCTGGCTCACTGTGTAGAGGAGGAAACCAAGGCCCTCTGGGGAACAAGCCTGGCCCAAGGTCACATCAGCAAGCAGGACAGATTGTTTCATCCAGTATCAGTTCTCAACAACATTTGTAGAGATGTGAGCCCGGCTGGCTAGAGTGAAGTGCTGAGTCCGCTGCCCTCTGACTGGCCTGGTTCTCCTGCGGCATGTCAAAAACCACCTGATCCAGCAACTAGGTTGGGAATGGGGTGGGGGAGGTCAGGCACCCTACCTCTCACACCCTAGATGCCAAAGCTGCCTCTCAGTAGATCAGCCCCGGACGTGCAGGGCTGAGGCTGAGGGCCTAGCTCTGTGTGCTCTCTGGACAGAAAAGTTTCATGGTGGCGAGTCAAGGCACTGTCCTCCAGCTTTCTTCCAGCGGAGATAAAACTGTAAAGCTGGGGGCAGCGGGCAGCAGTCGTTTGGTCTTCCTGACTCACGGCTCTCCTTTCACCCATAGCCTAAGCAGAAACCTGAGCAGTCAGTCCATAGACCAGGTCCCAGGAAGCACAACTTCCTTCTCACTTCTTTAATATCCAGTCTGGGAGCCAGGGGAAAGGTCCCAGGGATGTGACGCTACTGAGACCCACAGCCCCAGAGCCAAGGAAAAGGAGCACTCACAGGCTGCGCTGGCCACTTCCACCAGTCTCCTTAGCTCCCAAGCACCTGTATCAAGGTCTCACCCCCAGGCCTCAGAGAAGGGCAGGCAAGGCTAATGTATAAGTCAGCTCAAGGGGACCATGGAGGAAGCCTTCACCTGGAGGTAGCAGGGGTGTCAAAGAGCAGTCCTGAAAGAATCAAGCTTGAGTGTGGAGGCACCAAGGACAAAGTCTGAGGGGGATACTTGGCTCTCCTCAGAAGTGTAGATATGAAGAACCATACCACAGAAAGCTCACTAAGCAGATGGTCCCAGGAGGGAGCCCCAGGCTGCTCCCAGAAAACCCGCAGAAGCTATGAAGGGCAGGGGAGGGTATCAGCAGCTGAGTAGGCAATAGATACAGCCAGAGCCGCACTCCCTAGAACTGCAAGTCTGTTCCCCTCAAGTCTAGGCAAGGTCATGGTGGGGGAAGGCATGGACTGCTGGCCCCATTTTGCAGAACAAACAAGAGCTTAGGACCAGCCCTCCCTTGACCCCTAGGTTCCTGCCCCTCCCGGATCTGTGCCTGGTAATGTGTTATGAACTAGGGGGAGGAAGGGGATGGCACCAGCTCAGCCCCAGGACAAGACCTTGGCCCATTCTCCACCCCAGCCCCAGCCCAGGCTCCCGCACTGCCCGAGGCCCTCAAAGGGCCTGATTGTGCCCAGGAAGTGTCAGAGCAGCAGCTCCATGAATACATGAAAGAAAGCTTTGTTCAGGTCAGCAGGAGTGGGGGGCTGGGGGCGCTGGGCAGGAGGGCTGCCTGGAAGTGAAGGCAGCAGCAAGCCCTCATGGCCAGAATCACCTCAGAGAGAGCTGGGCCAGGGGAAGGGACAGACTCAAGGCCCTGCCTAGGCAGGGGCTGAGCAAACTGGAGTCTACCTTTAAAAGATAAGTGTTTGCTTCTCTAATCACTCTCTTTTTGCTGCCTTGTGAATCCAAAGAGATGGGGAGGCAGATAAAAGCTAGAATGGCCAGGAATAAGGAAGGAATGTGTGAGCAGAGAAAACAGTGTGAACAAAGATGGGGAAATTGACTGTATAGTAAGTAGAGGACTGAGGCCACAGGCTGCAACCTGACAGAAAATTAATGAGAGAAGAATCCAAAAGGTTAGGCCTTAGCAGTAGGCAAAGGAGGTACAGCTAGCCCAAGGACATACTGACCCACTGCCCATCAGTCTCTCCTATGGCCTGCTACCGAGGAGCAGGGACGGGCCTGGGAATGTCTCCCATCCTCCGGCAGTCCCTCACCTCCCACCTCCTGGCTCCCCCTGCTTCCTTTCCATCCTGTGTGTCTAAAAGGAGCACCGTCTGGCACGGTGTCTCCCCCCTCACTCCCCGGCCTGACGCATTAGTGGCTGACTAAGTGGTAGCTAAAAGCTCCCAGAATAACCAGGGGTTCAGGCAGGGGAGGGGGCTAGGGGCACACAGAGAGGACATGGCCTCAAGGAAAGCTAGACACAAGAAAGGCCATCCCCACCCCATGTGATTCAGAGCCAATCATGGCTCTCCTGAACCTAGCAAGAACAACCCCAGGCTGTCCCATATCTAGCTGCTCCATGGTCCCTGAGTCCCCACCTCCTCATAGTATAGGGTTCACAAGGCTTGGCCCCAGTTCTACTCAGATGTAAGGGTTGGGAAGATGGACTAGGGGAAGTCACCCCACGCAGACAGCACCCCTGTCAGGGCGCCCATGAGGCCTTGATTCTGTTGCAGGGGGTGGGGAAGGATTGGGGGAAATCAGGCCTGATTTCCCGTCACTGTCCCAAGAGCCGGCTGACTACAGGAAGTGGGACTGTTTTCTCTGGGAAGCCGGTGGGTTTTCTCAAAGCAGGCCGGCCTAATGAAGAATCTTTCCTCCTCTCATTCACTCTGGATGCTGTTGCCATCTGGTCCTGTCATTCCCCATAGCCTGGATGCTTGTGAAAGAGGAGAACAGGCGGGGAAGGGTGGAATGAGGCCTACTGTCTGTAAAAGGAACAACAACAGGGTTGGTCCTTGACCCTCTGAACCCATCAGCCTTGAATGCTAACCTCCAAAAGCCCTTGGAAAGTGGGAAGAGAATGGCAAGAATGTGGGCATCCCAGTAGGAAATGCCTGAGTCAGGTCGCCAAGGAGCAGCAGCCCGGCCAAGCACAGACTGGGGACTCAGGCATATCTGGCAGGGACTTCCTCCCCTACTCGTGTCCCCTTTTGCATTTGCAGACCCACTCACACGCTCACCTGACCACGCACTGGCCGAAGAAAGAATGAAGAGCCTTGTGGAGCTGGGTAGCTAGCCTGCAGTCTCTCTACCCTTTGCAAAACTCATCAGGGCAGGTATCCTAACAGCCACCTCGCTGGGATAGGGAGGCCAGGGAGTCTGTACAACTGGCCCAAGACAAACACTCAAGAGAGGCTCGCAGACCTGGGTACCCATCATGCCACTACATCTCTCTAAAACCACACTCAGGACTTCTTTGAGATGTGAGAACAAAACAAAACTGTCTGCTCAACCTCCCGTTTTGTGCATCACCCTCTCCCTAACTCTCCCTCCCTTACTCACCAGGTGCAGAGTCACTAACTTAATAAATGAAGGGAATCACCCATCCACTTCCCAGGTAGGGCCCTGATCTCCCAAGGGCCTTCAGCAACCCAAAGGCATGACTAATGGAACCATGGGTATGCCTCACAGGATGGTGAAGAGAAAGCCTACACTGGTGGCAGACACACAGGGACTGACACTTCACTGGCTCTGCTTCTGATAGGGCCATTTCCAGATGGCACTGACTGGTGCTAAGAGCAGATTATGGCTACTCTCAGCATCCTGGTAACACCTGTACAGGGTTCTGGGTTCTGACAGCTGCCAGACAAGTGCCATGCCGACACAGGTGGCAAGGCCCTAATGTGGTAGTCACCCTCATGGAGTAATAAACATCTACCTTCATTAGCAGCAAGTCCACCCACACCCACGGCCAAGATCAGCCACAGGTGGGAGGGGAAGCATCTCAGGTGTTTACTCAGCCCTGCCTCTAAGAAACCTCCCAGTCTCTTCAGCATCCAGGCATCTCAGTTCAGTTTCCTCTTCTGTGGCTGGTAGGATGGGGGTTACCGGTTTGTTACAGCCTGGATTTTATGACCCATCATGATTCCAGGAACAAACACAAAGCATTCAAGATTTAATTTTATGTGTCATTTGGGGGAAAATATGAGTCTATGTACACTAAAGAAGTCAGAGACAGCTTTCTGAAAGTAGAGAGAGCCAGTAAGGGCAACATCCTCATCTGCCTCCACTAGCTAACCCAACAAATCTCCACCACCCTTCAAAGAAGGCAAGACAAAGGTCTGCATCTCCATTTTACAGAGAGAAAAACTGAGGCCCTTCCAAACCACCAAGGGCAAAGACCGACTGCATACATCAATCACTGTGACTGAAGAATCAGAGGGTTTGACTGCTGGACAAAGTTCTGATGAGAAGAAGCACATTTTGGGAGAGCAGGATTCAAGGGGGTTGGAGATGGAAGGCCATCAAAGGAGCCCAGCTGGAGGAAGCTCGCAGCTCAATCCCAGGAAACACAGGAAGCCCAGAGCCAATGCCACACCCTATCTAACTCCTATCCATTCTTTGGCCCAGCAGGTTCCCAAAGCCCTAAAGGTCAGCTAATGGCTACTTCAAAGCAGAGAAGACAAAAAGTAGTCTGCTCTTGGGTTCAGAGCCAGGGCAGGAGCTGCAAGAGGGGAAAGGATGGCTACCTCAGCCCATTTGGGAGGGAGACAGGTGGGAAACTGTGGTGATTCCCAGCCACAGCTTCAGCATGGGCCAGCGGGGGACACAGGGTGAGGGCAGCCAGCCAGCACAGCCTGTTAAGGCAGGGTCTGGGGTGCCAGAACTGCATTCCATGAGAAACCAGAGATGCTGCAACAGGAGGAGAGAAGTGGAGAGAGGCAGAGGCTAGCAATGGTGGGGACAGCCCTGAGTCCAGCTCTTCAGAAACACTGTCTATCTGCCAGGGACTGCCCCCACTTGATTTCCAGAGCTAGTGATCCAGCAAATCACTACCCTCATATGCTGCCTGGTCTCTTATTACCTCTGTTTAACAGTAAGGGGTGTGAGGCACAGAGGAGCTAAGCAACTTATCCAGAATCACACAGCTGGGTATGTGGTAGAGCAGAGGCTGACACTTACTAACTAACACGACTAACTCTGGAACCTGAGCGTACCCTACTGTACTCCCGGGACGGACTCTCACGGACTTCTGGGGCAGCCCTTTCTATACAGCCGAGGAGACCAAAGCCCAGGGAGGCTAAGGCAAAGGCTACTCGCCATCAAAAGCCTGACCTCTACTAGTGGTACCTTGCCAAGCGTGTGTGAGTGAGCATGAGTATGTAGGAATCTAGGGTGTGGTATGTCACCTTGACTCTAAATGATAGCCAGTGTGACTAATTGGAAAGATAAAACTCCTGGGTTCCCTGTGCCTAATAGGAAGCTGTTGGGCACCCAGCCCTTCTCTACTACATTCTCACCCAGGTTCCCAGCCAGACAGCACTCACTGTCACACTCATCTTCTCCACCCTGCCTCTAGTTGTAGATCCCAGCAGGGCCCAATCCCCCAAAGCAGGGCAGTGAGGGCTCACCTGTCTCTGAGCATCCCCCTATGCCTAGCTCCCATTGGCACACAGCCAGTGCTCACTGCCCTTGTCCTTTCTAGGCTGCATGTGGCTCTCACCTGTCCTTGAACATCTAGCCCAAATCCCCTGGCGCCAGGAAGTGTTCCAGCTGCACCGCTCTGCCCCGCACTTCCTGCTACCTGGTGTACACTCTCTCTTCTCTCAGATCACACTGAGTCTGGTGGGATTTCACCAGGAGATGTAGGCTACTGTGAGGGAGGGCCCATTATCATCCATTGCAAGGGCTGGACAAGATAGGGTGGTCTAGCCGTTAGGGGCAACCTCCTACTACTCTTCAAAGGAGGAGACATCTTAGAAGTGGTTCCTGGGCCGTCTATGGGGTGCGTGCATCATGGTGACCTGTGCTAGGCTGAGCCACAGCAGCGGCTATACCTAATCCTGTGCCCCCACCCCTCGAGCCTTCTTCCCCCTCCCCCTGACTGTATCACCTACACCATCCTTCTGTCACAGCCTTGGCTGTGCGCTCCTGACTTCCCAGGGGCCCCTTTTCCATCACAGCCATGGGCCCTGCCTCTGAGTCACTAACAGCTCCCTCGGGGCAAGCACGGGGTTTCTCCTGCTTTGCCTCCCTCAGGAGCTGGATCCAGGTGCAGGCAGGGGTCAAGGGCTGGTTGCCCTCGACACTGAGGGTCCCCAGGAGGCTGGCCCAAAGCCCAGGGTCTTGATTAAAAGCAGGGGTAGGAGGCCCCACAGGATCAGCCTAATCCCCAGGCTGCTGTGGTGCTTAAACCCAGATTAGCCTGAGCCATGACACAGAGCAACCTGCCCCCCGAGACCCAAGACCTGCTCAGCAAAGGCCAGACGTAAGGTACACGGAGCGGGTCCAAATCAGAGAGCGTGGTCTTGCTGGGTGTGGATAGGAAGTCTCTGGGCTCAGTTAACCGGGCCAAGGAGGTAACAGGCTTCAAAAGCCATAGAAAAGCGTGACAGTAGACAGGACATTGGGAAGGGGCAGAGAGCTGGGCAACCAGTGAGCTCAGGGCAGAGAAATGCAGCCCTGACTCCAACTCTGCCTATTTTGCCAGTGACCTTGAGCCAATTCTGCCATCTCTGGGCCTTAGTTTCCCCACCTGGGGCTCGTGTGGTTGGCCCAGCTTCTCTCTGACACTTATGTCCTCACACCCTGAGCTCTGTGTCAGGCAGGGTAAAGTGAGGTCATCTCAGGAGGTTCCTCAATGGAACTGAGAAAGAACTGGAGGGGGGGCGCAAAGAGGAGGGCAGGTAAAGTGCAGAGAGGATGCTCTGGGGGACAGTGGGTGCTGGGAAGGAAGACAAGAAGGGCCATAGGGTAACCATCAGGCTCTGGGGAAGCATCTGGCTGTGTGTTCTGGGTAGAATACTCAGTAGAGTGTCCCAGAGGAATAGAGGGACTTGGAGGAGAGCAGAGTACAATCCATACATGGGACAGTGAGGCCAAGGGGAAGGCCTGGTGGACAAAAGGGCTTGAAGAAGCTTCCCCTGTGGTAGGGCAGCAACCTGGGGCCAGGGCTGGCTGAGGAGGTAGAAGCCTCTGGCCTCTATGGAGCCAGGGCCGTAATTCTTTGTTTTCTCCCTCCTCTCTGGTCTGCTTGCCTCACTGACGGCTAGACAGTCACACACCTGGCAGCCAGTCCTTCTTGCAAGGCCAGGGCAGATCAAGGGCCTGTCTCTCCTATCCGAGAAAGGAGAGGCTTCTGGGGTGGCCAAAAAGGAAGCTAAGAAAAGCAGAAGCCTTTTGGTTCAGAGCTGCAAGCCATAGGTAGGGAAGCAGGGTCAGTCTCTTATGACACAGCCACCCTGAATGGAATACAGCGAGGGATGCAGAATGGCGGTGGAGGCCGGGATGTCATCTGGGACTCTAGCAGGCAACTCTAAGGTCATCCGTTCTCATGACCGTCCCCTACAGGCTGAGCCTCACAGCCCTCCTGGCCTGGCACTCCTCAGAGAGAAGTGTGCAGTTTGCTCTGCTTCTCACAAGCACAGAGAACCTAATATTCAACCAGAAAAGGGACCAAGGTTCCTAGAAGGGGAAGCTGGTCAGAGAAATTGTGCCTGCCCTGTCCGATATACAGGGTTTGGATACAAGGGGGTTTCCTCTGCTGTAGAGCATGCACAGAGAAAGGACATGGCAGGCCTCCTGACTGAAGAATCCTCCGCATAGTCAGCAGCGGATGGGGAGGGTCCTAGTGCTTGTCTGCTGCTGTCTTTCTCCAGAAGGCTGCCCACGCAGTGACCTGTGGCCCAGCTCCTTCAGGAAACCTTGCTGAAGCCAGGTATGGGGATGCACACACCTTTAGTCCCAGACACAGACACAGGTGGATTTCTGTGAATCCAAGGCCAGACTACACTACATCGCAAGTTCCAGGCCAGCCAGGATGAGAGAGAGACGGAGAGATGGAGAAACAGACAGACCTTGCTGCACCCCTGACCAAAGGTTACTCAACCCTGTCAAACAGGTGCTTCTCTTGCCCCATCCTCATCCAGTCAAGTCCTACCTCTGCCATATCAGCTTTGCCACTTCATCCAGGAAGCCCACTGACGAGGCAGACTTCCTCAAGCCTCCACAACTGCCCTCTGGTACAAGTCCTGTCACATTCCTCCAGTATATGTACAGGATGATTTGCCTAGTCTCCCTACCTACAAGGACACTAACTCATTTAGTTTCTTTCTCTGCTGGATCCTCAAATCCAGTCTGGAACCAGCACAAAGCTGGACTCAGAAAGCCCCTGTTGAGTATGTGTCCACCCTTGAGGTCATAAGCCAACAGGCCATTCCCTGCAACTGATCCTTGACTTTCAGCTCATGATAGGGAACAGAAGAAGGACACAGGACTCAAGGATTTCCCCGACTGCCCGGGTTTCAGTTACTTAACACCAACATCTGAACTGGCTACCACAGTCTCTGCTCAGCCCTCCTTGCCCTTGAGAAAAAGGAATCTGGAGGTATTACGGTCCAGCAGTGAATGAGACACTACCTCTGACAGTTTTTGGACATCTGAGGGAATGGAGGCTCAGAAAAAGGCAAAGGACTCACCCAGAGTCACAGAGCAAATGAAACGAGAACAACTCGGCCAGCACCAGGCTCCCAACTTCCCACCTACTTCTACTCAAGTTGCCAGAGTCAACTTGGATCTGTGTCAACTTGGATCTGCAGCCATAGCCCCCAACATCTGCTCTCAGAACTGTCAATGTTCAGCACTGAGCCATCACAGAACTTAGCAGGGAGCTTCTAGGGACATCACCAAGCATCTCTTCCAGTGGAGGAAACCCCCTTACCTCTTGGGGACTGGCCCCCCCCAGGCCTACAGGTTCACCATGAAGGTGATGAATTCATCTAAGTCCCCAAGAGGGCAGGGATTTCCACTGGAAATGCTGATGCGTGGGGAGCCCCAGCTGTGACCTCATCCCCTGGAGGAGGTGATAACACATCCCCCCCTACCTTGGGGAGCAGCCCCTTAATGGCTACCAGGCAGCTCCCAAGTCAACAACAACATCCTGTTGTTAATTGGGCCAGAGGGGGAAGAACCATCTGGGCAGGTAGAGACTGGAGACTGGACTGTTTCCCTTCTGTGGACAGGCTGGCTCACTCTGACTTGGGGGTCAGGACATCCATGGGCTCCTCAGAACTTCTACTCTGACTATTGGTGGAGCAAAGTGCACAGCATATACAGCATGCCAACCTCTTGCCACACTATGCCATCACCTGCCATCCATTGTTTTCTGCCCCTGCCTGAAGGAAAATCAGAGTCACATATTTACCTTGTTGACTGACTCATGTGTTAGTGATGCCCCTATAGTGACAACCTCTGGCGCTCTTCCTGCTCTGGCAACCTCTGAGAGTCAAAGACAGGTACAGAGCTCAGGACCCCCAGCAGTCTTTGATGGAACATCCTTCCCCCTGGTCCAGGCTGCTCTGCACCAGCCCTTCATCTGGTTGCAAAGGCAGCAGCTCTCTCTCGCTCTTTCTCTTGGTTTTTCAAGACAAGAGTTTCTCTGTGTGGCCTTGGCTGTCCTGGACTCTCTTTGTAGACCAGGCTGGCCTCGAACTCACAAAGATCTGCCTGCCTCTGCCTCCCCAGTGCTGGAATTACAGGCGTGGGCCACTGCCCCGCAGCAGCTCTCTTAACAACTGCAATCTGGGACTCTTTCAGAGTCCCTCCCTTTAACTTTTCCCTAAGGCTTGGCGTGAGGTTGGGGTCCAAGCAAAGAAAATAAAGACATTTCTATATCAATCCCAGTCCCTATTCTGTCTTGACTCAAAACTAAAATCTAAATCTATGGCTTGTAGAGAAATGTGTATTGGGTTACCACCATCCCTAGTCTAGTCGTCCCTGAGGGTTGCTGTGTCTCATCACTGGTAGACAAGGCTCTAGGCTGATTGCGAAGCCTGGGAGGGTCTCTCTCACTCTATGCTTGGGTTGGCCCTATCCAAACTCCCTTCTGTCCGACTGCCATGTGTTACCCCACAGGAGACAGGAGGCAGCTGTCAGCCGGACACACCATCACCAGCTGGTGGCCCCGGGGGTGGGGGGGCAGGTGAATGGCAGTGCCTGTCTGGTCAGTGGGGCACCTGGCACTTGTGAAGGAGATTGCAGACTGTCCTTGGACAAGATTGGTGAGTGTCTGGTGGATCCCAGCCAGAGGGGGTCAATAGTGCATTATCAGTGTGGCCGCAGCAGTGAAGTGCAGGGAAGAGGGGCGCAGAGAAGGTTCGGGAGGTTGAAAAGTGGGTAAGAGGGCTGAGAGCAGCTTTAAAGAGCCTCCGGGTAAGTGAGGACTAAGTGCCAGGGATGGAAAGGTATGCATTAAGTGCTAACAAGTGGGTGTACGTTAAGCATGTGGTGGGAGGTCAACGAAGGGTTTGGGGGCGAGCACAATCAAATGAAAGGAGTTTGACAGTGAGATTCCAGAACACTCAGACACAACCATTTGTCTCCTCTGGAGTCCTCATGTGTTGTGCTGTCCAAAACACAAGCGGACACAGGCAAGATAAGACGATGGAGGAAGAGAGGCCGAAGTGGGCGCAACTGTGGGATAAGCAGGTGTCCACCATGAGCAGGAGGTCCAGAACTCCAGCCAAGCTGTTCCTCTTCCACCGGGTACAATTCTAGCTGGATGGCAGAGTTGGAGACCAGAGTATCTCATTTGAGGAGAACCACCTCAATCCTTCCCTTCTAACACTGGACCAGGACAGATCCAGGGTCAGATCAGAGCCTCCTCCTGCACAGTGAGTGCCCACACTGCTCAGTGACCTTGGGCAAGTCACATTCTCTCAGCTGCTGCGGCAGTTCAGGCCACTCATTTTATGTGGGTTTTTCTCCCCCCTCTGCTAAGAATACCTGCCCCAGATAATGCTCAGACTTCCGCAATCCCTGCAAAGTGCCAAGGCATCAAAGGGCTCACAGGAGGGACAGGACCAGTACCCCCAGCCCCTTGTGTGAGTCCCCCAATACCACTAGGGGAGGGGCTGCAGAGATGCCAAATTTGGGTACAGAGCTGAGTTTGCCTGGGGGCGGGGAGGCATTCGTGTGCAGGGGAGGGGAGCTCAGTCCCTAGCGGCAGAAAGCCTCCAACCCCAACCTAGCCAGCTTTCTGTCCCACAGTACACGGTCTAAACTGAGATGCCCCAGGGAACGGCTCCAGTCCCTCCTATTCACCCCATCCTAAGGCTGCGCACCCCTCCCCAGACACGGCCCTTGGGGGTCCCAATGGCCTCGCCCCACCCAATGGGCACTGTCCCCCTCCCCGTGCCAGTGTCGATTTCTGGTGACAACTGCCACGTGCGGGCAAGGGGGGAGCGGCTGGTCCCAGCATTACGGAGACAGCGCCCAGGTGCCCAGAGCCCCTACCCCGCACCTCGTCCCGGATCGCCGCAGGGTGCCCACCCCCTTGCATGGCCCGCGCTCCGGGCCGGGGCGGGGGCGGGGGCAGGCGGCGGGGTCTTTGTTCCCGCAGCCCGAGCGCAGCGGCGGCGGCAATGGGTCCGCGCCCCCTTCACCAGCCCAGCCTGAGCCCCGCGTGCCAGCAGAGCCCGCAGCTCACAAGGAGGGGATCGGGGTAAGGAAGGTGTCCAAGGGAACGAAGGGTCCTGCATAGCAGGACCCCGTGGCGGAGGGCCAAAGAGCCTCGGCGAGGCAGGGGCCCGCAGCCTTCCCCCCCCACCCCCCCGCGCTCAGGCGCTGCGGTTCGGGCTCAGAGCAGCGGTAGGACTTAGAGCGCCACTTAGCCGGGCCCGGGCCCCAGCCGCTCGCTCACACGCTGCAGCGCTCCAGCCCGCTCCGGCGTGACAGGAGCACACTCACATACACTCACCCGGACCCACACGCTCCCTTCGGGGCCGGCCTGAGACCCGCAGAGCTGCGCACACGCACTCTCTCCGGGTGCCGCACACTCCGCACCCGCCCCGCACAGCGTCCGATCCCGCGCCCCGCCGGCCGCGCGGCGCCGCCTACCTTTCCAGACGGCGGAGATGCGGGGTCCGCTCCTCGAGTGGCCTTGGGCGGAGGCGGCGGCCACCCAGAACAGCAGCAGCAGCCGCAGCCGCAGCGGGAGCCCGAACCGAGCCGGCAGGCTGAGGACGCGGGCGCGCGGTGCGCTGGGGGCGGCACGTCCGGGAGGAGGAGGCGTCATCCCGCAGCCCCGGAGCGACAGCGGCAAGCAGCCGAGACTGAGCCAGCGCCCGGCCGCAGGCAGAACCTAGCGCCAGGAGGCGGAGTCAAGCGCCTGACCCCACCCCACCCCTCCCCCCCCACCGCCCCTCGCAGCCTTTTTAAGCTTTGTCGGTGGCCCCAAGCTCGTGTAGTGACCAACCGCTGCTAGGAGAACCTTCTCCACCCGCTCGCGGGCAACTCCACCGGGAGAACCCAGCTGCAAAGAAGACACAGTTGTGATCTGTCGTGAGGGACAGGGCCCATCCCTCCTCTGGGCTTTAGTTCTACTTCCCTCGCCCCAGTGGAAGGAAAGGCCTAGGAAATCCGTAAGGACCTCTCAGCGTATGGATGAGTCTAACACCGGACAACCCCGCTGCAGTCAGCTAAGTGGTGTGTCAGAGACACATTCTCAGAAAATGGGCTTGCTGGAGTGGGACCCAGCACTCTGCCGATCCTATCAGCTGGAACAAGATGCTTTCCAATGTGGAGGAGAGAGGAGGTCGATGATGTGTGGGGTACCCACAACGCCCCACTGTTGCTCTGCCTGAGAGAACACTGGGAATTTTTCATCTTGGCCTGGCTCCCTCCTCTCCCTCTTCTTTCTCTTCCCTTCCCCAGCCAACAGCCTTCTGGGCTGCCTCCCCCCAGCCAGCTGGTGTATGCTCAGAAAATCCAAACTCATTTCCATGTGAGCTGAGGGGGATATAATTAGGAGGGCCCCTTCCCCATGAAGAAAGTGAGGGGTACATCCTGCATGCCCGAGGTCAGACCAGTTGAAGGGGTCCCTTTCTGTGCCTGAGGCTCAGCTACCTATCAAGGGCAACCGGATGGGATGTCTCCCGGGGCCTCGCCTCCTCTGCAGTCACCTGAACAGCCCAGGGAACTTCGTCATTAGCTTATGGTCTCAGAGCTACTTTGTTTACTCTTTGTAAAAGGGTCTCCCATGCCCCTTGGGCCAGTGATGGTTCAGATTCCCCACCTCTGCTTGTGCCCCAGGGAGCCATGACTGGGAAATCCATCCAGCCCAGTAGGTCATTATCTAGGGCTTACTGTATATGTAGTCTAAGTTGTAATGCACCAAGAAGAGACAGGGTGAGTCAGGGAACAGAGGTAAACAAAGCCTTGACCTTCAGAACCCACAGACCTAGACATACTGGGCATGCTGCAGACACAGGCAAAGACGCTGGGCAGGATGCCCTGACCTCAGAGCCAGCCCTCTTCACTGCTCCATGGGCAGGAAGGTTTTGATACCAGGAATCTTAGCCCTGCCAATTTCACATTCTGCTTCTAGTTGTTCTCTCCATTCCTAAAAGCCCCAAAGTACCCTAGCCACTAAGGTGAATTCCTCCAGATCTCTAGCACTGGTATGTATGGAGGGGTCTAGAGACACCACAGGGCTAGCTTCATGATGCCTAGGATCACAAACCCAGAGAGAAAGCTGTAGATGCCCAAGAACTCTTTCCCAGGCCTTCAGTGAACCTCGTGGCCATAAAGCTGGCAACCTGACTAGGCCCAAGTAGTTTCTAAGAATGACGTTTGCTTTCTAGCCCAACAACTCATTTGCTGGGCAGGTATGGCCTCCAGTGCCTTTATTTCTGTAAATGATTAAGGCAAGTTAAGAAATCACTTATCCCTGCCTTTAAGAATCAAGAATTCAAGTGCATCTGAAATGAAAACATTACCCATGTGCACAGTAACTCATAAAATGCAACACACTTCCGCCTACATCATTCCTGCCAGACCTACATTTTTTTCCTCTGAGTAAGAAAGCATAACTCCATCTTAGGGAAGAAACTGAGGCATATAGGACAGCAGGGCTCCGTCTGTGGTCAACTGGAAATGAGTTAATCAAGAGAGAAAGCCAAGTTTTCTGACTCTAATAACGATTACTAATAGCATGGCTACTACTGCTTGCTATGCACATTTCACTGCCTCATCTTAACTCAGTTTTCATGATCCTTGGAGCTAGGTGCTGTTATTCATCCCTCTTTATAAGCAAGGAAATTAAAGTCTGGAAAGGCAATGCAATGCACTAACATCTCTCAGGTGGATAGACTTTAGCTCAGGTGGTCTCTCTAGGACCAACACCTTAGCTTCCGTCAGTAGAAAGTACTCTTGCACTGCTGCCTCTGGTACATGGCTTCAGTCTGGATCCAAACAATACTCAGAAGGACCCAGACAGAGCTAGGTTACCACGTGCTGGGAAGAAGGGCAGGCCAGGGGCCAGAGTCAGCCTCCTAAGCAATAGGGAACAGATGGAAACTAGGGGTAGAAGCCAAAGAATTTTTTTTTCCAGGCTGCATGCTGGAGTGAGAAGTGGTGCTGAAGGCCATCATTTCCCCAAGACAGGCCCTGGGACAAAGGGCCAGGCCAGATGGCAGCCTGCTCCTGGGTCCTATAGAGGGAAAAGCAACAGAAGGGAACAGGTACCAGCAATAGTTTTGGGATTCCTGCCTCAAGTAACTCAGGGAAATAAAAGTCGTATAGGTAGCGGTGGGCCTGCATGCCTCATTGGATTCCAAAGCTGGCTCTTGAGCCTGAACCAAGACATAACCCTTACTCACGATGAGTGACGAGAAATGAGCCAGAAGAGCAACAGATGCAGGTGACAAGGGTGCAAGAGAGACACCTCCCTGCTTCCCTTCCTGTACTCCAGAATGGGAGGAGCGGAAGACAAGAGGCCAGAAATGACACGGGGCTGCACCCTGTCGGCAGAGGAGGCGCAGCCAGAGCCAAGAGGTACCCTTGGGAAGTCAAAAGATATGGGTACATGCAGATCGGAGCTTCATGACCCAGAAACAGCAGAGGTCCTGGGGTCCATCCCCATATGCCAACAGAGCCTCTTACCCTTCGGGGCCAAACTCAGTCTGCTTCTCCATTCCCGAGCTTTCCTCAGTCCTGATTCCACGGCAATACACAGCCTTGCAGAAGTGACCTACCCCAACAAGAGGCCTGAAGAAGTGTAAGGATTCAATGAGGAAATAGGATGTGCACACGTATTGACCATCATACTAATTTTCATAGGCAGGATCCCATCGCTGCCATTAGATCTCCACCCAGGCTATTAACAACAGGATCTATTTGCTCACCTTACCTTCGTAACCCCTTATTGTCAGAGGCAAAACAGACCAGGCAGGTCATGAGTGAACTGAGTGGGCTGGGCTCCGGAATGCTGTCTACAGGGCAGCTGCTACTCAGCTCCAGACCATGGAAACCACAGAAAAGCCAGTAGATAGGTGGTCTGGTTTTTCAAGTGAAGTTGAAACTTAGTCTTTGCCCCTACTCTCTCGTTTAAAGATATCATCAAATAAAAGTATCACCAAATAATTTTTAAAAGTTAACAAGGGTGCATAATGCCAGGTTTTAGGAGCTAAAGAGATTGCTTGATCGTTAAAAGCACTGGTTACTCTTCCAGAGGACCCACATTCTATTCCCAGTACCCACATAGTGGCTCACAACTAGCTGTAAGTCTCATTCCAGAAGATCTGATAGCACTGAATGCATATGGTACACAGACATGTAAACAGGCAAAGCACCCATATATACAGGTAGATAAATACATAATACATACATACATACATACATACATACATACATACATACAGGTTTTAGGCCATATGTGGACCTCCAGCAAACCATGTCTGTCTGTCCCCCAAGCATGGTACAAAGGCTTAGGTTGCCATTGTCCGTGGCCACGTGCTCAGAAGACGGAGAGCCTGGAAGTTATACAGAGCACTTTGGGCTCTACAGATCTCAGTGGTATATTTCACACCCACACATACACACATTCCTCCAACTCCCACCCCCAACAGCTTATTCTTAAGCTCCAGCCTCTCCCTAGGCCAGGTCAGAGCCTACCAGCTGCCAACTCTGAATGAAAGACTCCAAAATCAACACACACAGCTTAGCCTCTCCAGTCTGCACTGCCCAGTGCCACCCTATCCCTATATCTGTCACCTTAGGCACATTTTTATTTGACCTCTACTCATTGTTAAAATCCAATGAGATCCAAATGCAAAAACCCGCAAAGGAGTGTTAGTGAGGACTGGGAACTGGCACAAAGAGCTAGACTCTCTCACCTTCCCTTAAAGCAGTCAGCTCAAGTGTGACTGGCCGAGCCTGCCAGCCCAACCTCCTCAGTTGGCACTGGGCTTGAGGTGGGAGCGCCATCTGGTGTCTACTCTAGAACAGATATTAGGGACAGGACAGAAACTCCCGGACTTTCAGAGAAAAGCTCCCCCCTCCAGCCCGTTCCCACACGTCACAAACCCATCTCTGTGCCTTCATTCTTGGTCTCGAGGGCCTGGAACAGATACAGTCACATGAAGTCATGCGGGACCCATCGGGTCTAACAAAATCTCCTGACTAGATGGATCTGGAAGTTTCATATCTCAGTTTGGCTAAGTTATTAGACAATTCCCTGTCCCAGAACAACCCTCTGATTCTTTTCTTCTCCTCCTCCTCCTTCCTTCGTCTCTTCTTCCTCTTCCTTCTCCCTGTCCCTCCTGACAGGGTCTTACTCTCTTTGAGTCCAGGTTAGCCTCAGACTCGCAGCAGTCCTCCTGCCTCAGCCTCTTGAGTGCTGGCATCTCACTCCAATGAGATGCCACTCATTCTTCACTTACAAAATAAAAAAAGAAGAGCTAAAAACAGTTGTTTTCCTGACCTCACTCTTCTTTGGATCGGGACAAGGTATTCTTGTCCCACTTTCCGCATCTCCTTCTTGCTTGGACTTGGATTACATGTACTTTTAGTGTGCTTTTCATAGGATAGGGTCCGAGAACCCTCCTAGTTCTGATATGACCCTTGGGCTTGCTAGGCCCCCATCAACGAGAAGACCACATGTGACCTGTGCTCCCCAAAAGCATTCACCTTTTCTCGGGAATGCAAGAACCCATGAACTGCACTTCTTGGGACCAGAAGCAGCACTCAGAAGGCATGTAGTCCAACTTGAGAGCCCCTTAGTACAGCCCTCAGAGCCTCAGTCTCAGTGCTCCTATTGTCAACGTGTGCCATTGTGGAGCAACCCTGCCCATCTTGAGCTCTGCACCAAGGCTTTTTCCTCTGGACGAATGTCAAATAGAGGTCCAAAATTTGCCCTCTACAGCTACACAGTCGTGTCTATTCACTCTTTCTAGAATAGAGCCCCTTCACAAATTTAGGTCACATTCTTTGAAATTTTTTTAAAAGATTTATTTTTAATGTGTGTGCTGCATGTGTATGTGTTTGTACAGGTGGCCTCAGAGGCTAGAGGTGTTAGACACCGTGGAGCTAGAGCTACAGGCAGTTGTGAACTGAATACTTAATATGTAACCACTGGACTATCTCATCAACCCCAAATTTGTGTGTGTGTGTGTTTTTTTTTAAGTCAGGGTAAATAACCCCAATCCCAAAAGGTTTTTCATGAGGTTTCCCTTGGAGTCTAATAATTGATTCTCAGGACATAGTAGGTCAGTTATTTAACCGACTTCTACTAAGCCTCTTGTAGGTGCTAGGCAGCCTAGTCTGTCCATCTCTCTTAAAGATCATGCTGTATGTAGATCAGAGCAGCTGTGCTAGAGGCTGAAGGCTGTCTCCCCTGCTTCTGTTGCAAGCATCACTGGAGGCTCAGTGTTATAAGGTTGAGATACCATGTATCTGGAGCCTATCATTCTTACTCAGAGGTCATTATGGCCAAATTTCTAACCATTAACATAGTCTCTCTGAGATTAAATTGGGGCCCAAGAAGAGAAGAAATGAGAACACATCTTACACGTCCTTTTTTAAGATTTGTTTTTATATGTATGAGCGTATTGCCTGAAACATGTAAGTGCACTGTGTGTGAGCCTGCAGAGGCCAGAATAAGGCATAAAGTCCTGTGGAACTGGAGTTTCAGACAGTTATAATTTGTTGTGGAAGCTAGGAAGCAAACCCATATCCTCTGCAAAAGCAGCCAGTGCTCTTAACCATGGAGCCATCTCTCTAGCTCCTTAGCACTTGTTTTTATTTTGTTTTTGGTCCTCACTGAAGGGATTATTCTAGTCCTGCACCTTACACTTTCCCTGTGCTGCCTTACTTGGTAGGATTCTGACTTCTTGAATATTCCCCAATCCAGCTCTAGGGTACCTAGTATTTCTGATACATACACTGTCAGTATCTCTGGTCATAGAATAAAGTATTAAGCAGGACACAACTGAGGCTCCCAAAACACAGGCCACATGTGCAGAAGAGACCTAACCCTTGGTGGTCTGACTTAGAAACCGGTTTCCCTCCCACACCTACACTGCTGCTTTCAGGATAAGTGTTTAATAAACTCTTCAGACCAGGTAGCTTCCAGACTATGGGACAGGCACAAGGCCCAGGTGAGTGCAGTGATGGGATTATGTCAAATACGCTTTCACCCAAGCCTGGAAAGGCTGGTTTCCCAACACACATCTCTTAACAGATAGCACTCATGAGCACAGGGTAATAACCCGCTTTTCAAGGTTTTTATGAGAATGCACTGAGATGGCACAGCGAGTCTCCAGCTCAGTCCCCAGCAGAGTACCTGATGAATGAGCACTACCGTGTGGCACTGCTGAGACATAGCTTTGCTGAGACAAGCAGTCAGGGCCTCGGTCATTGTGAAAGGCACTTCTGGTTTGCAGAAGGCTGAATTCTGAATACTGCGGAGTATATGGGACCAAGACGTGGCTAAGTCCACAGGAACCAAGAGTGCAACTAAGCTGACATGAACACGGCCCAGAGCCCAAGAAGCTGAAGCTGTGAGAGTCAGGGGAGCCGAACAGAGAGGCATGTGAATAAACTCCTCCAGCATCCTCACCAGTCACTGCCAAGGCCTGTGGCAGAGGAAACAAGAAGCCACCTCAGGGTAGGGAGCTTGGTCGGGGGCCCAGGCCAGATGGGGCTGAGGCGAGGAGCAGAACCCAGGCCCATGTGCCCAGCAAGCTGTGCCAGCCCAGCCCATGTCAGCCCAGCCAAATTTGAGTTAAATCAGGAGAAAGATCTGTTCAGAAAGCTCACCCATCTCTGCATATTTGCATATTCTATTTTTGGGGGCTCTCTTCCATTTTTTCCCCTCAGCTTCCTAGAAAAGTTCTCGTCACCAGTTCCAACTTCACCTCTGTTGAACTGCAAATGCTCACTCAATCCCACCTCCTCTCCAATTACTCATTCACCTCTTCCTCACTAGCAAGGTTGTCCTGAGATCCCTGACCTCTTTGCCTGCCCTGCCTGCTACTTATGCGAGGCCAGCTCTTGCAACCCGGCTCTAGCTCCATTGTAACATCTACCCAAGGTCACCAAGGCACAAGTCCATTAAGTCCAAGGTCAGTATTCTGTGACTAGGCTTGCCTGGCATCCTACACTATGAAGTATAGTCCTCTGCACACTTCCTTCTATTCCACTTTGGTGACCCCCGCTCTCTCCTTCCCAGAAGTAGCACCCCTTCCCACATCTCCCAGTCATCATTTCCCATAAAGCCTAACTCCTTAGTTGGTATCTATTTTCTTCCACATTTTCCTAGAGAGATGATTTACCTCCTCATAGGATGTCAACACAATCTTGAATTTAAATTTCCTGATGACTATCTCAGCCTAAGGACCACCGCCACGTCCAAATTGGTCTTGCATTCCAAATTGTAACCCCAGTTCCTTATTCTTGGCAGCATCAACATCTACCTACTCACATCCTGCCTCTCCCCTTTTTCCTAGCCCCAGATCTGGTCTGCCCTTCACACCTCACATCCCCCCTCCACTGAGCGCCCCTGCTGCAGCTTTGGTTGCAGGTCCTACAATGTCCCATCTGGAGATAACGAGCCTTTCACTGGTTACCCATCCTCAGTCTCACTTCCCACAAATCCAGCCTCCACACAGCTGTCAGATTATCTCACATACAAATCTGGTGTCGTTCCCCCCCACACACACACACACACAAAACACACACACACACTGTCCTGCATAAAGACACTCCATAAGGCAGGACTCCAGGCAGATCACTGAGGCACAAAAGGCTTGGCACCCAGAGTTCTGAGTGCCAACAAAGGATGCCAGTGCAAATACTTCTCAACATTAATCGGAGGTCACGAAGGAAAAGTGGAAACTTAAAAATTTGAGTAGGTAAAGAACAATGGGCTGCTGGGGCCATCTTTGGATTAGTGTGTTCTTCTTAGTGCCTCTCTTGCTCTGCCCTCAGGAGAAAACCAGAGCCCCTCAGCCTGCTGACCCTCACCATCTACTCGTCCCATCTCAGAGGCCACAGCTGCAGGAAAAGCACAGCTTTGGAGTCAGTTTCTAGTTGTCTAACCATGAAATCATTGACAGGATTTCCCCTCTGAACTTAGTTGTCTCCATCTGTTTAATGGCAATGCTAACAGTATACTCTCTCAAAGACTGGAGTCTATTTGAATCAACCATCTCTCAACCTTTCCTTTACTGGCAGGCCAGACCTCTCCCAATCAAAGTAGCCCACTGCCTCAACCTTTTCACTTCTTTCTCTCCCAAATTTGTCTATCTCCAATCTATTCACCAACTAGGAGCCAGAATAACCTTTCTGAAATGCAAATCTGCTTCCCCAGGTAAAATTCTGCCTTTCTATGGTTCCTGACTTGCTCTCCACACCAACAGATCCATGTTGACATCCCCTCTCCACTCCTAGCCACTTAGTCCATCCTTCCTTACCCTTCCAATTTAGCTTCAAAACCACTTACTCCAGGCAGCTTCTCACTTACATATTGTAAATGAGCTAGCTTCATTCCCCGTAAGTTGCTCACCCAACATTGGCCTTGTCTGGCCCAGCTTTGACCAGGGTTTAGTGGGCAAGGTCTGCCTGTCTTATCAATAGCACAGTTCATCATGAGCAAGGAAGCCACCATGTTTACATGACATAGAGGCTGTTTGTTGAGAAAGTGAAAAGTACAATGGCAAGGACGGAGTCCTCAGCCCATGGAAAGCCCCGGGCTCAGTGGGGCCACTTATCAGGCCCAACATGTACTACTTAAAATATGACCACAGGAAGCAAAGCCAATGTGCCAAGCCCATGAAGGAAAGACCTGACAAACAAGGGAAACTGCGTTCAGATCAGTTCTGGGAAGCTGTGAAAAAGGTACCAGTTGTTCCAGAAGGAAGAGACACCCAAATGTTCTGTGGCAGAATGGGGTGGGCAAGCTCAGGAGCTTCAGGCAGGGTACATTGCCACAGAATGGAGAGCAGCTCTATGCAGGCTTTAGATGTTGGGTTCAAACAGATCTTCCTGGTCTTTACTGCCAACCACAAGGCAGGACTCCAGGCAGATCACTGAGGCACAAAAGGCACCCAAAAGCCTAGAGAGCTGTGTGCGTTTGCTGCCAGCGCAAATACTTCTCAGCGTCAGCCCAGATCATGAAGGAAACACGGACACTTCAAAACTTTTGCGCAATGGGCTGCTTAGGGCATACCTGGAATAATGTGTTCTTCTGAGAACCTCCCTATAAGACTATCACTAATCAGAACAGGATGAGCTGGAGATCAAAATCAGGAGGGTAGGTCGAAGGGACACATGGAATCACCAAGTAACTAAAATCCCACTGGTGGAGAAAATAGCACAAACCAATTCCATGTGAGCCCAGTTCCTCCTTGAGGTAAAAAAAAAAAAAAAAAAAAAAGTTTATAGATACATTCATGGAAAACTTTCTGTCCCAAGAGGAGACAAGCAGGGGCCACATGGACGGGACTGGGGATGGTGTGAAGGGAATGTCTGCCAAGGCTGGCACAGACCTCTGAGCCCCTGCCAGCCCAAATCAGTTCCAAATGAGTCCAAGAACTACTGACGGTAAAGACATTTTTCCCTGTTTCAAAGCATATGAAACCCATTTTGTCACCCTGGACACGTCTATGAGGCTGCAGGAGATGGCCCAGAAAACCAGAGCACAGACAGGTGAGCAGCAGCTTGGGGCGGGTGCCTGCTCTTCAACAGCTGTTTGTCCTGCTCCGTCTTTGTGCCTTTAGGACAAGAGAAAACGGACACATTTCCTGGCAGTTTGAGTTCTGAATTACAGAACATATATCAAAGGATGTCTGCTGAGATACAGCCCTGTAGACACATAGAATCATTTGACTAATATTCTCTCCCACCACAGCCAGAAATCCACTTAGTCACTCCCTAGACTTTCATCAGAAGTGATAGTCACTTCTGGCCTTCTTTGTAACTCAGCAGTTACCCTGTAGACCGAGTTGTAGCTGCCTCCAGCCTCAGGTTCTAAAGTACCAAAACAGATGGGAGCTGTTGCCAGGGACTTGTCTAAAATGAACATGGGTATGACACAGCACCTCCATGACAATGGCCCCAAACTTCCTACCCAAGATCTAAACCAGGTAACCTGATCACTGATGCCACAGCACCAAAACCATACATTTTACTTGCCCAGCTCCCACCAGTTGAGATCAATAGGAAAGCCAAGCATTGAACACAGCAGTTGAATGAACCATTAAGATATATTGGAGAGGTGAGGGGAAGCAGGAGGCAACTTCACAAATGCCTCCTGCCAGATAAAGCCTCTTCAACTTGCTAGTTGTTCGGATACAAGAAGTTCATGGGGCTCCTCCAGCAAAGATGAGTTCCAGGGCTGCTTGGATATCACCTCCAGTGGCCTGAAGGGCCCGGAGGCTCAACTCATCATCTTGGATGCCCATGTCACGCAACTGCTGCAGCTGAGGCTGCCACTGGCTCTGTGGAAAGACAGGGCAGGCAGAGGTATTAGCTGGGCTCTTGATGAACAGTCACAGACTTAGAGGCTGTGTTTTCAGGAGACAAAGGAAAAGAGGAAACACAGCAAAGCTACTGACACTCAGGGCCATAACATAGGGGCCTCAGGAAGACTGAAGATTTACTTGAGGGTAAAAAGAACAAATGAAGTTTTATAGTAAATAAAAAGCACCAGTTACTCAATGTCTCCATTCCAAAAATTTATTACCTACCTACACATACACACACACACATGTTAATAATAAGTTAAATAATATAAAAACAAAAGCAAAACAATGGTAAATAGTCAGGCCTAGGTGGAGGAGGGGTTGGGGGCTACCCTCACACTGCTGAATTATCTCCTGTTGATAGCAAGGGGAGGGGAAATCATAGCCCTCAGTTGTGTGCCCACTGGCCTCCAGTGGAGAGTTCCAACCCAGTGCTTATTCAGAAGGCCTGGTCAGCTAAGGGGACACGAAACAAAACCAAAAGTCATGAATCTGGGAAAGAGACTAGTAGTAGTGTTGGATAGGATTTGATAGGGATGAGAGGGGGATGTTAAGAGGGTGAAAGGAGGGTAATCAGAATAAATTATATATAAAACATGTATGAAATTGTCAAAGAACAAAATCAACAAAAATAAATTAAGGTTTTCTTTTTATTTTTAAGTTTTGTTTTAAATTTTTTTTTTTCTTTGTTTTTAAATATTGGATAGAGGATCGCATGTAGCATACGCCGGCCTCAAACTTACTATATAGTCGATGGCCTGGATGGCCTTGAACTCCCAATCTCCCTGCTTCTACCTTCTTTGTTCTGAGATTATAAATCATCACACCTAGTTTTGTGTACCATGATAGGTAGTGGAAAGTGATCTTTCTAAGCTGGTATACTATATTAGTCAGGGTTTCTGTCACTGTGATAAAATACCATGACCAAAAGTAACTTGGGTTTATTCACCTTACAGCTTTTAAGTCCATCACTGAGGAAATCAGGGCAGGAACTCAAGCAAGGCAGGAACGTGGAGGCAAAAGCTGATGCAGAGTCCATGGAGATATGCTACTTACTGGCTTGTTCCTTATGGCTTGCTCAGCATGCTTTCTTACAGAATCCAGGACTACCAGCCCAAGAGTGGAACAGCCTAGAATGGGCTGGGTTCTCCCACATCAATCACTAATTAAGAAAATGCCCTACAGGCTAGCCCACAGCCCCATCTTATGGAAGGAATTTCTCAGTCGAGGCTTCCTCCTCTCAGAGTACTCTAACTTGTGTCAAGTTGACATAAACACTAGCCAGCACATACATAGAGAATTTTAAGAGTTTTGTTATATAGCACAAGCTAGCCAACAACTCATAATATTCCTACTTCAACCCTGTAAGTGCCAAGATCATAGTGTATCATTATGTCTTACTACAAAAAACTTTTTAGTAATCATGTAATATTCTAGTCCCTGGTTGACTGTTTACAATCTTCTGCCATTACAAATGCTGCTGCTGTGATTCTCTTTCAGTGCCATGAAACTTCCAATGTCCATATACACAAACATCTCTGACAATTTCTGAGAAATGGGACTGCTAGGAAGCCTGTGAGCATTACAGCCACACTTCCTTTTCAGAGAACAGTCTATTTACACCCTTTCCTACTTTTCTTAGGAAGTGGTGGGTCTTACATTTCTCTATTCCAGGAAGATGTGCCATTTGCTTGACAGGGTTACACCTATCAGCCTTAAGATTTGGCTTGGGTTTTGCTATTGATTTTTTGGCTGTGTTTTTCCAGAAGTAAACTTTCACTTTGACAAAATATAAATGATTGTATATAATGGCTTCTAGACTCTAAAATTTCAGCCATGAGCAGCTTTCCCTAATGTAAAGATTGAAAGAAATTTGCCTACATTTTTCTTCTAGTAATTCCTAGTCTCATTATTGCCTACCTCTTCATGGAAGGGAAATACACAGCTTACTGAAAGCTTTACATGTTTCCATAGCGCTAGTGGGGAAGAAACGCAGAGGTAGGCAGGGGTAAAGCTGTGAAGGCAGAAAGATGCACAATGGGGAGGGACAGTGAAAGCCTGGCGCTCTGGAGCCCAGTGAACAAGCAGCTGGCTGGAGATGAGATCGCAGCAAACACAGGCTGTCCACCTCACCCGCACCATGAGCACCATGAGCACCGCATGCGGTATGAAAACCACATACATCTGTGCGCTGCTTGTACTACTTCACAGCTGTGGGACCCAAACAAGTTTCAGAATGATGCTTCCCCCAGAAACTCACTGAGTACGGGAATCAGGCATAAAGCAAACAGCTCATACTTGAAGGTATAAGATACCATGCTGAGACTTTGACTCTCCACTTAGCTGCAAGGGTGACCTTTTTCTCCTTAAAGCTTCTTGAGAAATCCTAATAACTACCAGATCAAATCTAACCTCCTTGGACTGGCATTCAAGGCCCTTTATACCTAGGCTTCTACACTCTTTCTCTGATCCCATCTAAGGATGTTCTAGGCCATGACACTGCATTCTAACCATAGAGTTTTGAGAATACCACATGTACCTATACATATCTTTTCTATCAGGCAGTTCCCTCTGCCTGGAAATTATTCCCTCCTCATCACAAAACCCTTCCCCTACCTGGCTTACCAAACTGTCAGCTTAAACCTCTCTCAGTTCTGCTTTACCTAACCCCCTAACCCCAAGCAACTAAGCTTCTAACTAAGATGCTTCCCAAATGCCTGTACAGTGCCCTTCCATGGCAGAGGCAAAGAACCTGCTCACTTTGAGCTCTAGCAGCTCAACCCAGGCCCTATATGTGTGCTTACTGCTCACTACCCAGTCAATGCTCACTGAATGGGTGATTAACTAAAACTTCCTCATGATCACAGGAGTCACTCAGGCAAGAATGAGAAGCCACAAGAACAATCTGCCCTTTCTGAGAAGGCTCACCTGTCACACTGCCATTCATTTGTCCCAGGTGTTCCTAGAGGGAAGGACCTCCAGTGTGCAGAAAAAGGCTCAGTATGCCATAGTAAGAAACTAAACAAAAACCTGAAAGTGGGGAGACTCACCTGAAGGCTGGGCTGCCCAGAGGCCTGCAGGGCATGCTGGAGGGCTTGGCTAAAAAGATCATTGGTGATGGGTGTCCCTGACTGGACACCAGAGGACATTGGCGAGGTGCCTGAAGAATGGCCCTGGATTCAAAGAAATAATCAGTGTTGCCATAGAGCCATCTCAGTTTCACAGCAGATAGTGTTACCACATGACCCCACAATACTCTTGGGGTATCTAACTCTTGCCTCCCAACAGGGGCTGCTATAAGATAACTACACTGTATTACAGGGTACCTAAAAGCCATCTATGTGGGCATAAGAGCTTCCATTCTCCTTTACTCTGGGAAAAGGACTCTGAGATCCTAGGCCCAATCTTAGACCCCAGGACTGAGAGAGGCAGCTTTGGAGATGGAGCAAATCAGCAAGAAACTTACTCCAGTGTGTTTAGTCCTACTGAAGATAAAAGGCAACAGCTAGGCCTATGCTATGAAAAGGGGAGTCACCTGAACCACAGTTGAGAAATCCTTACCAGAGCCCCAGGGTTTAGCCCAAAGACTTCTAGCACCAGGGGTAGCAAAGGTAAATAATATCTACTTCAGGGAGCTGTGCTCTTGGTGGCCTGACCTTAATGTTCCCAACCTTCTCTCCATACCTGAGTGCCAGGTGTTGGTGTGTGAGAACTGCTCTCTGGAGTACTGGCTAGGGCCAGGGCAGTGGCGAGCTCACTCTGGGTGATAGGGCGGGGCCCTGCAGCTCCACTGTACCCCAGGGAGGCCGGGCGGGAGCTGGGTGCACTGCTAGAGGGTGTAGACCGGGTGCTCTGGAGAAAAAGAGGCCATCCAGAATTAGGACAAAGGAACCACACTCCACACCCCCATCTGGGAGGAAGACCCATACACCCCTTTCTGGGAGGAAGACTTCCTAGGGTCCCAAACTTTCAAAAAGGATAATATGACATGGTCTCCAAAGGTCCCTTTGACCACTTCCCAGGCTTGAGAATAGCAGGTCCTAAGAAACCCAGGAGACCATCTCCCCCAAGGGGCAGGGTGCCACGCCACTCACTGGGTGAAAGTCATCCTCATCATCAGAGAGCCCGTCAAACAGGAAACCACCTGGAGAAGAATGAACAGATTCCAGGAGGAAGAACAGAAAGGCACCGGCGCAGCTCCAGATCTAAGCTCAACTTACGCTCCAAATTCATATTTCATTTCTCCCCTTGGAAAATTACAGGACAGATGCACTTCCTGACTCACGCCCTATGCCAACACTATACATAGCTGCTGAGTAAAGCAAATCCCTGGGCCACGACCAGCTCCTGAGGGGCCTCACCTGGCATATCTCGGTACGAGCTGGAGGGCATGCTTCGGGAAGAGGAGTCAGCTCCTGGCATTGGGGTGCTGCCTGCTACCGAGTGCAGAACCAGTATGATGGCATTGACTAGGGCTGGGTGAGCAGGCACCAATCTGCAAGAGGGGTAGCAAAGAATGACTAGGGAAAGAACACCCTTGTGCGAGACAGTATGGGTGACCATTAAAACAGAGCTACCCAGGCCTGTCCTTAATCCCTTAGCCTTCAAGCGAGAGTTTGTTTTGTTTTAGTTTGGGTTTTGGCTTTGAGATAGGGCCTCACTGTGTATCCCTGGCTGGCCTAGAACTTGCTTTCTAGGCCAAGCTAGCCTCAGAATTACTGTAATTGCCTCTGCCTCTTGAGTTCTGGGATTACAAGTATGTGCCCCACATTTAGCCTATTCCTTAGTGTCTCTTGCCAAGAAGTTCTGTCATCCTGCTCTTAGGAGGGTTGGAAAGGCTGTTTTTAAGATCTACAAAAAAATCCACCACATAGACAAAAAAGCAAAACTACAGGCAAGGTATTCTAGGATATGAAAACATACAGTCTGGTAGACTCAGGGTTCAGGACCAGGTCCAGATACCACCTCTCATACAAGGGGCCGCTTCAGAGGACTCCTTGCTCTTCCTAGAGCAGTTAACTTCTTCACTTGCAAAATAGGGAGACACAGTCACTACTGTCCTTCCAGCTAACATTTTATGCCCTGAATACCTGTGCCTACTTCCCCTAGCTTACAGTCCCTGACATTTACTGAATGAAATCCACCTGGCACACAAAGCTCTCTCACCACATTGCTTCATCATGACACAGTTCACATGCCCCTCCCCCTGGGCTTCCCCTTGTTGTTCCTTACACCTTGACACTTGTAAAAAGCAGATCTGGTAACAGACTGAACCGGCTTCTAAGAAGCGACGCCGGGACAGCGACCAGGTTTGCAGCCTGACCACTCGAGGAGTGGTGCTTCACAAAACGATGGCTCTACTTACGTATCTAGCATGTTGGGATCAGCAAAGACAGAGAAGAG
>CM053747.1:47206198-47244038 GCA_028658305.1 Pachyuromys duprasi | reverse complement strand
ATCCTCAACAGCAGTACTTCCATAAGATGGTTGGAGCCCTCTTTTGCTTCTGGTTTCTCCTTTTCCAAAACATCCTGTTTCTTCAAATCTTTTCTTGTATTTACCTAGAGCAATGGGGTCACTGCTGAGGCCTGGGGTGGCCACAATGATCTGATCCAGAGATTCTTTATTGCTGAGCATCTTAAAGACCTGCAGGAGAAATAAGGGTGGCTTAGCACTCTAACTGATGCTACACATTCATTAAGTGCCCACACTCTTGACTGCCTCCCTTTGAATGCTTGTATGCATACCACCACAATGGAACAGTCTCTGTGGTCACCCTCCCCATACACCATCCCTATTTGTAATACTTCTAAAACAAATGTTTTCATCACAAGCCCAATTACAATTTCTCCAGGTCCCCAAAGCCCTTTCCAATCTCTGTACAATGACTACTTCACACCTTGTATACATTAGGAAGGACGTTCACAGCCCGTTAGGAAATCTATGCTCAAGAAGTGATAAGCAGTTCACCAAAAGTCAAAGATTAAGTCCCATCACAAAAGGTGTATAGATTTTGCAGCTGTAACCATATTCTGTCCGTAAGGCCAATCTGAAGAGAAGTTGTGTACTTATCACCAACAATCAATGCTTGACTGAGACAGGCTCTTTGGGGAAAGATTAGAGTCTACTGAGGCCCACGGACATGGCAAAAACTCTCAGAGGAACTCTTGGTTGCCATGGCAATGTACTGTCAGCTCCCAAGCTAAACAACTACCAACATTCACATCATCTCCTACAGTCTTGGCTTGAACTCACCGCCTCCCTGTAGGAGGAGCTGCTGTGCAGGGCAGTGTGCAGGACCCGGAACTCTCTCAGGGCAGCCACTTTGTCCACAGGTTCTGGAGGACAAGACACTTAGTTACCCAACAGCCCAGGCTCTGTCATTACACAAATGTGGCAACACCATTTCAGCATTTGTCCAGATGCAACTTGGTCTACAGAATCCCTCTCCTTGTCACCCTAAGAATGTAAGCACCACCTAAGAGAAACCTATTTGTGCCTCAAATGTGAAGTTTGTATGCTCAAAGAATTATCTTCAGTACATAACACAAAGTTCCAACAGAGGGAGATCTTAACACATGAAAAAGGCTTTTCTGATCAGCAACCCAGTGCAGGAATTCTAGCCGTCTTATATTGAAAATAAAGAATGTATAACCAATTCAATGGACTCTTATGTAGAGACTTAAAATGAGTGCACTCCAAGGCATTTTAACGATGTAACACTATGCTGACACAATATGGTAAGAGAAAGAAATAGAAAGCAAAGTTGGATGTGCATTCTCTGGTAAAACTATGCAAAATACGTCAGTCTGCATATGGTCCAAGGCTGGAGGGAGCAAGATAAAGAACAACATTTTCACAGAGGGGCAGGCCCGTGAGTAATTCTTATTTTCGTTTGAATTTCTGTAATATTTGTAAAAATTTAAATTCCGTAACATTTAGAATTTAAATTCTGAATAATTTAGGTTCCTTTATTATTTTTGACTTATCTTTTTATTATTTTTATGTGTATGGATGTTCTGCCTACATATATGTCGGTGTACCATGTGAGTGCCTGGACACCTGAGTCCCTAGACCTGGAACTACAGTTGATTGTGAGCTACATGTGGATGCTGGGAATTGAACCAGGGTCCTTGGAAGAACAGAAAGTACTACTAACCTCTTAGCCATCTCCCCAGCTGCTGTGATATTATTTTGATTCATAAAAAGATACAAAAGTTGGGCTAGGTGAAGCATGTGCCTAACAACCTGTGCTAAGCCCTGTGTGTGATCCTAACACAACAGACAGACAAATAAATTAAAAAAAAGAAGCCACAGTAAAAAGAACCCCAGTAAGGACTCAGCAAGTACAAGGCACTTGAATTCTCTGAACAAACTTTTATCATGTGCCAAGCAGCAGCTTCTCTTTGATTTCTGGACACTGTGATCCACAGGAAAGTCAAGCAGTGTTGTAAGCTCCATTTGGTTACCTGACTATCATTACCCATTTTATAGGGAAGGAAATCTGAGGCACAGGATAGGTAGGAAGTTTAGCCTGAGCCACACTTTAGTGTGGTATCCTTAGGATAATCTGGGCAACATCATCTGACTTTATAGACACTACACTCTAAGCAAAGTATGCCTGAAGTTCAGTGCAGCAATCATGTCATCATGATCATGAGGGCTGTCTCCTCTGAAAAACAGATACCACAACTGAACTACCTAACATTCATTACACAAACTGAACAAACCAGTATTTATCTTGTATCTAGCTTTGGGCACGTCACAAAAAGGGCAAGTCACACAAAAATAAGAATCCCTCTCTTTAAAAACTGTTAGAGCAGTAAGAGAAATGATACTAAATCGAACACACAAACATACAATGCCACACTGAGGTCCTGGGCAGAGACATGGATGCCAGTAAGGGGCACTCGCCATCAATAGGAGTAAGGCTAAAACCCAAGATGCCTCCTAGGAGACCACCCAAGAGGAGAACTTAAGGCAGAGTACATGTTTACTGGAAGAAGGTCTTCAAAGCCTATGTGAAAATATATGGAAAGGCATAAGAGAATAAAGAGGCGCTTTGAGGGAACATCAAATTGCTTTCTGTGGCTGGAGCCCAGGGTATTATCTCTGCTCAAATTGAAAACTCAAGTAAGATGCTTGGCTGAGAGTATGGCTCAATGGTAGAATGATCTCCAATACTGCCAAGAAATAAAAAATAAATAAAATTAAGCTGATTATGGTAGCATATATTTTTAATACTGGTCTTTGGAAGGAGAGAAAATGTTACAAGTTCTAAGCTATAAAATCAAGGCCTTGGCTACACATACACACACACATACACGTGTATACATACACATACACACACAAATATGTGTGTGTATGTGTATGTATATGTACGTACGCATACACACACACAAAGTGAGAGCCTTAGGAAACAGCATCTAAAATGGAAACAGTGATCTAGGCAGAACGGAGAGGCTGACAGGGTCTCCTCCTACAGAAATGTGTCAACTCTAGGGTGGGGTGCTGCTGCTTGTCTCATTCCTGTTGTTTGGGCCAGAGTCTTACTTTTTAAACCAGGCTGGCCTTCAGTGAGCAACCATTCTCCCTTAACCTGTTATAGATTCTATGACTACAGAAGTGTATCATCAAATCCACCTCCTTCTGGAAGAAGAATGTGCAGGAGAAAATATCTAAAGTACAATCACTTAATCCTTTTCAGAACTAAATTTATATTCACCTCCCAATAAAAATTCCATTTGTTTCAAAAATAAGTAACATGGGGAGGGAAAGGCTCTAAATATCTTAAGGCACAATCTGCTAAGAGCAATGGGTGTCTCTCTAATACCCTTTGGGAAAGAAAGGTAGTCAGGCCAGAAGAAAACACAAAGGCTTCTAAACCAGAATAATCTGGGTTTATATCCTAGTTCTAAACACTCATTTTAATTATATAATCTTGAATAAGTACCCTTATCTTTATAAAATTCTGAGTGTTATCTATTATGTCCTGATTAAGTAAGATACTGAAGGAAAAACAAAAAGAACAACAAAAAACTAGCTTGCAGAAACCATAAGTATTCATTTTCTTCAGTCAATGCTCTCTAGTTGAAGAGCAGAGAGACAGACCTTTATCTGAACCAGCTGGGTCCAATGCTCAGTACATAGAAGTGTAGGGCATCTCAACCAGAGGATATCAGAAACATCAGAGGATTTGGGGGCTTTAATGGATGATTTGGGGAAAAAGCGTTTTGCTCTGTGATCAACTTTATGATTAGGCTTTTAATAGCTTTGTTCAAAGAAACACAGACTAGAGCGAGGTGAGACCTGTAAGTGGCAGAGGCAGCGATCGCTCTCATCACCCAGGGTGAAAGGATATGTGGTTTCCTGTGGGGTTGTCTCTATTTAAAAACTTGATCCATGAGTGTCACAATGTCTGTGTCTGACGATGGTGGACTCCACAGCAGCGGGACGTTAAAGCCTGGCTATGAGTGTCAAATGAGTCCTTGCATGTCGGGCTGCTTCCCTCTCTCACTTCCCATATGGATACAAAAGATGTTTTTGTTCTATGTTTAGAGTTGAAAAATAAAACTGAAAACTACTCATAGCAGACACAAATAAAATAAAAATGACAAACTGCTAGTTTAAAAAAGCTGACCTCTTTTATATAGCTGAGCTTTATACTTGGAGATGCTTTTAAAACACAAACTCAAAATCTAAATTGTAAATTTAAAGCAGTCCTTTCTATTAATAAACTAAAAAGGTAGCCAGGCACAGTGTTGCAGGCCTGTAATCCAAGCACTCAGGGAGGCAGAGGCAGGCGGATCTCTGTGAGTTCAAGACCAGCCTGGTCTACAAAGTGAGTCCAGGACAGCCAAGGGTACTTTAAAAAATGGGGGGGAGGGGGGGAGGGGGAGAACCTAAAAAGGCTTTAGGTTTTGTATAGTTTCTTCAAGAGCTACTTGAATGCTGTTGGAGTATTTCCTGGAAATAAGGTACCAGCTTAGAAGCTTACTGAACTCCACCTAAGGAGGTCTGTGGAAAGATTTGTTCACCCAAGAACAGTACCACTACAAAAATATGGTAAGTTTCTAGCTTTTGTCTAATGAGTACAGCAACAATAAAAGGATGTAAAGTTTACTGAGAAATCAACCATTAATCTAAAGATTTTAAATAGATCCATACTCCCTACATGGTTAGAAAACAATGGTTAAAGAACTTATTAGGTGAAAAAACTAACGAACAAACAAACCAAACCATCTATTATTGTCGGCAGTGGCAGTACCCATGTCACAGCTTCCCTCTCTGTGAGGTCAGTCCCGTAAGGACGCGCACAGGCAGCGCCTATCGCCTTCTCAGTGACTCAGGCCTTTGCACCAGGACTGTATCTCAAGAACATATAGGCTCTTCCTCTGAACACATTACGAAGCTCTGCCCATCTAAGTGAAGACAAGCCCTCACTTACCAGGTTTCTGATCAGGCTCAGGCCAAGATTTTCGGAGAACATGGACTGTGGACCCAGGCTGAATACCATAGAAGTCAAGGGTCTGGTCATCTTTTAACTTCCGTCCACAGTAGATCAAATCTAAAAAACAAAAAATTCTGCCCATTTATATTTTGTTTCTCAAAGCAATTTGGCTCCTGTCCCCTGAGAATATTATTTTAATGAGACAGCTCTCAGGGGCTAAGGAAACAGCTCAGTGGATAAGAGCGAATGCTCTGCAAGCATGAGGGTCTGATTTCAAATCCTCAGCAACCACATAAAATGCCATGCACCGCTGCACACGCCTGCAAGGCAGAGGCAAGCTGATCCCAAGAACTTGCTAGCTACCCAGCCTAACCCAAACTGGAAGCTTCTGATTCAGTGCAAGACCTCGTCTCAAGACAATAAATGGAGAGAGAACACCTGATGTCCTGTTCTGCTCTGTTCACACATATGCATGAGTTCATACTCCTGCACTGACATGCACACACCACATTGACAAGATACTCTCCCAGGTGCAATGGCACATATCTGTAATCCCAGATACTTGACAAGCTGAAGCAAATCTGACGCCAGCCTGGGCAATTTATTAAGATCTTGCTTTCATAAATAAATAAATAAATAAATAAATAAATAAATAAATAAATAAATAAATAAATAAATAAATAAATCACCAGAACAGGCTTTGGGTACAGCTCAGTGGCAGACTGGTTCCCTAGCATATACAAGCCCCTGGATTCAATAGTCAACACCTGTGTATGTTGGGGGACTAGTAAATACATTTGGGCCAAATGTAGTGCACCTGCCTTTTATCCCAGCACTCAGGAAGCAGAAGTAATTGGTAACTTTGGGCCAGCATGGTCTATATAGTATGTTCCAAGCCAGACAGAACTACAAAGTGAGACCTGTCTCAAAAACAAACAAAAGCCCAACATTTTTAACAACTTCATCAAGTACAAATGCTTATTTAAGAAATATAGCCACAGAAGAACTCCAAAGCTCAATACTGTAAAGAGTGCTTAATCTAAATAAATGGGGGGGGGGGGAAATGTACCAAAAAGGATGAACTTAATCCACCTGTGACAGGCAATATCTTCAGCAGGTGGAACCCCCTGCTACCATAAATTGCATTTATAATCTAATTTGACTGTACTATACTTAAATCCCTCCTTCCTCCACTAGAATGCTTTGCCAACCTCATTTCCTATTTTGCTGCCTTCCTTTTAATCAGCCATCAAGACAAACAAAAATCCTTCTAATTATCCACTAAGTCTTACACAATAGACTGAGGAGTCCTGTCTTATCAGCAACTCTTTGCTAATTTTGTTCTCTCTGTGAAAGACCTCAACAATGTCTTGGCAAAGAGTCATTTTAAGGAAGTGGTTCCATGTAACTCGTGACTAAAGTGGCAAACAATTGTTTTGTTTCTACTTATGTAAAACTTACTATGGAGGCAACAAACCCCAAGCCCTTAATTTACTCTTTTAACTCCTCTCCCAGAGGCCAGAGTACAACCAGCTCCAGCCCACAAAGACTCACCAATCAGCTCTGGGTCTGGAACAGATTCCTGGAGCTTGCCAGCAATAAGCTGCTTTAAAAATGAAATGCTATAGCCCCCTAGTGAATATTCTCCCAGCTCTGTTTCTGGCAACTGAAGAATAGATTTGGGGGCAAGTGGCTGGTCAGCCAGCTTCACTGCCAGATGCCAGTCTGAGAGAGACATCCTCTCTCTTTCGCGCTCTCTCTTTCTCCCTGTAAAACATTAACACATTAATGGTTAGACAGACCACCATCCTACTCATCTTCCCTTCCTGAAACAGAAAAAAAAGAAAGATAATTTCAGTGCAATACTGCTAGGGCTACAGAAGCACAAGGCGTAACATTAGGAGGCTAGAACTAGAACCTAGTGTCTTCCCTTTATTCTTTCTATAGTGGACAGCAAGAAATTTCTCTATGACCCAGTCTCTTCACCTTTAGAGTGGACATAAAAGACCAACAGCTGGATAGGAATGTTGTGAGGTTCAAGCAAGATCACCCAACTCTCTCCCTTGTACACACTGATCTCTCATTTTCTTAAGCTTTTGATTTAGCTATTACAACAGCTTTAATAAGCCGTTGCCTTTCTTGCCTCCCCATATCAAAGATCTATAGCGCCACCCAATGTTTTATTGTTGAAACATAGATGTGACAAAACTTAACTGCTTAGAGAATGCCTTTATTGACCCCAAAGCACCTCTATGACCGGTGTTAACTCCACAGCCTTATTACCAGCTTTCATCAACAGACACCAGCCCTGCTCCTTATAACAACAGCTAAGTATACTTCATAACAAAGCTGTCTCCCATATATACCTCTGCTCACTTTCTATCTTTGCATCTAAGTTCTCTTCCCTTTTTGGCCTCTTAGCAAACTCCAACCAAGACCCACAAGTACATTGCTTCCATGCCCGCTTTTTCTTCTCTTAGTCACACATTCCCTGTTCTCTCAAGGCAAAAGAGCAACACAAATCAATAGATTTCAGAACAAGTGGCTAGCCAGTCAGCTCTCTTACCAGATGCCAGACTATTCTCTTTGCTGTTTTTTCCCTTGTAAAACTTACTTATTTCTCACACCTTCCCCTATACCTGTGTCCCTCAATTCTTGAAAGCCTTAAATGTCAAGACTAGAGCTTTTCTAATTCACTGTCCCCAAGCCCGAGATATAAATGCTAACAAAATAAATCTAAACACCCAAAGGGTGCAAAAGCCTTGCACTGCAAGACAAGTCGTTGTTATAGACACTAATTCTCTCAAAGAAGCCTCTGGCAGTAGAGACAAGGCTAAGAAAAAGCTGTGAAGCGACCCACCAGACTTCGAGGTACTGTCTACCTTTAGGTTTAAAGCAAGGAAGGAAGCGATCTTTTTGTATACCGATCTCGATCCTCACAACTGTCCCCTGGGGCAGGCATCATCATCCATATTTTACAGATCAGGAATCAAGATTCAGAAAGCTGAAGTAACTTGGCCCAAGGTCACAGATACCTAGTGGTGAGTAGGGACACTGTTGACAACCCCACTTGTCCCGTGGGACCAGTTAGCTACTCCAGACCCACGAGAGGCCCGCGCGCGCTAGGGGCCCAGGCGCCCTCACCCGTCCCGCGGAAGGAACCCGGCCGCAGCGAGCCGCCGGCGTAAACACTCACTCTGGCCCTTTTGCCGGAAACCGGAAGCTCCGCGCTGCATTCTGGGGGCTATAGTTTTCTATGAGGTCCCGCCCCTTGTAAATGGCCGTCCAGTGGCTAGTGGCAATGCTTCCGGTTCCTTGGAGGCGTGACTTCGAGCACTTTGAGCTCCAAGGCGCGCGTAGGTTGTGTTTTTCTGTCACACAAAATTGTACCAGCTGCGGTAGGGATACTCGGTGTGAGGTTTTCGAAAGCAGTCAACAGCCCGGTGATTCCAGCGCTCTCCTGGGATGTTTTTGAAGCTTGTTGATTGTTCCGTACTTGGATGGGCCCTAGGCCGGGTGGCGAACCTTCCCTGAGAGGGACCGGTTCCTACGTGGACAGGCGCCCCCCTGCCCTTCTGAGGAAGACGCTGGCCTCCCGCATAGTCAGTCTCCTGGGCCTCTTGCTCGCTTCTCCCAGAAAACGTACCTTGTAGCGGCGCACCAGGGCTCCAAAAGTTGAGTCCTTAAGAGGAGCGATTAAGTAGGGTTTCTGGCACACTGTGAACATGCAACAGTGGGGTTTGTAGCACAGTCATTCATAGAATTAGTTTGGGGAAGGGAATTTCCACCGAACTTTCATAGAGAAACTGCCTGGTTTTGATGATTGAGAGACTTCTGCAAGATCAAATTGAATTGTGTTTGCCCGGAAGTTAGAATTCGTTAAACTCTCGAGAATATTGTTTGGACTCAGGAAATTACTTCCAAAACTAAGAAAAACTAACCAAAAACAAAAAAAAGAAAGAAAAGAAACTCTGCTCTTAAAACGGTAAAGTTGAGGGAACGGTGAGATGGCTCAGCAGATAAAGGAACTCTGCCTCCAAACCTGAGGAACCCAGTATCAACCCCCACCCCACCCCTGCCCGGGAACCACATGGTGGAAGTCCAGAACTGACTCCCCAAAACTGTCCTCTCATCACACGTTCACACCGGCATATATGCATGTATGCGTGCACACACAGAAAATAAATAAATGTAATTTTTAAAAGTTGTTCACAGTAACTAAACAGCGATTCTGTGTACACAAGTTTTAAAGCTCTATTATTGTACGCTCCTATGTAGGACAGAATGAGGGCAGTAACTGAGTAGGATAGCTTAACAGAGAAAAGCAAACTACACATACATAATTACCCCCTCCTGCTTGTATAAAAGAATGGATAGGGCAGGGGACGGTTTCACAATCCCTAAAGTCCCTCTTCCCTGCCCTATCCATTCTTAGATAGACCCCTCTTTCAGGAATTCTTAACCGACTAGCCTCGTAGGCAGTTTTCAGTCTGCTAAAGTACTGACACTTAAACTCCATACTTTATTTCATTAAATTTTGTTTAGTACTGTGCCTTAACTGTTTGTCAGAGATGTCAGGAATCCTATCTCTTTTTGTGTTCTCAAAATGGAGCTGAATGCTCATGAAATTCTTTTGTTTGTTGTCATCATAATATTCTTGGGGAAAAAAGACCCTGACTGTCTTATTTGTCTTCCATAGTTAATCCAGACCTGAAACATACATAGCAATAAATATGTATTGAATGAATAATCCAGGATAAAGCTATTTATCAAATATGATTGGAGTACTTATGTAGCCTTTTGTTCTCAAAAAAGGAGCTCTCAGTTGCAATGTGACGGTGCTGCAAATGGTCATATTAATGAAGAAATAAGCTGGGATCAACCAAACAGGTTCTGTGTAAACCCAATTAGCAAGTAAGTGCTGTGCTACAAATCAAAGGTCAGGTCCTGGTGGGGTAGAGGATGAATAAAGAAGTCTAGACACAAGATAAAGGTATTTGGCAAGAAAGGAGTCCAAGACTAGGTCCTTTAGCCAGTTCATATTTGGAAACATTGATGTCCTCGTCAGCTCAAAGAAAATGCTGGATGATCATTCATTAAATATTCAATAGATTATTTGACCTAGTCAATAATTCTATTGAAAAACAAATTTTAAGAGAACCTGTTCAAACAAGATGGAAAGGTGAGAACCAACACCTGGAGGTGACTTCTACATTTTTATGGCACACACCTACCTACACCCATTCCCATGAACATACACGCACTCCCCCTCCCACCAGAATAATATTGATAAAAACTGTCCATCCCTACAATTTTGGATTTCCAGAACCCACAGAAAATCCAGAGGCAGTAGTATAATCTCAGAACACCCCTACCAGAGATGGGAAGCTGAAACAGAACACTCTACAGAAGCTCCTGGACCAGCTAGCCCAATCTGGAAATCCAGAATTCAGGTAGTCAAGCTTTTGCAAAAAGCAAGTGCTGTTACCCATTAAGCCATCTCTCCAGCTCAACATTTTTATCTTTGAAATAATGTTTAATAAGCTTATGAAAGTGCAAGGGTTTCTGAGTCTCACATGAAAGTAAATGCAACTCATCTAAAATAGTTCCTGCTGTAAACACAAATGTTGGAGAAATGACTTAGTGGTTAAGAGCAGTGGCCTGTGATGTCATCAGTGTCTTTGTACATCTGTTGTCACTCTGACTTGTTATGTCACATTTTTTTGTGTTAACTATTGTTTTCCTGGTGACTTTTTTTTTGAGGAGATACATTTTTCTGCTCTTTTTTTTACAGTCTATTATTTCTATGGATATTTTTATGTGTGACACTTCTTTCAATGTGTGGGTGTTGCTGGTCCTGTCCCAGTGGACTAGTACTTGGCTTGTCAGGATCCATGGGACAAATTGTGGATATCCCTGGACGGTCTTAGCAAGTTTGACCTCAAACTTACGCAAAGCACAAGCTTGAGCTTTCACATTCTAAGAGCTCTTCTCATACAGGTGCCCTTCCCAGATCCCTCTTCTCAAAGCCAAGCAGAGTTTTCCTTGTTTTCTTGTAGTACATAATTAATTTTTAGTAATAGCCTTCCAGGTTATTAAATCTTAGCAAATATTTTAAGGGTTTCCACTTCATGCTGAGATGATCAGTTTCCTCTGAAAGGCCCCAGCCCCCAAACCAAAAACTCCCAAGCAAGATGTCCAGAAGCACAGATCTTTATGGGGAGATTCTCGTCAGCTCTCAACTTCTATGGTCTTTTCAGTTCCTCTTTTATCTGTGGTATCTGAAAATTTCCTGATTTTCCTGTAATTACAGTGACTTTTAGTTATCTTATATAATATTTATAGATTTAAAAAATTTAATGTATATTGGTGCTTTGCATGCATGTCTTTGCACCATATGCATGCCTGGTGCCCTTGGAGAGCAGAACACATAGGTCTCTTGGGACTAGAGTTATGCATGGTTGTAAGCTCCCATAATGATGCTGGGAATTTAACCTGGGTCTTCCGGAAGACCAGCCAGTGCTCTTAACTGCTGAGCCATCTCTCCAGACAAAATTTCTGTGCCTTTTCTTTTAGAATGCATTAATGTTTTAAATTTTATGTGTATGGATGCACATAATGTGTATGTCTGTGTACCACGTGCATGCAGTGCTGGAGGAGGCCAGAGAAGGCATCTGACCCTCAGATGATTGTTAGCTACCTTGTTGGTGCTGGGAATTGATCCTGAGTCCCAGAGAGAGCTAGTGCTCTTATTCACTATCCCCAATCCCTGTACCTTAAAGTAGGTCTTGATATCTGGTAACACAAATTCTTGCCAACTTTTTTTTTGTTCTAAATTGGACATTGCTATTTCTTACCAACAGATGACAATTGTTACTTTTTTTATGCTCCCAAAATATATGTGAACTATATTTTTTAACTAACCATGCATGAGCAATATACCCAACTAAATATATGCAGTCAACAAAATTTATACTGCACATTTGTTTAGTAATCTACATATTTTGCTTAACTTGAATATTTTCACACATGCTGAAACTGTCTTTTGAAAAAGTGATGCTTTTACTATTTCCAAGTTATTTCAAGTTGATAGTGAAGTTATGAAAATGATACAAAATGGGGGCTGCAGAGATGGTTAGGAACATTTGCTGTTCTTGCAGAGGATTAGAGTTCAGTTAGGAGCATTTGCTATTCTTGCAGAGGATTAGAGTTCAGTTCCTAGCAAGCATATGATGGCTTACAACAATCCAAACTCCACTTCCAGAGGATCTGACCCCCTCTTGGGATCTCTGCAAGTGCAAGTCCCACATGATACAAAGCGAACACTCACACATATAAATTTTTTTTCTTAAAATTATACAAAATAACTCATTCTTAACCTTCACCCAAGGTCTCAATTGTTAACATTTTACATTTGCCGTATTATCCTTTCTTTATAGATGTTAGGAAAGTGCTCTACCATTAAAGCACATTCCTAGCCTCCCTCCTCCTCATATGTATGTATGTATATGTGTACGCATATGTATGTTTCTTTTTGAGAGCAAGTTGTAAGTATTATATCTTAGTATTTCTAAATGTTTCAGTTGTTTTCTGGAAATGATAACATAATCTAGTATACATCTACAGAATCAAATTAGAAGCTAGGGATATATAATGGGTATGTAACATTGTAATATGTTAATGCCACTAAATAGTATCCTTGAAAATTATTTAAGTAATAAGTTTTATGTTATGCATATTTTACTATGTTTTTAAAAGAAACATATAAAGGACATAAACACTTCAAAGTTTGAGTGATGTCACGTTATCAGTCATTGGGCTAGAACTCCACTGATGCTTGCTTTGGTGGGGGTCTAGCCTAAAAGTAAACAATGGGATTTCAGAAATGTTTATAAAATGCAAAGATATGCCTTGCTGTGTGTAGGGGGTCTCTTTCTTCTGGGGCTGGAAATAAAATGTGCAAAGCCATAATGACTGCCTTTTGGCTGGAATTTTATTACCAAAAAAGTTCAGGTGCCTGTCTGTTTTATGCAAGGCATTGTGCCAGGAACTTTTAAAAAGAAAGAAAAGGAAAAGAAGGAAAGAAATGTGGAAATGAAGCACAAACTAGAGTTTTATGGCCCAGAAAGAGACATATCCATACATGTTTATGAATGAATAATTTTAAAATGAAATGAAATAATGGGTTCTATCCCCAAACTACAAAATATAGAGCACGCCCTATTCTGTGCCTCTCAAGTGTTCTCTGCTAATTATTAAGGGTTTTTTTTTCTATTGTCTTAATTATTCTCTTTTCCTTTTGCATTGTGGTAGGTTATGTTGATGCGAAATTTTCACCTTCTTTATATTCATTCCCTTTACCATATGACATAGCATGAGCCTCCCCATCATAAGTGGAGTATTCTTCCCCACACCTTAATCCCTGCTTGTATCCTGTGACTTGCTTTGATATGACTTGCACCATGAAAGGTGCCTGTTTGCATCTCAACTATCACCCACCATGAGACCATGATAGACACGAGTTACGGGGTACGGTCTTGTGCACTGTATATTCAGATCCTGATTTTTGTGCCCTGAGATATGGTTGCAGTCCAGGCTTGGGCATTGTCTCTTTCTTTCTTTCTTTCTTTCTTTCTTTCTTTCTTTCTTTCTTTCTCTCTATCTTTCTTTTTCAAGACAGGGTTCTCTACGTAGCCTTGTCTGTCCTGGACTCCCATTTTAGACCATGCTGGCCTTGAACTCACAGCGATCCACCTGTCTCTGCCTCCCTGAGTGCTGGGATGCTGGAACTAAAGGTGTGTACCTCCACATCCAGCTCAGGCATTGTGATTTCTATGAAGAATCTCCAGTATGTGTTGTGTAAAGAATGCTCCCCAGTTATCTCTGTTTGGTTGATAAAGAGGCTGATCAGCCAATAGTGGAGAGAGAAGGCAGGAGGAAGGACTTCTGGTGTGTGTGTGTGTGTGTGTGTTGGGGGCTGGGGTACTGGGTAGAAAAGAAGAAAAGGTTGAGGAGGAGGTCACCATGAGGACAGAAAAGTACAGCAGAAGGCCAAGGTGAGACTAGATGGCAGGCAAAAGGGTACATGGCTAGGAAGTAGACAATAGCATAATTGGGTTAGAATAGAGGAATGTCTGCCCAGTTATAGTTCTTAAAGCATGTTGAATAAAGCTAATAGGTCTTTGTATCAATTATTTGGGAACTAGAGAAGATATTAGAAAGGGCCCCTACTAACACCCTAATTCAACATTTTGCAAAGCTAACTCTCCTGATTTGCCCCAGCTGAAGGCCAGCTTAAGTTAGGTCCTTGCCAGATCTCATATAACTATATGAGGAGTCCCAGCCAAGACAAGTGCACAGATTATAATTATCCAATTTTAGTAGTCTGCTTGAAGTGAACATTCATGTCATACTGCCCAGTTAAAAAATGAGAACCTCAATATCCAAGAAGTTTGCCCCATTCTGCCCCATCATTAGTCCAAAGGCAAACATGATCCATGACTTTTTTGGGGGGAGGAAGGGGTTTGAGATAGGGTTTCTCTGTATAGGTTTGGCTGTCCTGGGCTTGCTTTGTAGATCAGGCTGGCCTTGAACTCACAGAGATTCACCTGCCTCTGCTTCCTAAGTGCTGGGATTACGGGTGTGCACCACCACGCCCTGCCTTTTTTTTTTTAACTTTTTCTTGATTCTTTACATATTTCACATCACCCACCCCAATCCCACTCATCTTCCCCGTCCCTTCATACCCGCCCTCCACCCTTGTAACCTCCCCCGCAAAAGAAAAAGAAATCTTGTGGAAGCTGTAGTGTGTCACAGTGTGTCCCGCTTACACCCTTCTATCCACACTTCTTTATTTGCAAATGTTCGTTGCAGTGAGTCATCGGTCTTGTTTGAGGCTTCTGGTTCCTGAATACTATCAATCCTGAATACTCACCAGGACTCCTCTCAGATAGCGTGTTGTCACCCTGTATCATGGAGATCCTGCAGCTTCAGATCTATGGGGCTAGTCCTTTTCCCCTCTCCGGCAGTTCATAGATGAGGTAGATGTTGGAACCGGCCAAATCAAAGCCTGGATCAGGGCCGGGGTGGTAGCTGGATTGGTCAGCCCACCAGCTCTTCCACACCCACACTAGGAGGGTGAGCTCTCAAGCACCGCCCCAGCTAGCTCGCCCAATGCTGCAGCATCAAGGAGCAGAGCCAGCTGCCACACTCTCACGCTCTTGGTGCCGCTCACCACACCCATACCAGCAGGGCCAGCTTTTTTGTGCTGCCCAGGGGAGGCACAGGACCTACTCTTCCTAGTGCTTGTAGGTGGCAAGGGGCAAAAGGAGTGGACGGCATCTCTTCCTTGCCCACGCAAGGCAGTTGCAGGGCACTGCAGCCCCAGTTCTTCCACGCTCACACCCTCAGGGCTGTCTCCCCCGGGCCTCACCAGAGGCAGCTCTACTGTGCTGCCCAAGCCAGGTCCAGGGCTTGCTCTCCAGAGCGCTGCAGCTGCTGAGTGGAAGGATCAGCTCTCCCACGCCCATGACCAGCCCTCCCACCTGCCAAAGGTGGCAAGGGGCAAGGCAGGGAGGGTGATGATCCATGACCTTTAACAGTGTCATTTGTTTATCCTTGAGTGTGTTCTAACTGGAATAATACCATATACACATAAACATTTGTGGCTAGCTTTCATTCAACAATATCTTATTTTAGTTGTAGCTCTAGAGATCAAATGTAGGGTCTGCACATGCTAGCAAGCACTGTCACTACACTGCTCTCATTCAACACAAATCCAATGAGATGTTTCCAGGTTGTTGTGAATGGTAACATTTTATTTTTCATGCTTTATAGTATACGGTTTAGTATGCTTTGTGTATGAATATAATGCAATGTGTTACTTCTCATGTTGGTAAACATTTGGACTATTTCCTACTTAAAGCAACTATGAATAATGAAAACTCTCACATGGGTTTTGGTGAGCATATTTATGCCTTACTGTGGTACACTACAGGCCTGCGCTGTTTAGTTTTGTTAAACTGACACAAGCTAGAGTCATTTGGGAAGAGGGAAATGATAATACCAATTTGCACTCCCACCAGAATCGCAAGAGGTTCTCGTTTCTCTAGAGCCCACCAACATTTGGTATTATTAAACTTTTTGGTTTGGTTTGGTTTTTGAACAGGGTCTTGCTATGCAGCCCAAATCTGGTCTGAAACTTAGTATGGAGCTTCACCTGGCATTAAAGTAGCAATTATGTCTCAGCCCCCTAAAATGCTGGGATTACGGGCATGTGCCACAATGCCCACTGATTCCAACAGATATGAAATATCTGATTTTTTCATTTACCTATTTATTATGACTAATCAGCATAAGTAATTTTCTTAAAAACACTTGGATATCCTTTTCTTTACATGTAACATCTGCTGAGCTAAGATCAGAAGGGCAGGTCATGAGGCTGACAGCAAGAGATGCTGAATCTAAAAAAGAAGGTTGTGTCAGCTCTGACCCGGCCTTATCAGTATCAAGAGTAAATGCAGTGCGCAGTGTGCTATTCTGGTATAAATACTGATGCCTCAAAGTAATACCCAAGAGTTAGGTGATGCATTGTATGTACGGCAGTATGTTTGCTCACAAATTCTCAGGTCATCAGATACCATGAAAACACCAGGGCTGCTGCACTCCTCACGCACAAGCTTAGAAAAAAGCTTCTGCAGATGCAATGAGGCAGAAATTCATGTAAAGGAAAGAATGCTGATGAATTAATTCACACCATAAACCAAGGCTGCTAAGCATTCCAGTTTCTGACTAAAACACTCTGTCTACAAGAAAATAGCATAGGAAAGCAGTCTAACCAGTTGGCTTCAGAGGACTACATTCACAGCACAGAAAAGAATAGGAGCATGCTTTTACATAGTTAACAATACAGATGGAATCGGTCACAGAATATGACCTTGGACCAGGGCTTCCTCTCTCTCAGCAGTGCTCAGATGAGCATTGCATGTCACTTCATAGACAGATCTATTTTCAGTGTTTCCGGATCTGAATGTAAGCAGCGCTATCCAAAGATGGGGGGCGGGGGGATCGCGATTGTTGCAATTCTGTGTGGAATACAAGGGGAAAATGGAGAAAGCCAAAGCCAAGCAGCACTGGGATTCTCTCTTCTCTCTCTGATTGGCTCTTTGGCATCCTGGAAACATTTGTTAGTTATCTTTTCTCATCCTGCTCCCTATCTATAGAGGTCCCCAGTCTCTTTAACAAACTGTGCTTTCCCTGTGGGAATCAAAATGGCTCCTGCGATGGTTTGTGTATGGCACTCACCACACAGGTGAAGACTGGACCACCAGAGACTCGATCTTAAGAACAACAACAAAATAATGATCCAATACCTACATGAGGAGAGGAAGCAATAGGAATGACAGAAGCATTGTGATGTAGCATTGAGCTACTATACAAAGACTAGTTGAACACAATCAATGAACAGGATAGTTTAATAAGATGGCTACTAAGTGACTGTTGGATTGGTAACATATACAGCATGAGTGTTCTGATTCAGACCCGGGGCAGAACACAATAGGACAGTGTCAGATCTCAGCTCTCTACTTATGAACTGCTTATTGTTGAAATTTTCCATGTAATGTTTGGGACCAAAGATGACTGTGGCAACTGAAACTGTGGAAAAGAACACATGGCAAGGGTTACTGTGGTTCCCCTCTTGGTTTCTTTAAAATGCCCATAGTTTAATCTTTAGGCTGAGGATTGAAAACAGAGATTTGCTCCTGGCGAGCTGTGCTCTACCACTGTGCTAGTCCCCAGGTGACTTAAAATAGCAAGGGAGTTTTTCTTTACTCTCTGGAATATTTTAAGCAGTTTTGAAAGAGTTCTTGCGAATCTATGTGGCCTTGGGATTTTTTTGTGTGTGTGTGAGGGATAGTTATTTTAGTCTTCTATATTTATTGTGGTAAATTTTGGCAAACAGTGGTTTCCTAGGAAATTATTTAATGTTTTTTTCTGCTATGTTTCTCTAGACTTATGAATAGTATACTAGTTTTTACTTACTTCTTCCACAACTTCGTACAAAAATAGCATATTCGATTACATTACCTTCATTACCCTCTCTTATCACCCTCCCCCTTCCATCAACCCTGTCCTCCAGGTCTCCTTCCTACTTCTGCGTCTGTGTGGATGGCCATGCACACGTGCACCCCACTGCATTTAATTGGTGTTGCTTGCATAAGCATGAGTAGGAGCTGATTTTATCACGGGCCGCTTGCCAGTGGCTCTACCGCTGAGGACTGTGACTCCCTCTCCTGAGCCCTATCCTCAGGGAGATGTGGAGCGTCATGAGCTCCTCCCCGTATCCTTACGTTTCTTCTGTTTCGATGATTGTGCCCTTAATATTTCTTTCTTTCTTCTTCTTTTTTTTTTAATTGGCTAGGTAATGAGTTTGAGGCCAGCCTGGGCTACGAGACAGGGTTTCTTTATGTTGCCCCGGCTGTCCTGTAACTCTCTGTGTAAAATAGGCTGACCTAAACTCAGAAATCTGTCTGCTTCTGCCTCCCAAGTGCTATGATTAAAGGTGTGCACCACCACGCCCAGCTGTAAACATTTCTTAAATGAAAAAATAAAAAGCTGTGTTATTTATTTTTCATTCCTTCCTATAATTATTTTCCACCTTCTTTCTTCCTCTTTCTTCTCATTTTTGTGTGTGTGCAGTATATGTGTATATGTGCAGTATATGTGTATATGTGCAGTATATGTGTGTATGTGCAGTACGTGTGTATATGTGCAGTACATGTGTGTATGTGCAAATACATGCACCCATGGCTATGGTTCAATATCTATCGTGGCCCACCTTTTTTGAAACAGGCTCTCTCACTGAAGTAGATGCTCACTGTCTGCCTAGTGAGCCCTTAGAATCTTCCTGATTTCTCCAATCATGAGATTACAGTGCTCTAGCAATCTAGCTGCACTCTCACAGTAGCTGGGACACAGGTGTGCACAATCAGTTTTGTGTCTTTTATTAGGCCAACTTTCCTGTACCTGTTGCTTCTCCCCAACCCCACTCAGTGAATGTACTAACTTTATTTTAAAAATATAAGTGGGGTTGACAAGATAAGTCAGTGTGTAATAAGCAAACCTTGCCATGAAAACCTGACAGCCTGAGTTCAGTCTCCAAAATTTATTATAAAAGGAGAAAATCAGCTCCACCACCACAAACCCACAGTGGCATGCTCACATGCACACACACCACAATACACAAATAATCAGTAAGGTCACTTCAAAAGTAAAGATAGCTGGGCTGGAGAGATAGCTCAGCAGTTCAGAACACTTAACTGCTCTTTCAGAGGACCCAAGTTCAGTTCACAGCACCACATCAAGCAGCTCACAACTGCCAGTAATTCCAGCTCCAGGAGATCCAAAACTTCCTCTGGTCTCCACAAACACCTGCACTGACATCTACACCCTCACATAGAGACACAGAGATGTATAAATGGAATTAAAACTAAAAACAGTCTTCTTAAAAGTACCAGTGAAGTAATGACAGATTTTGAGACTGAGCCGGGATCTGAGGCCCAACATTCACCTGCCATTCACCTTCCCAGTCTTTACCATTTCTCTGCCCATCTCAAACTCCAGGCCCTAGAGTCCAGATCACCCTGTAAATCTGGCCCAGCATTCCTTGCATACTGATGCTCACATCATTTCTTTTCTCTCTCAAACATTAAGCCTTTACTTGATAGGTGTTTAATAGAAGAGCTGGAGAAGAAGGCTAAATGCCCTTCCTTCTAGGAAGTGATGAGAACTCAGTGCACAGCCAACAGTGATGCACAAGCAGCCTGCACTGTTACAGAATTCCTGGCCATAAAAACCTGGCACCGAGTCCAAATTATCGCTCATCACACGAAGAAAGAAATGTGAACGTTAATTCATGTTTGCCAAGGCTGAGGAGAGAGAATTTCTCAACTGGACTTCGTTTTCTCTATAGCAATGCCATGACTTACAGGCAAGATGAAAGAAAAGCCGAAATTATACAGATGAGCTAACCTGTGTTCTGGAGATGAGCCTAACTACTGAGTCATGGTCCTATGGATGGCCAACCATGCTGCCATTTCTTAGCGTTTCCCCTTGTAGATAGAAAATCTGTCCAATGAAGCCTGTACGTTATTAGAAGATTCCAGCTATCATTTATTTTTTTAAAGTTTCTTTTATATAAATTATTTCAAAGTAAATATTCTATACATCATCTTTCCTATTGCTACTGTAAGTGACTTAACTATTCTGTCTTCTCTGGCCCATGACAGAATTCTAGATTTTTGCTTCAAGAATACAATAAAATATCTTTTTCATCAGTGCACATGTAGGTCTTTGTGTGTGTGTGTTTCTAGATATTGAACCTGAGCCTTGCTCATGCTAGCATGGGCTAGACCATGCTAGTGGTCTACCATTGAGCTACACACCAAAGCCTGTCATAGTCCCTTTTATCTGCACATCTGGTAGGACTTTCAGGTTCCTAAAAGCACGGTTTTTCTCAGCCTTTGTATTTCCATGGGCATCCTAAGTCTTTTTATGGACATGGCAGGGTGGGGAATTGAGGAACTCTACCAGAGAAACTGGAGATGTGAATCCAAGACCTTCACAACACTGTCTGCTAGGGTCTACTAGTGGACAAGGGACACAAGTAGATAGGCACACCTTGATTCAGCCTGCCTTCCAAGGAGACAGGAGAGAGGAAAACACCGATAACTAGGAGAGGAGACAAGTGATCACGCTTCAAAGCTGAAGAAAAGCAGTGTGTGCTAGGACAGAGCAGGAACACTTTTTCTTTCCTGCCGTGGCCCAAACAACTTGACATTTTCCTAGGTCATCTCCAGCTACACTTTTCTTTTTAATTGTTGTTTAATTCACAAGTCTCTTCTTTTAATCCATTATCTCACTCTACAGCACAAGCTGATCTAGAATTCACTATGACGAATAAGCCTGCTTCAAACCTTATGATCCTCCTGCCTGTTTCTAGGGCTGGGATTGCCAGTGTGTGCAATTTTATTGACGTAGTATTTGTTGTAGTATATTTCTTTCTTTTTTATTTTCTTAAACATGTTTTAAAGATTTATTTTTTTTGCTTTTTGTATCATTTTATTTGACTGAAGTTGATTACCACATTCAATATTTTTTAGCTTTTAACTTTATTTATTTAGTTGTTCACTTTCTATCCCAATTGTAGTCCCCATCTTCTTCTCCTCCTGGTCTCACTCTCCCTCCCTCTTCCCCTCTCCCCCCTCTCCTCTCCCTGAGGAAAGGGGGACACCCCCACTAACCTACCTTAGCACTTCAAGTTGCCTCAGGACTGAACATATCCTCTTCCACGGTGGCCTGGCAAGGCAGCCCCACAAGGGGAAAGTGGTTGAAAAGCGTGCAAGATAGCCCATGTCAGAAACAGCCCCTACTCCCTTTACTTGGGAACCCACAAGAAGACCAAGTTGCCCATATATGTGTAGGGGGCCTAGATCCAGTCCATGCATGGTCCTTGGTTGGTGCTTCAGTCTCCACAGGCCCCCTGAGTTGAGGTTAGTTGGCTCTATTGATCTTGACTTATCTATTTTTATTTTATGTGTACAAGTGATTGACTGCATGTATGTTTCTGTACCGCATGTATGCCTGTACCACATGTATGCCTGGTGCCCCTGGAGGCCAGAAGAGGGTGCTAGAATCCCTGAGATTGGAGTTATAGATCACTGTAAACTGCAATGTGGGTAATGGAAACCAAACTCAGGTTCTCTACAAGAGCAGCAAGCATCCTTCTACTCACCCCTTCTAATAAAAGTAGAAAACCATATGAGCTTAGATTTTTCTATGTATCTTTTTACTGCTTATTTAAAATGTAATTTCAGCTTTTCTGAAAGATACTTGTAACCAATAAAAATGTTATTTCTAGTCATATCAAATGTAAAGTTTTCTCTTAGAATTACCATTCTGAAACTAGAAGCTTTTTAAAAATAGAAAGCTATCATTTGATCTTTGTGTGTCTTTTTATCATTAACTGTTTGATTCCGTGATAAGCAGAGAACCTGATATCTCCCTTTGTCTTTTATCGCTGCTACATTTAAAAAGATTACAACGCTCTTGCGTTACCGTCTAAGTGATTTCGAGGAAAGACATTACAATTCCAAGTTTCACTATGTCCCCCTCAGCGTGTAAACAGAGGCAAGCCACTGCCTCCACGGTACCTGAGTCTGCCTTCAGATCGTTTGGCACCTGTCTTTTTCTTGGTATCTTTCTGAAAATAAACTCAACCAGCTATTGCTTTCCCAATGACTTCTGGTTTTCCTCCATCTCTGTCTTTGCTCAATTTGGTTCTGAAACTGAATACATTTCTTTGAGGTTTGCTTGTGTTTTTAAAAACTTTATTGAAAAAAATTATACAATATACTTATATCATGTTTCCCCTCACCCAATTCATTTCAGATCCCCTACCTTCCTACCTCCTCTTTCTCTTTCTCAAATAAAAACCCACAAACAAGCAAAAGACCAATGACACAAAAATGTCAAAAGAAAGAAAAATGAGACAAAATGTTTACAAATATCATATTGAGTTCATTTTGTCTTGGTCAACTGCTCCTGGACATAGGGCCTTCCTAAGTATATTAAGGTATATTAAATACCTCATTGGGTAAGGCTCCATTGGAGAAAGCTTTTTTTTCTTTGCCGGCAGGTCTGAATCACAGGTAGCTTCTTGATTAGGGGAGGAGCCATGTCTTCTCCCTCTCAGTGCTGAGACCCTGTCTGTCTTCAACCTATGCAGGGCTTATGTGTGCTGCCAGTCTCTATGAGTTCATATGTGCATCAGTCCTGGTGTTTCTGGAAGACACTGTTTGGTTGGAGCCATCTGTCACCTCTGGCTCTTACGATCTTTCTGCCTCCTTCTCCATACAGATCCCAAGCCTTGAGAGGAAGGTTTTGATAAAGACATCCCATTTAGGACTAAGTGATTCAAAGTTTATCACTCTCTGCACATTATCCAGCTGTGGGTCTTTGTGTTAGCTCCCATCTATTACAAGAAGATTCTTAGGTGAGGACTGAGCAAGGCACTGATCTACAGGCACTGCAGTGTGTCATTAGGAGTTATTTTATTGCTATGTTCCCTTAGCAGAAGTAGTATTGTTTTTCCAGTAGGCCCATGACATATCAAGTCAGGTTCTTGGCCACTTCAGCGTTGTTAGGTGTGGGTTCTATCTCATGAACTGGGCTTTAAATCCAATCTAAGTGGTTGGTCACCATCATAACATTGTGCTACTCCTGCACCAGTATAACTTGCAGGCAGGCCACTGTTGTAGGTCACACAGAATGGAACTGGGATATAGCAATTATTATCTTTCTCCTCCAGCAGTGTGCAAAATACCTTCCGGCACCATGAACACTGGCCAATAGGGACATCAGTTCAACTTCTCCATGTTCAAGGACATATATAAGTGTTGTCTTCACAACAGGGCTTAGCATCAAGTTGTTGAGAATAACCAATAATGACATCTTCTTTTGAAAGGTAGGATGGTTAACTGCCCAACCCTAAGATTCCAAAGGAAAGAAATCCCTGGCCAAAATTAAACCCAGGACAGAAAAACTGTAATTCAGCATTGAGTATCCCAGTCTCATGGTTGAACCACCGCTAGAGAAACTGAACAACAAGAGAGATTAGCAAATGGGCCAGTGAGGAGAAGTGAACACAGCAGGACGTGGGTCAGTTGTGGGTCTCCACTCTGCAGGCACTGCCTCTCTTCCCGGGCTAGGATGCCGCTCTGGGAGTCACAGCGACTCACAGCGGCCAGTCTTCTTATAGGCCCACTGACACTTTGCTCTAGTGACGGACAGTGTAATTCACCATTTTCCAAGAAACAAGAACAGTATCTGCCTTGACTCTCCAGTTGCGCCTGTCTTCAGAGCGCACGAACAGCTCGGCCTCTCCAATTCTGCAGCGCTTGCCCAGCACGGGTTGGGCGTGGCCTAAGGTGACTCGGTGTTTCTGCCGCACCTCATTCAATTCTTAAAGGTTTTTCATTTCTTTCATGTTTTTACTCTCTTGACCCATTTTTCATTCCATAGTGAGTTGCTCACTTTTTTTTTTTTGAGTTGTTCATTTTTAATGAGTTTGTATACTTTCTGTATCTGATGATGATGATGCCCAACTTTATTTAATGCATGGTAATCAGATAGGATGCAGGGTGGTATTTCAATTTTCTTTTTTTTTTAATATTTATTTATTATGTACACAGTGCTCTGCCTGCATGTACACCTGCTCACCAGAATAGGGCACCAGATCTCATTATAGATGGCTGTGAGCCACCAGGTGGTAGCTGCGAATTGGTAGCTGGGAATTGAACTCAGGACCTTTGGAAGAACAGCCAGTGCTCTTAACCTCTGAACCATCTCTCCAGCCCCCTATTTCAATTTTCTTTACTCTTTTTTTTCTTATTTGGTTTTTCAAGAGTTTTTGTTTTTGTTTTTTTCTATGTAGCCCTCGTTGTCCTGGAACTCTCTCGGCCAGCCTGTCTAATTCCAGGACAGGCAGGGCTACACAGAAAAACCCTGTCTCAAAAAAAAACACTGGGTATATCAACTACTCCAGAGCAGGTCTCACATTCAGGAGTATTTGACCAACATATAATGGATTACACAGAGTTGTGTGTGTCTATGTACGTGTGCGTGTGTGTGTGTACTTTTATTTGGTTACAGTTTGGTAAGGGTTTTTTTTTTTCTTTTTTAATGTTGTTTTGTTTTCTTGGTTTTAGAGGGGTTTATTGCTGTGTTGGGCTTTTGTTATGTTTTTTTAAGAAAGTACTTAAATTTAGATGAGTAGTGAGGGGGAGAAGATCTGGAAGGACTTGGAGGAGATGAGGAATATAATGAAAATATTTTTAAATTTAAAATTGTTTTAAATAATTAAAATATAATAAAAAAGAAAAATAAAGTGCCTAACACTATTTTTTTTTCCTGTTCCTTTGGCCTGGATTTCTTCTCCTTCCTCTATTCCTATTATTTGTAGATTTGGTCCTTTTGTGGTGTTCCGTATTTCCTGAATGTTTTGTATCTGGATTTTTTTTTTTTTCAGATTTACCATTTTCTTTGACTGATCCAACCATTTCTACTAGCCACTTCTACTTTGTATTCAACACCTGAGATTCTCGCATCCAAGTCTTATGTTGGCGAAGCGTCTCTCTGAGGTTTTTGTTTGACATCCTAAATTTTTCATTTCCAGTTTTATTTCAGTTTAGGTTTTCTTTAGCAATTCGATTTCTTTGTTAAATCCTACTTTTGTGTCTTGAATTGTTTTCATTATTTCATTCAGCTGTGTTTTCACAGAGTTCAAGGGATTTATTTATATCTTGTTTAAGGTTCTTGAACATATTCATGATTGGTGTTTTGAGGTCTGTCTCCTGCTTCAGCTATATTGCATTTTTCAGGGCTCACTGCAGTAGGGTCACTAGCTTCTGGAAGAGATGTAGTCTTGGCTGTTTGTGGTTTTGCCCTGGGATCTAGGCACCTGGAGTTATGATGTTCGATTTGTTTGCTGGGGTTGATATCTAGGCTGCCTTTGTTAGGTAGGTGTTTCATTCTTTGGTGTGATGTCTGTGGGGTCCCTACTAGAGAGGGGGTCCTTCAGTGACAGAAAGGAATGGAGATGGGCTAGAAAGAAAGGCTGAGAGGGGAAAGAGCTGGGGAGGGGGCGGAACAAGAGTCCTCAGGAAGCCAGGCATGAAGGCCCCTCCTTTAGTCCCAGTACTCAAAGAGGCAGAGGCAGGTGAGTTCAAGGCCAGTCTGGTCTACAAAGTGAGTCCAGGAGAGCCAAGGCTACACAGAGAACTCCTGTCTTGAAAACAAACAAAGAAAACAGTATATAAAAAGAGAGTCGCCAGGAATTGGAGGTAGGATGGAAAAAGGGAGTCCTACTATAGGGCTAAGAGTAAGTCTGGACAGATCATAATGGGGGCAGGAAGGATACCGAAAACTGCCTTCCTGAGTCCCAGTGCAGTGTGGTCTGAGGAAGAGTGGAACAAAAGAATGGAGACTGCATAGAAGAGAATGCCAAGAGCATCATGGGGGAGAGCTAGGCTGGATCTGTTCCAAGAGGCAGAGTTCCCAGGCAAGCATTCTTAACCACTGAGATATTTCTCCAGCCTCATATTTCTTTTGACAACTGCATCTATGGAAGCTCATAGGTGCTAATAAGCTGTGTTTTCATTATTGCTATTTTATGAGGTTCTGCTTATTTCTAAAGTGACTGAGGTCCTAATATGTCTTAAATAGTCACAAATGTTCCCCTCTGTCGCCCAGCAGGCAGTGGTCTGAATCTCCAGGTCTCAGACCAGTCTTTGTCATTTCCCCTCCCAGGTTAGCATCCACTCTTATGGGACAGCGGAGCCGATGCTGTGCTGTCCATACAGTCAGTTCTAGGTCCCAGCTGCTCTCTGCACACTCACCCTTCTGATTTTACTGAGCTATAGCTCTAGAGCTAGCTCTTCAGGTTTCAGATATTTATCTCCCATTTACATGTATATTGAAGTTCACGGTATTCTCTGTCTCTAAATGATGCTGGAGCTGAAAGATGGGGTGACTTAATTTGTTTCTATTGTCGATCTGTATAGTTTCTGAAGGATTGTAGAAGGATTTAGAATGCTGATTCTACAGGAATCCGGAAGCTGCATGCTTTCTGTTTATCAGCCTTTCTTTGTTGTTACTTTTTCTTATTTTCTGCTCTCTACTGGTTCATTTGGGTTCTCTTTTTGGTCTGTACCTTTGTACGGATGTTGAAATTGTAGTCTATTTCTGTTCTCTTGATAGTAACCCTTAAAGCGTAGTGTGCATGTGTATCCATCTGTGCCTTCCTCCAGAACAATGTAAAGACCATAGGGTGTGTTCCTCCAGAACAATGTAAAGACCATAGGGTGTGTTCCTCCAGAACAATGTAAAGACCATAGGGTGTGTTCCTCCAGAACAATGTAAAGACCATAGGGTGTGTTCCTCCAGAACAATGTAAAGACCATAGGGTGTGTCGGTGTCAACCATCTTACAACAGAACTACTCTCTCAAGAAGCAATGCACACCGGGTTAAAAAGGAGCAAACAAAGACAAGGAGGAACCCAGGAATCCTGTTCTCGTGATTTGTGTTTTTCTGGGGTAGAGAGACAAGATACAAACCTTAAATGTGGCACTGCTGCTTAGTAGAAAGTACTGAGGAACAACAACAGATGGTGCCACCAGTTACTGTTGCTGTGACCAAGCTCCTGACAGAAAAACAGTCAAGAGAAGAAAGTTTCACTTTATATTTTATATTTGGAGACAAGATCTTACTATGTAGCCCTAGATGTGCCTGCCTCTGCATCCCTAGTGCTGGGACCAATGGCGTGAGCCACCATGCCCAGCTTTTAACGCTTTCTTTCTGCTCCCAGTTTCAGAAAGTTGCTGTTTATCTTAGCAGGGAAAGCAGCAGTAAGGCTCACAGTGGAGTGTGTAGCTAAAGGCCAGCTGGGAAGCAGAAGAAGCTATGCTGGACCCAGGGTGGGTGCAGTGTCCCTTTAAAGGCTCACTGCGTAGGACCTGCCTTCACTATCCACACCCTGCCTCCTAAAGGCGTAGCAGCTTCGAAAACAGCAGCACCACAAACAGAGACTAAGCATTCAAAACATGAGTCTGTGCATGACATTTCACATTCAAATTATGTATTTGTCAGAATTCTCCAGAGGAATAGAACTTACAGAATTTATTAGAACGACTGGAAGCATGTGGTCCAGCTAGTCCAGCAATGGCTGTCTCTACCAATGGAAGGTCCAAGAATCAAGCAGTTGTTCAGTCCATGAGGCTGGATGTCTAAGCTGGTCTTCAGTATAAACTAGATTCCAAGAAAATAGGCTCTAATGCCAGTGAAAAAGTAGACTTGCCTAGGATAGCAAGAGTGAGCAGGCAAAGACAGCAAGCTTCCTTCTTTGATGCCCTTTATATAGGCTGCCGGGAGAAGGTATGGTCCAGATTAAAGGTGAATCTTCCCACCTCAAAAGATCTAATTTAAGCCTGGTATAGTGGCACACACCTGTAATTCCAGCACTCAGGGAGGCAGAGGCAGGCGGATCTCTGTGAGTTCGAGGCCAGCCTGAGTCCAGGACAGCAAAGGCTGCACAGAGAAACCCTGTCTCAAAAAAAAAAAAAAAAATCTAATTTAAAAGTGAGTTTTTCCACTTCAAAGGATTTAATCAAGAAAAAAAAATTCCTTACAGTTATATCCAGCCACTTAGGTTTTAGTTAATTCCAGATATAGTCAAGTTGACAACAAAGAACAGTCATCACAAACTATACAAGTAGGAGAATAAAATGTGTGGTGTGTTAGCTGAGGGTAGTGATACAGACCCTTTAATCTCAGCACTCAGCAATCAGAGGTAAGTGGATCTCTGTGAGTTCAAGGCCAGCTTGGTCTACATTGAGAGTTCCTGAACAGCCAAAGGAGGTAGTATGACAGGCATGAAAGGCCACACTAGAAAGATGGACTTTGCAGCAGGGAGTGGTGACACATGCTTTTAATCTCAGAACTTATTATTTGGAAGCAGGAAAAGCAAGAGTACAAGGCCAGTCTGGGTTATTAAAAGAGTCTGAGAACAACCTGAGCTATACAGTGAGTTTGAGGCCAGCCTTGGCACATGAGGCCCTGTCAAAAGCAAAACAGAAGGAAAGGAAGGAAGCACAAGAAAGAAAGATCAATTTAGAATTAAGGCCTAAAGGAAGTGAAAACCGTAGTTATGCTGTCTCAAGGAAGAACATTCTAAGCAAAAAGAATAGCAAGAGAAAGACTTCCCAAAGAGCTTTGTGGTGTGTTTAAAGAACTGGGATCCTGCCTGCAGGCTACCATGGAAGAACGAGAGCACCGGGTCAGAGATAAAGCCATTACACCTGCAACAGAGCCACACAGAACCTTGTTTACACCTGCAACGAAACCACACAGAACCTTGTTTTCCATAGTTTGGGTTTTTGTTGCTGTTGCTGTTGTTTTGGTTTGGTTTTTTGTTTTTGTTTTTGTTTTTCTTACCCAGTGGTAGTTACAGAATCCAGGGAACCATGCATAACAGGCCAGTGCTATAAAAGCTATATCCTATTCCTAAGAATTTGGCTTTTCTTTCATTCTTTCTTTTGTTGCTTTTGTTGTTATCTGGTTTTCGAGACAGTCTTAGCACACAGCTCTGGCAGGCGGGAATTTGTACCACCTTGAAGGCACATGTGAACTTTTAAATTCAAGGTTTTACACCTGGCTCACATTATTGTTTTACTGAAGTGCTGCTGTAAACTGTTTGACTGTGAGTTGAAAGGCTGCATTCCTGTAGAAAATAATGGCAGGTGAGGGATCCCTGTCGTGCTCCAGAAACCTGCTCTCTCAGACCACACAAACACAGCAAGCTAATGCATCTAAGCATATAGAAGAAAAGCTTAGTGGAGAGACAGGAAGGTCTCCAAAGAAAAGGAAGGTGATGACACGAGACGGTTATTGCTTGATTCTTCGAGGCTTGCACAGCATGGTCCCACAGTATCTAAGGGCAAGGAGGAGACCGGACATTTCACTCTGAAGGTAGGAATCAAACCTGTCCTTAGGAGGGAAGAAGCTGCTCAGCCCAAACCGGCCAATTAGAATCCTCTGTTTATCACCTCTCACTTTACACCAAAGCTCCTTCATCTCTTCTCCTCCCCTCCCCACAAAAAAAGAAAGCGAAAGAAGAAAGAAAACTGGAAAAAAGAAGAAGAAAGGAAGGAGGGGGAAAGGCCATTTCCACTCCTGTCTGCCAGCGCTGTCCTTTCAGCCTCATCAGTTGGAGTCTCTCCTGTGCTCAAAAAGTAAGGAGAGTAACAGCTCTTCTCAGCCAGAGTCCTCACAGTGGACTGATGCACGGCTCTTTCCATACACCCTCCTGCCCTCCCTCCAGCTACCTTTCTGTTTCCACTTCTTACCCTTTTGCCCCTTACCCTCTCTTTAAAGTGTGTGGGGAGGACAATTTGTGTGTGCACATGGTGTGGGTGAGCTATGCTGTGTGTCTCCATCTTGTTCGCTTGAGACAGGCTCTCTCATTGAGCCTGGAAGTAAGTTGGTGGCCAGAAAACTCCAGCAATCCTCCTGTCTCTGCACTCCCTCCCTCACACAGGTGCATGCATGGCCACACCCAGCTCTATCTATCTGTCTGTCTGTCTGTCTACCTACCTACCTACTTACCTACCTACCTATCTACTTACCTATTTTTTGTGTGTGAGCTAAGGATTCAAATTCAGGTCCACAAGGTTGTGCAGTAAGCACACTGGCCTGCTGAGCCATCTCCACAGCTCTCTCCTGTCTGTTCCTCCACCTTCTCCCCCTCCCTTCCTCTATTTCTCTGATTAGGCTAGGCTGCCTGGCCCAGGAGTCCATCTGACTCTGCCTTCCCAGCCCTGGGATCACCAAGCAAGCACCACCACATCACCTAACCCCAGGCTCTGGCGGCTGCACTCAGAGTCTCATGCTTATGCAGTAAATATTTTACCAACTGAGCGATCTCCCTAACTCCAAAGCCCCTTGCTCTGTTGCTCCAGCCAGGCTTGGCTGCATGCCCTTCCTCTGCAGTTACAGCTCGCTGAATATGCTCCAGCCTCAGGATTTGCCATTTCCTGTCTGGAATGCATGGATTATGTCTTCATTCCCTTCCAAGACATATCACTTTATCACCATGTTATACAATAGCTCTGTTGCCAGCACACTATATTCCCTCAGCTAGATTCATTGTGCGCGTTGGTATTTGACATCTGACACTGTCTGCATTTATCTACTCGGTATATACAGCCATCTCTCAGTATGCAAAGGTGATTGGCTTCCAGAGTCCTCCCCAGAATAGCCTAATATAAATCAATATAATGTTTGCATATATACTATAAACATCCTTCTCTTTAGTTATTTAAAATACCCGACACAACACAAAGGCTGTGCGAGTAGTTTTTATACTGTGTCGTCTAGGAAGCAGGACAGATGCATTTTTTTCTGAATATTTGTGATCTGTGATTTGTTGAATCTTCGAATATGGAACCTGTATCTATGTATGTATGTATGTATGCAGTGTGTGTGTGTGTATTGTGTACATAGATATTTGCATGTGTAATTGCTTATTACCTGTCTCTCCAAGAGGAAAAGCTTCAACATATATAATGTTATTTTATGTATTTTTTATCTTTTTAATGTGTGTGTGTGCATGGTATGTGTGTGCATGGTGTGTATGATGCATGGGGTGTGTGCAGGATGATGTGTGTGTGCATGGTGTGTGTGTGCATGGTATGTATGTGCATGATGTGTGTGTGCATGGTGTGTGTGTGTGCATGGTGTGTGTGTGTGCATGGTGTGTGTGTGCATGGTGTGTGTGTGCATGGTGTGCGTGTGAAGGTCAGAGGGCAAGACTGGGGAGTCAGTTGTTTCCTTCTCCTTTACCAAGGTTCTAGGGATTGAACTCACATCAGATTAGTACAGCAACAAGTGCTTTTACCCACTGAGGCATCTCACCAGCCCCTATTTTACAGTTAGTCATTACTTATCGCCCCTAAACTAATGTAGACATAAAAAAGAAGGAGCTTTATATGTTGCATCCCCAGTTGCAGCCCCAGCATCCAGATTGGTGCCTGATGTGCGGTAGGCATCCAAAATGATAGTGGGAGCTGGAGTCCCTCCAGAACTCTGCAAAAACAGCACTCACTCCTCCCTCCCGTCCTAACTGAAATGCTGATTCTAATCCCAACAGAATTTTTTGTTGTTATTTTGAGGCATGATCTCATGTAGCCCAGACTAGTCTCAAACTCAGTATGTAGCCAAAGACAGCCTGAAACTCGTGTGCGTGTGTGATTGAGTGTGTGTGCATGTGCACATGTGCAGGGTCTCACTGTGTAGCTCACTTAGGCTGTTCTAGAACTTACTATGTAGCCCAAGTTGACCTTGAATTCATAGCAATCCTCCTGCCTCAGCCTCTCAGATGCTGGGATTACAGATGTGAGCCACAATTTTCTAGTTCAGGTTTCTTTATAATTAGGTTAAATTGTCTTGCTTATTTTTGGAATTTTACCTCTAACAGACTGATAAATATAAAAGTATATTAGTAACCAGATATAAAAAGACATTATAGGGCTGGAGAGATAGCTCAGAAGTTAAGAACACTTGCTGCTCTTCCAAAGGTCCTGAGTTCAATTCCCAGCAACCTCATCGTGGCTCATAACCATCTATAGTAAGATCTGGTGTACAGGCAGAATGTATAAATAATAAATAAATCTTTTTTAAAAAAGACATTATAAGCTGGGCACAGTGGCGCACACCTGTAGTTCCAGCACTCAAGGAGGCAGAGGCAGGTGGATCTCTGTGAGTTCAAGTCCAGCCTGGTCTACAAAGCAAGTCCAGGACAGCCATGGCTACACAGAGAAACTCAATCTCAAACAAAACAAAATCCCAAAGTGACATTCTAAATCTACCATAATGACATCAATGTCATATTGATGTAGAAGTGGACAAATCAGCCAGTAGGACAGAATATAGCATGTGAGGAATGGTGATGTGGCCCAGTCAGTAGTGCGTGCTCTAGGTTCAGTCCTCTCCACCCAGGCATAGTGGCAAGTGGCATCATGTCAGCCTCAGTTACATAGTGAGCTCGAGACCAGCTGAGGCTAAATAAGACCCTGTCTCAAAAAAAAAAATAGCACAGACAATGAAAATTTTAACTTACTGATAAAGGGCGATTATATAATAAATGATATTGGTATAACTTATCAGGAAAACATGCTACTATTTTGTAACCATGTACAAATATAACTTTCATATAGACTAAATGATGAAAAAGCTGGTACTTTTAGAATGCCACCATAAGCTGAGAATATCATTAATTTGTTCCCCACACCTACCACAATGACCAAAGAACAATTTCATCATGGTCGTTACTTCTAGTACACAGTCTTAACCCTCAGCAAATGTCCATTTTATACTTGGGCTCAGAATGTCCTACCCAGGCAGGAAAAGGTGGAGAGAGAGACTGGTGGTAGTCAAGACTGAGGTTTTGGATCTTCGGTACAAGGAGGGTTTCCACCCGGAGATGCGGATGACGGCAGCAGCTATCCAACTGAAAATGCCAGAACCCTAGAGGGAGAGGGGAGAAGGGTGTGGAGGGCCAGGAGCAGAAACTGATCAAAGGTGTAAGTATGCTGATACTAGTGAAGCTAAGATTGTATTAGAAATGAAAGGACAATGGAGTAATGGCAAAGTGAGAATGAAATGGGAAATATTAGATACTAGCTCTACATTGAAATGGGAGCTATTAGGGATGGAGTCACTGTTTTCTGTGAGATAAGGTGTGCTAGACAGTTTTATGTCAACTTGACACAAACGATTATCATCTAAGAGGAGAAAATATCAACTGAGAAATTGCCTCCATGAGATAGGGCTGTGGGGCTTTTTTGTTTTATTTTTCAAGACAGCGTTTCCTCTGTGTATCCCTAGCTACCCTGGAATTCACTCTGTAGACCAGGCTGGCCTTAAACTCAGAGATCCCCCTGCCTCCACCTCCCAAATGCTAGGATTAAAGGCACATACTACCAACCACCCGGCTCATTTCTCTTTTTTTTTTCTTTTTTTTTTTTTAATTAGTGTTGGGTGAGGAACAAGCCAGTAAACAGAGCCCCTCCGTGGCCTCTGCATGAGTTTCTACCTCCAGGTTCCTGCCCTGCTTGAGTTCCCCCCCACTGACTTCTTTCAGTGTCCAGCAATGATGAAGAATCATAAGCCAAACAAACCCTTTCTTCCCCAAGTTGTTTCTGTTCATGGTGCTTCATCACAGCAATAGTCACCCTGACTAAGGCATAAGGAGTAAAAACGTGTGTGTGTATGTTAGTACAGTATAGGTATCTCCTAGGCAGCAAGCTCCTAAAAGACCAGGCACAGTGACATCAGCAGCATGAAGCCCACTTAGCACCCACATATTTCAATCTGACTTCTAGAAAGCTGGGTGACAACATCTTCAATGAGCCAAGCACTCAAAGGCATCACCAGTAATGCAGACTCTGGCATTTTGCACTGTCTGAAAGAGTGCAGTAAGACGAAGGGAATCACTCCTGTGATATTTCTGTCAAAGATGCATAACTTGATCTGGGCAGGATGCTACATCAGACAAAGGCACATCAAGGGATGATATATGAAATAGCTGGCCTGCTATCTTTAAAAGTGGTCATGAGGGTCAAGAAAAGAGTGAGAAAGTGTTCCAGACCAAAGTAGACTAAAGAGGGATGAAAACCAAAAGCAATGAATGATCCTGGGCTGGACACTTTTTGAAGATGTTCTTGTGACAGTTGTCAAGCTTGAATGGGATCTGTGAGTTGGATTGAAGTGTCATTGTCAATGACCTAGTTTTGATAGTTATACTATATTAATGTGTGAGGATGTTGTTTGTAGGAAATAACATTAGTTTATGCTCATGGGTGACAAGGCATGTTGCTGGTGATGTATTCTTAAATAACTCAAGGCAAAACTATTTTGCACTAGTATTGCAATTTTTATGACCATGAAATTATTTCATAATAAAACGAAAAATGGAAAAAATCTTATTTTCACCATCAATCAAGTGGAGGGAAAAAGAAATCTAAAGTAAACTTCTACGATTTTATGTATCTGTGTGCATACTTCAACACAAAATAATCGATTTTCAGAAAGTGATTTGATATACACTTCTGGGGAAAATGAGTTAATCTATTTTCACCCATACCAACAATCCATATTGCCCCAATCTATTATCCCCTAGGCCAATAATCTGTATTATCCATCCTAGTATAATTTCAAATACTTGTGGCAGAAGGGTTCATTAATTAAGACTTCAAGACACATGGTGTGCCTTAGTACCACGTACGCTTTGTAGATCACTATATATTCTTATCCTGAAAGTGAGTATCATCTCTGCCTCAGTTGTGCCTTTACCCCTTTTTTCCAAGATGCTATCCAGCATCTTCTTTTGGAACAGTGATCTATAACTACCTTATGTTAATAAAACAAAGCAGATGCCCAATGTGGTGACACATGTCTTTAATCCCAGCATTCTATGAGTTCAAGGCCAGAATGGTTTACACAGTAAATTCCAGGCCAACCAGAGCTACGTAGTGTGACAAAAAAGAAGAAAAAGGAAAAAAAAGGAGGAGGAAGAAGGAGGAAGAGGAGAAAAAGGGGGAGGAAGAGGAGGACAGAAAAAAGAAAGAGGGAGAAAGGAAGGAAGGAAGGAAGAGAGAGAGAGAGAGAGAGAAAGAAAGAAAAGAAGTAAGACCCTGAATGAGACCCTACAAAGACTGGTCCTACTAACACTTCCCTTTGGAAGAAGGAAAGGACTCAAACTGCCTTATACAAGCCCTCTCCTCGAGGACATGAGAGTTGAAAATTGCTGTGCTGAGCTGAGCCTAATGTCACCTGCCTTTAATCCCAGCACTCAGGAGCCAGGTAGATCTCTGTAATTTTGAGGCCAGCCTGGTCTACATAGTGAGTTTCAGAACAGCCAGCGCTATATGTTGGTATAATGTTCTTTTGGAAAGTATACAATTGTTCATTGAAATGCTGATTTCTCTACCCCACTATCTGGTTTCAATCTGGACATCACATTGTGCTGCTTATTCTAAGCATCACCTGTCTCAAGTTTGTGTAAACATGTCACCATTTGTTCTCTGTATTGTCAATAAAACAACTAGCCAATGATGTGCAGCAGAAAGAATTCGGTGGGACATCCTGGTCCAGAGTGGAGGAGAAGGAAGCAAGGGGGAGGAGTAGGAGAGCAGGAATCAGCCGGAGAGGACTTCAAACCATGAGGAGAGATGAACTGGACCTAAGATAGGACTAAAAGTGTATAATGGGTGAAATCTGAATGGTAGGAAACTATGCAGGCTTGGGGGTTTAGGATGGAATAACTATTGCCCAGCATTGTACTCTAGGTTAATTAAATAAATCCTAGTCTCTGTGTGGTGATTTGGGTATACAGCTGGTTTTGGAATAACTGCTGTTTAACTAAAAGATAAATCAATAATAAACATTAATAACCCACAGCAGCTACATAACAAGACTCTGTCTCTAAAAACCAAACCAATTGCTGGACTGTTCAGTGATTTGACCAGCCGTAAGTTGTAAGTAAGCTCTCACCCATGGTGTTAGAAATAGGCCAAAGTAAAGTCATTGGTTCATTAAGCTAGATTTTGATGGCATTGGTAGGAGTGAATAGACATTTGTCTACATTTCCCCAGGAAAAAAAGCCTTGTAACACCTGGTCATTGATCCTGGTCTGATACAAACATAGGGTGTCATGCCAAACACCTCCTATGTCCTTGAATTGACTCCAGAACCTGAACATGAGAAAGGCAAATATAAATCTTTTCCTCTGAGAATGAAGCTCTGATTCCACAACAGAAGGGGTCTAATGTGGTCAGATGTGGTTTCCTCAAGGAATGAAATCAAAGTCTCAGTTTTGAGTTGGTCTTTGTTGGTGGAAGGCTAACATTTGGTCGATATAGTAGCTAGCTCAGCCTTTATAAGTGCTGTTGGTCCTGTGGGTGGCCGCCTTAAGGGCCGGGAATTTCAATAGGAACAGAACCAATCCAGGCACATACATTATAACAGGGATGGCTTACAGGATTAGGCTGGGTAATCCAACAGTAATTATCCTCTTGCTGGAGAAGCAGAGAAGCTGATTTCTGCTTAGTCCACAAAGTCAGATGCCTTAGCACCCATTCTGTCACTGGAGTCCTGGAGCTTCCTGGAGAGTGCTGAACCTAATGGTGGCAGAGGATAAGAGCAAGACAGCAGGAACAAGTACACAGGAGGTTGTATGTGACTATAATATTTACTATTAATTATCTTTTATTAAAGCTTGCTGTTAATCCTAAGCAGCTGTATAACCAAATCACCACACAGAGACTGGGTTTATTTAGTTAACCTACAACACAATGCTGAGCAATAGTAACTCCCTCCTAAACCTCCAAGCCCTCATGGTTAGATTTCCCACATTATACTTGCTTTTTGTGAAATACTAGGTCTGGTTCATGCTCCACGTCCTCCAAGCTCTCTCTCCCAGCTCTGTCTTCTCCTTGCTCTCCTCGCCCTCTCCCTCCCACTCTTTCCTATCCTCTGGCTCCTCCCAGCCCAACATTGTGTCTAGTTGCTTTATTTTGTTTACAGAGTTGAGACAGGATGCTTAGAATAAGTATCACAATACAATATCGGGATTGAAACCAGAGAGTGGGGCGGGGGAGAAATCAGCATTTGAATGAACAAAGGTAAGGTGTATACATTCCAAAGGAACATTATACCAACAACAGGAAGAAGTGAAGGCCATAAATTAACACTGTTTAAAAACTGAGGTGTCTCAACCATGTTCGTGGCTGCTTTATTTGTAATAGCCAGAACCTGGAAACAACCCAGATGTCCCTCAGTTGAGGAATGGATACAGAAATTGTGGTACTTTTACACAATAGAATACTACTCAGCAATTAAAAAGGAGGAAATCATGAAATTCGCAGGCAAATGTGGGACCTGGAAACGATCATCCTAAGTGAGGTATCCCAAAAGCAGAAAGAAACATATGGTATATACTCACTTATATAGACCTATAGGATAGGAAGGTCAAATGGAAATCTACACACCTAGAGAGGATATACAGGAAGGAGGACCCAGGTTGGTATGATCAATGCTTGTTTGAATGAACAAATGGGATGGACATTGAGTGGAGGAGAAAACAAGCAACAGGACAGGAGCATGCCAAAGAGGTCCTCTGGGGAGGTCAATGTAGCGATGTATCAGAGCAGATATTAAGACTCGCGATCAAGCCT
>CM053747.1:47167381-47205698 GCA_028658305.1 Pachyuromys duprasi | reverse complement strand
TGGAATGGCTGACAATAGAAAGTAGCTAGGGTCCCCTGGCGTAGTCACTTTGTCTTCTTGGGGTTATGAAAGTTAATGGTCAGTGCTGTACAGCACCATCCTCAGACCCAAACAGTCACCATCTTTCTGAGTTTGTGCCTGACTGCAAAATATCATCACAGCTTTGTTTGCTGACTGTTGGCATTCCACAATAGAAGCAGGGAGTCAAGGAGGGTCAACAGGATACTCCCCTGAGCAGCCGGCCACTCCCCTCATCAAGTTTTATGCAATTCTGCCCTAGTTTCATATGGCTTGAGGTGGAGGAGGGGTTTGCAGCTAGAATATGGAAGCTGAAGAGGAATGAAGGGAGAGGGCACCACCTATGCAGTTATGGGGGAATTGTCATCCCTTCTGGGTACAGACCTCCCAGTATGACTGCTTTAAGTTTAGCCATGCCCCTGCCTATAACCACTGTCATCCATAGTTCTGTGTGTAAACCCAATAAACATATAGGTTCTCCAGGGTGAGCTTTGGTTTCTCACTGGAACAGTAGAAAGGAGAGAGGGAGCCATTATTTTGTCCCCCTATGGAGAAAACTCTCCTAAGTGTCAACTTGGCAAGTGTATTAGTTACTTTTCTATCGCTGTGATTAAACACCATGGCTAAGGAAATTCACAAAAGGAAAGGTTATTTGGGGGCTTACAGTTGCAAAGGGATAGGATTCTAGCACCATCTTGGTAGGGAACATGGCAGCAGGCAGGCAGGAACACATACTACTGGATTAGCAACCAAAGCTCACATCCCAGTCCACAAGCAGAAAGCAGAAAGCACATTGGGAATAGCTCAAACCTTTTGAAACCTCAAAGCTCGCCCTCAGTGACACACCTCCTCCAACAAGGTCACACTTGCCAGTCCTTCCTGTACTGGTTATTTTTATGTGAACTTGACACAAGCTAAAGAGGAGGATGCCTCAACGGAGAAAATACCTCCATAAGATGGGGCTGTAGGCAAACTTCTAAGACATTTCTTTAGTTAGTGATTTAGAGGGGAGGGCAAGCCCGTTGTGGGTGAGGCCATCCCTAGGTTGGTAGTCCTAAATTCTATAACAAAGCAGGCTTAGCAAGCCGTGAGGAGCAAGCCAATATGCAGCACCCTTCATGGCCTTTGCATCAGCTCCTGACTCCGGTTCCACCAGGTTTGAGTTTCTGACCTGACTTCTTCAGTGACAGACTATGGATTTAAGTCAAATAGACCCTTTCCTTCCCATTGCTTTTGGTCATGATATTTCATCATAGCGATAGTAACCCAAACTAAGACACTTCCCAAACAGTTCTACCAACTAGGGAGCAGGTATCCAAACATATGAGCTGATTGGAGCCCTCATTCAAACCACCACAAGACATAGAATTATGCAGAATAGAAACTACCAAGTAGGCAAGTTAAGAATTACCTAGGTTAGGTTAGCTTCTGGGCAAGCCTGTGAGGGATTATCTACTTAGGTCGGTGGAGGTGGGAAGACCCACCTTAAAGGGGGGGAATGCCATTTCATGGTCTATGGTATTTGACCGAATAAGAGGGAGAGATCTGAGCATTCCCATTGATCACGCTGCCTCCCGACTGTGGATGCAACGTGATGTTTTTAGGGACTGACATAAATTACACTAGTCTTCCTGTGCCTCTGATAATCCTCAGCATTATAAATTCTGCTGTATTGTACGGAGTTTCAGCCATAGGACCCTGGCTGTGCCTCCTACAAAACCATCATGCTTTGGTCTTACTTTGGGTCTCAGTCAAAGCTGTCAGCCTTTGTGATACCTGATAAGTAGATTGGAACAGAGTTAGGCTTTAGATACTAAAGAGATCCACCAGTTGTGTGTGTGTGTTATAACTACAGGATGCAACAACTTATTTTTCCCTTAGAGGAGATATCCCAATATACCTCTGATAAATGGACTCTTAAAATGGATGTAAGAGGCTCCTGATTCTTCACAGAAATCCTTCTGAAGGAAATGCCTCTTACCAAGGCCTCCATTGTGCTGCACATGTCTTTCTCGTGTGGATCCTTAACATACTGTTACGAAAGTGATACGTCAGTGTGGTAGTCTAAAGTGTGTCCAGAGGATACGACCCATTTCATCATATTACGGCACAGGATAAGACTTATGACCCTGGAAGAAAACTCTAAGGATAGATTTTAGTCCATTTTGTGTAAATGCAAATATTATTGTCCTTTCTTTCCTGGTTGAGATACAATTCAACACATTTGCCAAATCAGTGATAACATACACTTGGCATGAAAATAATCTTCTCTAGAAAAGATTCTGCATTTGGTATAGCAGTTTCAGTCAGGACAATACGGGGCCTGGTTTAATTTATGGTAGTTTACAGTCATCCTGCAGAGTTCATCTGGTTTCAGTGAAGTCTAGAATGTTCAATTTGGGCTGGAGAGATGGCTCAGCAGTTAAGAGCACTGGCTGCTCTTCCAGAGGACCTGGGTTTGGTTCCCGTTTCCCACGTGGTGAACCACAGCCATCTGCAGCTCCAATTCCAAAGAACCAACACCCTTTTCTGCTCTCCACAGACATCAGGCGTGGATTTGGCTCACAGCCATACTTTTGGGGAAAACATCCATACACACAAAAAAAATAAATTTAAAATTTAAAAGAATGGTAAATCTATAAAATTTGCGTAGACCTTACCATTCTGTGTTTTTTGTACGCCTAAAGTTGGAACTAATTTCTATTATTCCTATTCCTAGTGTTTTCTTATATATCAAATATTGGTTCATGTCTGACCTAATCCCTGTTCACACTCAGGGACTGGGAACTGACTCAGTGAGACCAGTGACCCAGTGGACAGACTATATATCCAGCCAGAGACAAAATCCCACCTACTACCTGGGCTCCCAGGTGTCTCTTCAGCTCTAACAGGGAAAGCCCAGGATGATTCTTCCGGCTCCAAGCATCAGTGTCGACACACCAGTGAGCCTGCAGCCAGTCCACATCCCAGCAGGACTTGACTTCATCAGCTATTTAATTTTTATCATCCTCATTGGTATAAAGTAGTTTCACATTGTGGTTTTAGTTTATATTTTCCACGATGACTAATAAGATTAAAAAACTTCTCATATTTATCAACCAGTTGGGTATCTATTTTTACAAAGTGCTTGTTCGTGTCTTTTACTCTTTTTTTGTTTTGCTTTGTTTTTTGTTTTTGTTTTTTTTTATTATTAATTTATTTATTTTTATATCAATCACAGGTTAGGTACTTTGCATCCCAGGCGTAGCCTCCTCCCTCATTCCCTCCCACCCTCCCACGTCTTTTACTCTTTAGTTGTTGTTTTTTTCTAGTTAATCTGTAGTATCATAGCCTGTGTAAATATTTTTCAAAGATGGTACTCCACTACAAATAGCATAGTGCTCCAGAGTCAAAAATTGAATTTATCATAATAAATTCAAATAATTGGCCTTTTCATTTTTATTGTATTTATTGTTGTTGTTATTTGCGAGTGTGTGTGTGATGTATGTGTGTATGTGCAGGTGTAGGTATCTCCATGCTGTGGTGCACATGTTAAGGTAAGAAGACAACATCTGGGAAGTCTGCAATTCAGAGGCTGAACACCAATTTGGGAAGTGAGTACTTTTACCTGCTTTTACTTTTCTTTATGGTGCTTTTGTCTTCTTTCTATATGTTTTAGAGGTACATATCAAACTAATCATGTATGTATTGAAATAAAAATGTTCTGTGAACTATGAGATTACTTGTGTAACACTCTCAGTCCTCCGGGGCCCACTGGAGGAAGTGCTGACTGCCCAGTGTGAACCACATGACCAGGCCCCTGCAAGCTCTGCAGCCACATCTTTGGGCTTCCTCCTCTGCACTTGCTGGACACAGCAGCTCAGCACTCCCTCAGCTGGACTTCCACAGTGGCTCTCACAGAGCACAGCATTCCACACACCCTGCTTTCCAGAAACTACAGTATTTCCCACCTGCCCCGATTTCTTTAGACATACCCTTCCTTCTCACTTGGGGGATATCACTGCGCCCTGAGCTACAAGAGGAACATTTTCATCACACAATCCAATCATGGTCCCATGTTCTTCCTGTCATGCAAGCAGGGACCGGTTCTAGCTAAAGAGATGTGAGGGGTTCCTAAGAAAGCCATCCTTGCTCCTGCCAAAGGGAGCAGAAAGATTTCCCATGCTGGTCCCTCTGAGGCAGTTCTGATACACTCAGGACAGCAGGGCACAGAGATCTGCCTGAAAGAGTATGCGCCTTCGATGGCATGGGGTGCTGACGATCATACAAGGCATGAAGGACAGCTTTGTGTCGGCCTATACTCTGAAACATGTCACTGCATTCCAGCTCTTTACTGGTGGACACATGTGGAAGCCAGAGGACAGCTTTGGGAGTTGTTTCTCTCCTTCCACAATGAGGCGGCATCCATGAGACAAGCTCCAGATTAAGAGCAGGGAACAACAGTGACTCACACACTCTTCTGCCAAAGCGGTTGCTCTCTCCCGAGGTGCAGCAACTGTGGACGGCATACTTTTACATGGTGGTGCAATGAGGTGCACGTAGCCTGATCCTTAAGTCACCACATAGAGAACAGCACCCCTGAAAAGCTGCCCATCTTGCTTGAACTCATGCATTTGCAAGAAATACACCTCGTTGTGTGCTCAGGAACATTCTAAGTTCCAAATGTTGGTAAAAGATAATTTAGCCTATTCTAATCCAATCTTTCCAGAAATAGGCTTCACATGTTCCTATGTATCAAGGAACCGTTTTATTATTTATAAATAGGCACATTGTGGAATATTCTGGAACTCCCTCTGTTATGTAGCAAAGCATCTTTGAGATATTCTCCATCAATATATAGCTAACTCTTTTTTACCGTTTACAAAGTAAGGCATGAATGCACTTCAATATAGTTAGGAGGTAGTTTCCTTAGTGTTTTTGAATAGATATCATATACATACAGTATAAAATTAAAAGACTTCACAAGATTATATGTGGGGAGGAACCTCCTTCCCACTGCTGTCCTGAGCCAACAATTCTCTTCCAAAGGTAACCAATGTTTTCTGTTCCCTGTACATTTCCAGACATATGTTATGCACAGGATGTTTAAATAAACTCCCCTTGCTTGAGAGCTCAAAATGATAAGGTCACATTTCAAAGTTAAGCACAGGTCCACCAACACAAAATTTGCAAAGGACATTTCAAGAAGCCAGTTTTCACTCTTAGCTCGACACCCACCCACAACCTACAAAAGATAAAGGAAGCACAGGAAATTCAAAGTTTTAGAGAACTCTATTAGTGTGCTGAGTCACTGTCACCATCCCTAACCTCACCCTTCCAATATAAAGAACTTTGCTGGAATAACCTAGTAAAACATATGTTACCTCTAATTTGATAAACATATGAACTAATGTCTGAGTTATGACTAGGAGATGCAGAGGGAAAAGCAAATGTCTAATGCAGATAACCTTTGTGTAGAAATGACCACTGTTTAGGATGTAGGAGGACTCACAACAGTGGGTCAATTAGCATATTTTCTGTAACCAAAGGAGTGAAAACATGCCAGGCTGACTGGGGACACGCTCTGTTGTAGAGTGCTTCCCCAAGTATGCACAAAGCCCAAGGCTTAATCCCCGGTTCTACATAAAACTGGGTGTGATGGTGCCTGTCTGTGATCTCAGCACACAGGAGATAGAAACAGAAGGATCGTAAGTTCAAGGTCACCCTTGGCTGTACTGTAAATTGTGTTACTGCATACAGTTACACTGAAATATAGACGCTTAAGCAAAATCAGCTTGGACTACACCGCAAGTGCTAGGCGAGGCACAGCTACACGCCAGGAGCCTGTTTAAAAACAACACCACCACACACAAAGGGAGCACAGAAACGGCAGCTTATTGCTCCTGCAGAGCTCCTGGGTTTGGTTTCCAGCACTCAGGCAAGGCGGCTCACAACCGCCAACGACTGCAGTGCCAGGGAATTCCATGCCCTCTTCTGGCTTCCGAAGGTACTGCAGTCATTTCATACACACACAGACAAGCAGGCACACGTAATTAAAAAAAAATTAAAACATGCAAAGTTTCTAGAAGAGTTGCCTTGGGTCCTGCTCAAGAAATTTGCATAGAGAAGTGAGTAGATTTCCTCAGAAAGAAGGTGGAGGCGGTATGACCGGAAGCCTAGAGTCTCAAGAAAGAGTGGTAAAGCACCGCAAAGCACTGCATTCGGCTATGAGAGAGACGCTGTGGACACGGGGCCTCTCCTCGTAACACCAGGAAGGGTCTCTAGGAGGACAGAGTAACTTAGAAATAAAAATGCTTTCTGCTTCTCCTCTGTGGCTGAGACCTCTAACTCACTGCTAATGAGCATTCTCTCCTTCAAGCACAAAGGCTTGTTCCTCTCCACCCTTTGCAGCTGATCTAACCTTGTGACTAACTTCTTTACTAGAACTCAGGGTGGATTCAGCTTAATATGATGGATGCCTATCCTATAAACACCCTATGAAGCTCTTTTTCTTTTCTCTTTTGCCGCTTTGATGCAAATGGTGAAAAGAATTAAAATAGTGACAGAGAGAAGGAACCTGATTCCAGGGGGTGGGGGAGAACCTGCTCCAACAAGTCACATGCCTGTCGATACTACCCTGTGAGCAGGAATTGCACTCCCGTGCTGCTGAGCCACTGTATTGTAGATTTCTCCCTATTAAAGAGGTCAAATTGTTTCAACTCTGGAAAAGCAAAGTAGAATTGTTGCAGAATATTTGATCCCACTGTGAACCCCAAAATTATGAACTGTAAAACACTTTCTTTGGTGTGGTTGAGCCCTATCACACACCTTTAATCCAAGAACTTTCTGTTTATTGTAAACTGGTGATTATGGTGTGTGGCTCACCCAGCCCTAGCACACAGCTTTAATCCCAGAGCTGTCTGTACACAGGATTTAAAAAAGTTAACCCTAGGTCAAGCAACAGAGCAAAAAACCAGCTCACAGGGATTAAAGAGTAGGAGGGACTCTGAATTGAGGAATATTTAAGACCACGTGGAGAAGAAAGGACTATTAGTGTAAGGGTAGGAAATTTGGCCCTAAACGCCCTTCTTTGTTTCTAGACTGAGAAGTGCAAACAGTCCCTAACTGTCCCCTAGTCACCACACCTGGGCACAGCCAATCACTGACTGCCCCCGTTAGAAAAATCCCTTACCCCTAGACCCCCTCCTGTTTTGCCGATTTTGCCTTTATAAACTCTGTGATTCTGTTGCTCAGGGCTCTGTACTACCCCCTTGCATGGGAGCTGTGTGCAGAGCCCCGGCATGCCAGCTACTAGTAAACACCTCTTGCTGTTTGCATCGAGTTCTGTTTTGTGAGCTATTGGGGTCTGGTGTCTATCCCAAGGAACGGAGGGTCTCCCCACCTCGGGAGTCCAACATTAGCTCTGAGAGACCAAGAGATTAAAGGTGACTATTTTTAGTGCTTGAGGCCTAAAATAGTTGGGTGGGGAGGTCCAGTGGAAGAACTCGCCTTACCACATTCTTTACCCACATACTAGAGATACAGTTGCTAGGAAACTGGCCCATCCCCCTAGGGAGGGATTAATGATTTGGGGACCTTCCTATAGCCAATCAATTCAAAATATAATGTTTCGACAAATAGATGCTTGCCAGGTAGGAATCGCCCCTGCCTTGGGCATGCTGGGAGGGAACAGAATCCTTAAATTACCCAACTAACCTGAGCACAGGGCTCTCGGCTCTTCACCGCTTTGGCAGTGGGGGTTATGAGCCAAAGCTGCAGCTTGTAATTATTTATAATAAAAGATCCTCATGTGATTTGCAACCGACTCAGCTCCTGGTGGTGGTTCTTTGGGGAATCATGATTCCGGCACAACAGCTCCAGCTCTGGCTTTAGCTTAGGCTTCAGCTCCTCAGCACCCTGGCTTTTGGGGTTTTGAGCTAGCAAGCCTTTAGCCTTGGGTTTGTTGTTTTTGTTGTTTGTTGTTTTTGTCTTTGTTTTGCTCCTGGGCTGTCAGCTGAGCTACTGAGCATTTTGAGTTTTTTCCATCCAGACCTGAACTGAGAGGGAAGGTTAGCTGTTTACTTTCTCTGCCGCTCTGGGCTAGCAGGTTTTCACCCCAGCATATGGCTCCTGAGTCTCTATTGGTAAAATAGAGACAATTGGAGTTTTCCTTCTTTTAAACAACATAGAATCTTGTTGCAAGGAAGAATTTCAGAAACATATAATCTCTGCAGACAACATAAAGGATAGTGTCTCTGTAAATCATATGGGAAATACTCCTGATTAGTTTGAGTTTCTGACTGGGAAGAATAAAATCATAAGAGCCAAGGAAAATACAATCACACACTGCAAACAATATTCCTGTCAGCAGTAGACCGTAGTGACTCCATAAAATGATGTAATATTGTTGAGGTGTCAAGCATGGTAGCACTCACCTGTAATCCCGGCACTCCAGAGGGAGAGGGAAGAGGGTGGCAGGTTCAAGGCTAGTCTGAGCTACATAAAAGGCCTTCATTTGCAAAACCAAGGGCTGGGGTGTGGTTCAGTGGTGGAATATTTGCTTAAATTCACAAGACCCTGGATTCAGTCATCAACATCATACATGCGTGTGCGCACACATATACAAATGTAGGTATACATATATTTATGGTGAACCTTTGCTATGGTGCAGTGACCTTGTAGTCATGAAAACATCAGAGCACATGTATTACTCATGTGTTCATGGTGATGCTGGTGCAAACAAGGCTGCTATACTGCCAACTGTATAAAAATATACATAAAATTATGTATGGAACATATATTTCACAATAGTATTTGATTGCATTGTTGGTTTATATATTTACTATATTTTATAACACTTAACATACTGTGCTTATCTTTATTTTTATTTGTTATTTATTTAATACTTGTTTTTTTCCAGACAGGTTTCCCTGTGTAGCCTTGGCTGTCCTAGACTCCTTTTGTAGACCAGGCTGGTTTTGAACTCACAGAGGTCCACCTGCCACTGCCTCCCCAAGTGCTGGGATTGCAGGCGTGTTCCACCACGCCCAGCTTATTTTTTTAAAGATTTACTTATTTTATGTGTATGAGTGTTTTGCCTACATGTATGCCGGTACATTCATGGCTGGTACATGCGGAGGCCAGAAGAGGGCATCATATGCCCCGGAACTAGAGTTAAGGTTTGTGAGCTACCACGTGAGTATTGGGAACAAAACACTCAGGTCTTCTGCAAGAACAAGTGCCCTTACCTGCTGAACCATCTCTCCAGCCCTCTATGCTTGTTTTGCTTTTGTTTTTTTAAAAAGTTTACTGTAAAACAGTAGGCCATCTGACATACGTAACAGCCCCAAATATTTCACGTTCACTAGATTTCTCGGTCATGTGAAGAAGCAGTGCGGGCCAGATGTGGAAGGATGGATAAGACTGTGTTAGAAAAAGAAAAACTGAGTTTGGTGGCTCACACATATGTGCTGTCCAAGTGTTTCATTTGCTTGTTTTGGGGTTTTTGTTTTGATTTGTTTTGTGAGTTTTTGTTTGTTTTTAAGATTTATTTCTTATGTATAGTGTTCCGGCTGTATGTATGCCTGCTACCTGCACACCAGAAGAGGGCACCAGATCTCACTATAGATGGTTGTGAGCCACCATGTGATTGCTGGGGATTGAACTCAGGACCTTTGGAAGAGTAGCCAGTGCTCTTAACCTCTGAGGGTTAACCTCTTAACCTCTCTAGCCCTTGCTTAGACAGGATTTCTCTGTTTTAGCCCTGGCTGTCGTGGAACTCACTTTGTAGGCCACGCTGGCCTTGAACTCATAGAGATCTTCCTCTGCCTTCAGAGTGCTGGGATTAAAGGTGAGTGCCCCCACCACCCGGCCTATCTAGGTTCTTTTTTTTTTTTTCCTTAGATCTATTTATTTATTATGTATACAATGTTTGTTTGCAGGTATACCTGCACGCCAGAAGAGGGCACCAGATTTCATTTTCGATGTTTGTGAGCCACCATGTTGTTGCTGGGAACTGAACTCAGGACCTCTGCAAGGGCATACAGTGCTCTTAACCTCTGAGCCATCTCTCCAGGCCCTCCCCCGCCAATCTAGCTTCTTAAATATTGATCTAGTTTTATTTCTGTTGCTGTGATAAAACACTGGCCAAAAGCAGATTAGGGGAGGAGAAGGTTCATTTCAGTTTATAGTCAGGGGCAGCCAGGGCAGGAACATGGAGATAGGAACTGAAACAAAGTCTGTGGAGAGACACGGCTTACAGCTTGCTTTCCGTGGCTTGCTCAGCCTTCTCTTGTATTCAAGCCAGGACCGCCTGTCTAGGGATAGCACCACTCACAGCAGGCTGAGCCCTCCTCTATCACTAATCAAGAACACGCCCCCAAAGACATGCCTGCAGGCTGACCTGACAGAGACCTGGTTCTCAGTTGAGGTTCCGGCTTCCTAGGTGACTGGAGCGTGTGTCAAGTTGACAGAAGAACTAACCAGCAGAGCTAGATTACACTGTGTAATGTTCAAATGATGATGGAAAAACCTAAATACGCATTTCTCAGAGCAATTCCAAACGTCAAGAGATGTGTGGGAAATCATGCATGTCTCATAATTTAGCTCATTTAATTTTGTTTTGTTTTTCAAGTCAGGGATTCTCTGTGAAACTTGTGTTTCTCTGGAACTCACTCTGTAGACCAGGCTGGCCTCAAACTCCTAGAGATCCACCTGCCTCTGCCTCCTGAGTGCTGTGATCAAAAGGAGTGTTCCACACCCCCCCCCCAATGGCTCATTTAATTTTTAATATCCTTCTTGGTTTTGATTTTTATTTTTTTCTGATGGCTGAAAGGGATAAAAACTGAAACATCTATATTAAAGACTATACTGTACATATTTCAAAAGTTATTGTATTAAAATGTGTTCCTCTGGGGGCTGGAGAGATGGCTCAGAGGTTAAGAGCACTAACTGCTCTTCTGAAGGTCCTGAGTTCAATTCCTAGCAACCACATGGTGGCTCACAGCCATCTATAATGAGATCTGGTGCCTAATAAGATCTGGTTTATACATTAAAAAAAATGCGTTCCTCTATCAGTAGACAACTAAATTGGAATAACCACTGCGGCAATTGGAAGTCCAGCACAGTGAGGGCTGTGATTATTTGACTGTCGCTCCAATTCACTGAGAAGAGAAATGCACTCTCATGTTATTACCAATGCATTTCTGTATTAGCCAGGGTTTGCTAGAGGAACAGAACTCTGTGTGTGTGTGTGTGTGTGTGTGTGTGTGAGAGAGAGAGAGAGAGAGAGAGAGAGAGAGAGAGGCTTACTGCAATGGCTTACAGTGTATGGCCCCAACTAGCCCAACAATGACTGTCTCCCAACAGAAAGTCCAAGAATCCAACAGTTGTTCCATTCCATGAGACTGGATGTCTCAGTTGGTCTTCAGGATGTTGGGATCCAGAAGTAGGCTCTAACACCATTGAAGAAATGCCTCAGCAGCAAGATGCAAGACAGCAAACAAGCAAAAGCTTCCTTCCTCCCTGTCCCCATAAGGTGTGGTCTAGATTCAGGGTGGGTCTTCCAACATCAAACAGTCTAAACAAGAAATCCTTTACAGATATGCCCAGCTGTTTGGGATTTCAATTAATTCCAGATGTAGTCAAAATGACAGCTCAGAAGAGCCATCACAATATCCATTACTCACACAGGGAAATCACTGCATGGGGTTCTCTTGGAGGTATTCTAAGGGCCTCTTAAGATAAGGCCCAATCTATGCCTTACTCTTAGAAGGTTTCTGGTGTTACATTGTTCACAAATGAGCATGGATTGGCTACATCTTCTGCTTAGAAAAGACTTTCCCCAGTTACACCAGCTCTCCTGGAAAAACACTGAAGGCCCCATTTAAAGTTTGCTAGTGCTACTGAGACAGATTAGAGCATCGGGGCAGGAGTTAAGCTCTTTTAAGCATTGTGAAATACCATTAGCTACTGTGAGCTATTAGAATTGTTAGTTCTGCATTGAGCTTTTGTTAAGTCTTTACTGTAAACGCCCTTTTAATGCTTTCTGTGAATGGCTAAAACTGTCAAGAGCAGGCATTTGACAGGCCCTTCCTCTATGCCTGGTAGCCTTGAATGGGGAGCTGTCAGCCATGCCGTCCCTTTTTGGCAGCCTGGTGAGTCTGGACACTTTACAATTTCTCTGAGGTTGTTTTGCCAGCTGCAGAGGATTGTTATAATGACAACTGAAGGACTCTGCCGGGAACTGCTCCAGACAGCCTTAGAAAGCAAAACTCCAAGCTAGGCAAGGCTGGGGAAGTCTAAGCAAACCTGCAACCATTTTCACCTAGGCTAGAAGGGAAGCACTTCCTCAGAACGGAGACCGGCGCAAACACAGTTCTTCTTGAAGGACTGTGCCAAGACTGACACAAATGTCACCCTTCATTTGGTGCATGGATCTTCTGTGCCAGCCGCAGACACCCGTGCTATGTACCCCACTGTGACCGTGATTGCAGGCTGTGCGGCTCAGCTGGTTCTTCAGCTGGGAAACGCTCTCCTGTGCTGCCCTCTGCTGTTACAGCATCAGGATAGCCTTTTCTTGACAATTTTTGCTCATCCTTAGGAGACCCAGCTTATAATAGCGCAAGGAGATGGCAGAGGCAGTTGGGGGAGGGGAGCAGCATCAAGGGCAGCAGTAACAGCAAGAGCTCAGAAACAACAGACGTGGTGGAAGCAGAAAGATGGCAAGAAAAGGTGGAGAGGGGAGACTGAAGAAAGAAGGGTGAAAAACCAAAGGTTCTGGTTGCTGGAGGAGGTCTAGGTTGCTGCTGTGTGTTAAGGGCAAAGAGCCATCCTAGGAGGACTGAGAGATTTCACACTAGTCACTCTCTAGGACTAAGAGTCCTCACACTAGTTCCAAGACCTGTAATGCTAGCCACCCAAAGTTGGATTCCATGTCACCGTAGGGCAGCAGTTCTCAATCTGTGGGTCATGACCCCTTTGAGGGTCAAATGACCTTCACAGTGATAGCCTAAAACCATCAGAAAACACAGATACTTACACTATGATTCATAACAGCAGCCAAATTATAATTATAAAATAACAAAAAAGGTTTGTGTTTGGCAGGTCATCAGGGCATGAGAACTGCATTGGAGGGTTGAGAACCGCTGACATCAGTCAAGCCAACATACGTCACCTGCAGCTGCTGGGTGCAGACTGCTACTGCTGCTCACTGCTGCTGGAGTGGTCAAATTCCAGTGCTTCTTGGGATTCCAGCTGGAGAACCTGGAACTACCAGTTCAGCTCCAAAAACCTGGAACAATAGATGCTTAGCTATCAGGCTTGTAAGACTGCTGGTCTATACCCCTCATCCTTGGGTACACAAGGACTTGGGATCTCCAGCACCAAAAGGGCTTATCCTTGCTTATCCACAATTCCTGTCTAAGTGAAGCAAAGATGCTCAAGCCATCCCTGCCTGGAGGCTGTCTGCCAGCATGTCACCTGGATTTATTGGAACGTGATGGAAATTTTGAGCCTCCCCTTGGTGCATTATTCAGTTTTTTTAAAGAAGCCACTGTTTCAAAGGCTTCGGGCAAAATGTAAGTACAATCTGGTAAAGCTTTTTTTTTTTTTTTTTTTTTTTTTTTTTTCATTTTCAGTTTGGGCCTCTTACTGACTAGGGTTCCTAAGATAACAAGAAACTTACTCATTTGGTGAGCAGGTGGCTAAGTGGGTAAAAGCACCTGCCTCAAAAGTCCAGCTATCTGAATTCAACCCCCAGGCCCATGCAAAGGTGGAAAGAGAAAATTATTCCCGGAACTTCACATGACCACAATAGAATAAATGCCTACACAAGTATGTGTGCACATGCTGGCACATGCACACACACATACACACACACACACACGCACAAATAAATGTACATAATTTAAAAGAAACTCACTAATTTGGTGTCTTACCATAGCAACACAACATTGTTTTCCCGGTAGAGCTGTGAAGTTGTAGCTCATGAGTCAGAATGTAAGTTGTATTGATTACTGTCTGCTCTATGTTTAACAAGAGACTTAAGGCAGAACTTCCAGCAAGTTCCCAAGTGAAATGAACCAGAATAAACAGAGTCCAAAGATGGGCTCTGCAGCAATGGAGCAGTTACAAAACACCAATAGCAAACTGAAAAGGTTTTGAGAGGCAAAGTCTGCTGAGACATGGCATCTAATCTGAGGAGGTCTGCAGTATTGCAAAAAACAACTGAGGTTCAGTTGAAAGAATGCTTAAGCCTGAAGTTCCTAAAGCTTCATCATGAGTGTCATGAACATGAGAGAGAGGCTAGGAACAGAGAGAGACAAATAAACGCTGTATTTGTATCTTTAAAACAACAATGACTTCGGGCATCATTTCTAGCACAAGGAACAATTTTTGAAACAAATAGGTCCAAAAAGTTTCTGAAGGAACTAGATAAAAAATAACCATAACCACATCTGAATGCTCAGGTAAAGCCATTAAACAGACCATGACTATACAAATTCCACCCTCAAGAACCAAGCAGTCAAAGCCCCCAGCTCGGTGAAGCCTTTGGCTAGGAAAGGGCGCTTGAGGGCAGAATCAGAGATAACAGTGACAAGAGAGTTTCCCCAAAAGAACAAAATCTAATCTAAGAACTTCCTCCACGGCCAGGAAAGGCGTTTTGGTAATCTATGTCTAGTAGTAGTTCACGTGCACGTTAGGTGCCACACTGTCTCTTGTTTACCCTTCTCTAGAGAGGTGTTTTCATTGCTACTTTTCTGGCCTTGCTCCATCACTGTATGTTGGGGAGTGGGTTTACTGGGGCGGTGCGAAATGGCAATCTGGCCCTTGGTTCATAAGAAAAACATTCACATCAATTAGGAAAAACTGTGGTCTTTTTCTGTGTGTGTGTATATTTTGTTTGTTAGTTTTGGGTTTTTGGGTTTTTTTTGAGGGGGGGTCTCTTTGGATTTGAACTCAGGGCCTCACACATGTAAGGCAAGAGCTTTTCCACTAAGCTACTTTTCTGGCTCTGCTTTCCAGATTTTGATCTGAATGCTATGATGAAATGGAATTTTCTGCATCTTCTTTAAAGACAGCTGAGTATATTTGGCGGACAGGCTGACTAGCAGAGACCCCTTCCTGTCTATATACCAAAGCCCCTTTTCTCCTTAGGCACATAATTACCTTCCGTCTGAGGTTTCAGTGTAGCTGAGTTTTCTCCATTAGAGTGAAGTCGTATGTGACAAAGGCAGATCTTGAGCTGAGTGGAGTGGAACCTGGAACTCTGATGATTAAAAAAAAATATTTTTTTGGTCTTTTTAAAGTTTTTTGTTTGGTTGCTTGTTTTTTTGTTTTTTGGGTTTGTTGTTGTTATTCTGGATTGTTTTGTTTTGTTTTTTGAAACAGGGTTTCTCTGTGTAGCTCTGGCTGTCCTGGGACTAGCTCTGTAGATCAATCTTCTACCCCTCCTCCTCACTCCTCACCCCACCGACCTCTGCTTGTGAACTTTCACCTCTGTTACCCCCCTGCTGCTACCCCTGACCTCCCTTGTATCCTCTTCCTAGCTTTCAGCTTTCTCCCCAAGCATCCTTTAGCCCTCTACCACCCCACCTCCCCATTATGGGTAATCTGAAATCAACTAAGAGACAGTTCTGTGGATGTCTGTGAGGGTGTTTTCAGAAAGGATTAACGGAGAGGTGCAGACCCTCAGAGTGGGCAGTATCTTCCAGTGGTGACCTAGACAGAAAGAGGTTCCCTGCCTGCCTTCCTTTCCTGCTAAGCAAGTGTGGCCATCCCTCCTGCTGGTGCTGCCAATACTGCTGCTGCCCTCAGACTCTACCAACAGGAACTGAGTACTAGGGACTCTCCAGAAAGTTTCCAGGCCTTCAGTGAGGTTCTTGAAGCATCCAGCCTCTCCAGCCTGCAGATGGCCAATGCTGGACAAGCCTGCTTCTATCATGTAAACAAGTCTAATAAATACCCCATTTTAACACACACACTATCTGTTCTGTTTCTCTAGAGAACCCTGCCTAATGCAGGCTCCAAGTGCAAGCAATGGGCTACAACCTGGATACCTACCCTAGAAGACCACCTGAGCAAGAAATGAAGTAACTTGGGGCTGGAAAGGTTTTCTTTTGTTTTGTTTTAAAGAAACTATTTTGCTAAGTCATGTTTTGAAGGTTTTTATTTCGGTTTATAAAACAATTAGTTTGGGGGTTGGAAAGATGGTTGGATGGGGATGGAGAGCATTGGCTGCTCTTCCAGAAGTGCTGAGTTCAATTCCCAGCAACCACATGATGGCTCACAACCATCTGTAATGGGATCTGATTCCCCCTTCTGATGGGCATGAAGACAGAGCACTCACATATTTAAAAAATACATGAATAAATAAAAAAAAAAGAAAACATTGATACATACCCTGAATCATACTTCCTCAACCTAATTATATACACTATATGATTACAAGTAATTATCATTGATAATTATTAATACTAAATTTTTCTTTCAGTTGTTTTATGGGATAGAGTCTCAAGGTAGCCTAGGCTGGCCTTGAACTTACTATATAGCCAGTGGTACCAGTTAACTTCTGATCCGCCTGTCTCTACTCCCCAGTATTTGGGTTACAGGTATGTGGCACCACACCAGGGGTTTTGTCTTGTCTTCAGAGGGAGCCTTTTGTTTCTTTTAGACAGGCTGGCCTCAGACTCACAGTGACCCACCTGCCTCTGTCTCCTAAGTACTGAGATCATATGTGTGTCCCAGGAATGGTGTCACACATCTGGAACACAAATGGCACACACTTGGAATATTTATAAAGTGTTATAGAGAATCAAACCCGGGGCCTTGTGCATCCTGGGTAAACACTCTACCATTTGGGCTACATTTGGTTTATTTATTTGTTTTCTTGCTTCTGGAACTGGAGAACGAATCTAGGGCCTTACTTATGTAAGGATATACCCACGGAGCTACACCCCTGGTCCCTGTTTTCGCTTTGTACATAGCTTAAGTACCACATGTTATTTTCTGGTTTCCTATGGATAGACATTTAGATTGTTGGTAATCTCTTGCTACTGCCCTGTGTTCAAGTTCTTTCCACTGGAATTCTGCAGATGCAGAGGCCTGGCCAGCTTCATGTCTGGCACTACCCAGTTCAACCCACCAGCTTACAATTTCTTTTCCTTTTTAGTCAAGTCATAAAGATAGTGTGTGCCCCTGTTATTGTTCATCATCCACGCAAAGTGTATATTGGAGAAGATACTTGAGTGACTACAAGGCACATACTTATACTGATAGGAAGGCTACAGAATGATGGCTTCACAGCATGAATCACAGTGACACTCCCCTGGGTACAATCCTCAGCTTACTGCCTAGAACATGGAACTTTTTTCTGAACTTCAAGCATTAGCTTTCCTGAGATATAACGGTTGCTGTGAGAACAAAATGATGATGAAGTGCTCAGCACATGATAAGTTTCAGTTAATAAGTGTGTACTGAAGGTTTTCTTAAATACATGTTTCTCAATTACTGCAGAAAGCAATATTTTACCTTTAGTTTAAAAATAGGACATGTGTCATATCTGTCTTTATTGTTAAGATAGAAAATTGCTTTTCGAAAGACTGAATCAGCATGAACCATTTTTTCCCTTTCAAATGATTTATCTTATATGCTTATATCTAGCTAGTTTCTTTTTATTAAAAATTCTTATTACTTTTATTTGTGTGTGAGTGTGTATGGGATACAGCACAAACTCTGGTCCTCATAATTCCATAACAGGTCCTCTTAACCAATGAGCCATCTCTCCAGCTTCTAATATTTATGATTTGGCTGTGTGTGTTTGTGCGCGCATGTGTGTGTGTGTGTGTGTGTGTGTACATGTGCACTTGCTTGTGTGGAAGTCAGAGAACAACAGGCAGGAATTGGTTCTCTCCATCACCATGTTCTTTCCAGGGGCCAATCTCAGATTTCAGGTCTTTGGTCTTGGAAGTAAGTGTTTTTACCTGCTTAGCCATTTAGCCAACCCTTTTTTTGCTTTTTTACAGTCTCATGTACCCCTGGATGGTCTTATACACACTATTTAGTAAGGTTGACCTTGAACTCCTGAACCTCCTGCTTCCAACTTCCGAGTGCTGAGCTAACCAGTGTGCACCACCTTGCCTGGCTTGCCATCTGTTTTTAATAAAGAGAGAGTCCTTAAACTTTGTGCATATTTATTTGAATTTTGTAATTAAACTATTAGGACTAGACTACCTCAGAGTAGACTCTATAATGTAGGGTCGGGAAAGTCAGTATTGATGATGCCATAATTAATGTTAAAACATTCCACATAGAGGCTCCCCCACTTTAGTGGGCTCTGGGAGAAAGCTGTAGAAACACAGCAGTAAACGCCATTTTTCTAGCACTTTCAGAAGTGAAGCTGGCTGGCTGGACCGCCCACGTTAGGAAATGGCTGGTTGTTAGATGGGTGCAGTGTTAAACTAAACAACTTGCCCTTTTTATGTTGTAAGTGAAGAGAAGAAATATAAGAGAGAGTTAATCAAAATGGTTTTAGAACAGTTATCTTTGTAACCACACTATTGTCCTTCAAACCAGATCTCAGTATAGTTATCTTCATAAAAGTCAAACTTCGGGGTGAGTATGATTTAGGTGTGTAAAAATAAATTGAACTGTCACTTCAGCTAGACAAACTGAAATCCCAGTTCAGTTTTTAAAAGTAGTATTTCTGAATCAGGCTTCCAAGTGAGCTTATCCATTTCTCCCTGGAATTGGGTTAAAAATCTGTGTTGTTGATTTGAATGAACCTTATATTCAACATGTCCTTTTTCCATAGATGAGCAAGCAAAGGTTTGGAGGACAGACAACTTTTTAATTTTTGTGGTATTGAATAAGTTTCTTCTTAATAAAATTTCAGTAGCTCAAGATCAAAACACAAGTGATAGTTCATGCTGGCAAGAATGTGGAGCAAGAGGAACACTCCTCCACTGCTGGTGGGAGTGTAAACTTGTACAGCCACTTTGGAAATCAATATGGTGGTTTCTCAGAAAATTGGAGATCAACCTAGTTCAAGACCCAAAAATATCATTCCTAGGCATGTACCCAAAGGAAGTTTCATCCTACCACAAGGGCACTTGGTCAACTATGTTCGTAGCAGCTTTATTCATAATAGCCAGAAACTGGAAACAACCTCGATGTCCCTCAACTAAAGAATGGATAAAGAAAATGTGGTACATTTACATAATGGAGTATTACTCAGCTGTTAAAAACAATGACATCATGAAATATGCAGGTAAATGAATGGAACTAGAAAAAAAATCATCCTGAGTGAGGTAACCCTGACCCCAAAAGACACACATGATTGGTACGTAGGCCAATTGTCGTCAGGAGGCTTCATCCAGCAACTGATGGAAACAGATGCAGAGACCCATAGCCAAACATTAGGCAGAGCTCAGGGAGTCCTGCTGAAGAGAGGGAGGAAGGACTGTAAGAGCCAGAGGGGTCAAGCACACCAAAAGAAAAACCACAGAATCAACTAACCTGGATTCAATAGGGGCTCACAGAGACTGAACCAACAACCAGGAAGCCTGCATGGGTCTAACCGAGACCCTCTGCATATATGTTACTGTTGTGGAGCTTGGTCTTCTTGTGGGACTCCAATAGTGGGAGTAAGGTATGTCTCTGACTCTTTCGCCTGCTTGTTAGGGACCCTTTTCCTCCTACTAGGTTGCTTTATCCACCCTTAATATAAGGGAAGGTGTCTAGTCTTACTGGAACTTAATATGCCATATTTGGTTGATACCTATGGGAGGCCTGCCCTTTCCTGTAGAGAAACAGAGTAGTGGACTGGGAGGAGAAACTGCAGTTGAGATGTAATATATGACACACACACACACACAGATGTACACATACTATTTAGTGTTGGTTCTTTTTTTTTAAGATTTATTTATTATTTATACAGCATTCTGCCTGCATGTGTATCTGTGCACCAAATCTTACCACAGATGGTTATGAGCTACGATATGGTTGCTGGGAATTGAACTCAAGACCTTTAGGAAGAACAGCCAGTGTTCTTAACCTCTGAACCATCTCTCCAGCCACCTAGTGTTGGTTCTTGAAGATAAAGATTTGTCTTTGTTTTAAAGACTTGTTTTTATTAACTATGTGTAGATGTGTATGTAGGTATGTACACATGAGTTCAGGTGCCCTCAGCTCTGGTCTTGGATTCCCTGGAGCTGGAGTTACAGACAGTTGTGAGGCACAATGTAGGCTCTGGGAATTGAATTTCTGGTCCTCTGGAAGAGCAGCAAGTCCTCCTAACTTCTGAGCATCTCTCTAACCCTGAAAATAAACATTTATGGTAAACGGAAAGCCTGAGTCCATGTAGGTATCTGTGAACGCGTTTACACCAAATGGTTAAACTTGTGATTCCCCTCGCCAGCCTCATGGACAGGCTGACCTCAGCTTGAACATCCTTTTCTCTTAGTCTCACCAACACTTCAATGTCCTCTGTCTTATCTGGGCTCTATTTGATTGGGGCACAGTTATATGACAAGCTATTTTGTTCTAGGACAGATGGCTTGAATTGCTTCCTAGCTCCCCTTGGCTCTGACAGTCTGTAGGACCACTATGCTCTGGGCAACATGGATCTAGATGAACGTCGCAAAGACAGCTTTCAATTAAATATCAAGAAGAGTGAAACAATACAACGTTGTTGCTGTAAATTTTTCATTACATTTTATTTACTTATTTTGGAATGAAGCTGTTTGACAATATTTTTGTGCATTGTGTAAAGGCTGTCTGTGTGTTATTCAGATGTTGGCTTTTTAAAAAGTAATTTCTTTAATTTCATGTGTATTAGTGTAAAGGTGTCAGGTCCCTTGGAATTGATGTTACAGACAGCTATGAGCTGCCATGTGGTTGCTGGGAATTGAACCTGGGTCATTTGGAAGAGTAGACTGTGCTCTTAACCACTGAGCCATCTCTCCAGCCCCTGAGGTGTTGGCTTTTGTACTCAGCAGAGAGCTGAGTGCTGTCCAGACTTTGGTATTGTTATTTGTATGAAGCATCACCTTTATAAAATAAGTCTCAGTGTTTTGTAAACACACTTCCCTCACCCTCTGATTGGTTTGATAAAGAGCTGACAGCCTGTAGCTGAGGCTAGAGAGGAAGGGCAGGACATTTGGGCAGAGATAGGAACTCTGGGAAGGAGTCAGGTGCAGGGATTTGCCAGCCAGACATGAAGGAAGTCGGCTGTGCTGGGTCTGAGGAGAGGTCATAGGCCGTGTGGTAAGCGTGGCTAGAGTAGATGGGTTAATCAAGTGATACGAGCTAGTTGGGAAATAGGCTAAGCTATGGCCTGAGCTACAATAAATAATAATAGTCTCTGTGCCATTATTGGGAGCTGATGGGTCGGGACAGTCCGGTGATGTGAAGCTGTGTTCCACTTCTCACTTGTGGCCTTCAGAAGACTTGCAGGAATTGGCACTCTCCTTCTACAATATGGGTCCAGAGATCAAACTCAAGTCATCAGGCTTGTCAGCAAAAGCCCTTACAGGCTGAGCCATCTCTCCAGTCCTAACACGGTACAATGTTTTAAAGGAAGACTGGTTCACTTTAAGATGTGCCTTTTGTTTGTCATGCAGATCTGACTTCTATTCCCAGATAAAAGAGACTAAGGTCAAATTACTTCATCAGAATGTTGGCAACCATCAAATCAAAGCTTGAAAAAGACTTCGGCAGGAAAGAATGTTCTTAAAGAAAAAAAAAGAAGCAAAGGAGTGTTGGTTTGCTCATGTTCAGGGCTGACACCATCACTAACACACAAACACACATGCACACTTTTAAAACAGGGACTCATTCTGTATCCCAAACGAGCTGGCCTGAAATTTACCATGTAGCACATGCTAGCCTCAAACTCACAACAATCCCCTTGCCTTAGCCTTCCTTTAGTACCAGAATTACAGACACAAGCTCCTACAGCCTGACAGGAGTTGTCACTTAGAAAACAGTTTTCAAAGGTGAGCTTTGGCTCTCAGCAAGTAGGTACTAGTATTTTCCCCAAATTGAGAACTAGTGCTTGCTTTATCACACAGACAAGTCACCAGACACCAAATGCCAAACGTCTAATTTAAAATCCTAATAGTTCTTTGAAAGAGAAGATTCCAAGGGGAGGCCTGATGAAATCTCCTTCCTGTAGGATGACATTTTAGAAGCCCAATCAAGCTGCAGATATTATTGAGACTCCACCCCCCACACATGGAGCCCCTGCTGAATGTGTTAACGTGACATGACACCTTTCAGAAACCCCTTCTGTCACATTTTTCTCTCCACTTGTTGTATTAATACTGCTTCCTCAGCAGAGGCTTAACACATGGCAGCAGGGCATCCTGAGGGCACCCCTTGATCTCATGACCAGAAGAAACCTTTATTCTTTACTTACATTTTAAATTTCCATGAGCTTAAAGGTACAACAATCTTTTCCAGTCTCACCAGGGCAATTAATCCCAGAAATATCCCTTGAGGATCAATTCATGCTGAAGATGCAGTAACTATTAATTTCAAAGGCAGTGCATTGTATATATCTTCTGGGTCCCCAAATTGACACCCACTCATACTGTACTTTTGTCTTTCAGTTAAAGGAAGTACTTGATGCTCATTGCCATATCCAAAACCACCATCATCACTATTCTATTCTATTCTATTCTATTCTATTCTATTCTATTCTATTCTATTCTATTCTATTCTATTCTATTCTATTCTATTCTATCACTATTCTATTACTAACTAAAATTATTGTTCTTTGAACACAAGCACTATGACACTATGACAGCAGGTCTAACAATTGGGATGGCTACTGGATGGTATATGTGGCATGGATATTCTTGACAAAAAGGATCATTCATATCCTAGATGGGAAGGGGCAAGATCCTGCAAGATGTCATTCAAAAGAGTCACGCAAAACTCTATTGCACTGTTTATTTCTAAAATTTCACCTTTATAATCTTGGGTCCAGACAGATCATTAACCACTAAAACCACAAATATGAAAGTCACAGATGAAGAGAACAACTCTAATAAAATCATTGAAAATTATCCAAGTAATATGTGAGAGTTGTGATGTGTAAGATTATCCTTTATATGTATTCCTTATGCAATGGGTTTTTTTTTTTGTTCTTTGTTTTTGCAAATAGAACTGTAAGAAATTTGACTGGAGGGTGTTAGAACACAGTCCAAGAATGGACTTATGTGAGGGACGTTCTGAGTTCTTTGAGAAAACTCAAAGAACTGTGTTTTAGTGCTCCTCCCCCCAGATGCAATGGATAAGAGTGAGTTTCTCCCTGTGATTATATATTCAGGTAAATTCTTAGCCCTCAGGGTATAAATTGTCTGATGCTCTGCATGAAGTTGGGCGTTGCATGAGACTTTAGTCTGCCTCATTTTACGCTCCATTCCCCCAAATTCAACTGCTTTTAGAGTGGTAAACAGGAGGAAAAAGAGAAAATTTAATGGGGAAACTTAATGCAGTTGGGCCAAATATATGAGGATGATGTCTGCTCCTCTGTTCCTTAAGTACTTAGCAGTTCTAAGAATCTATCCTGACTGATGCAAAGAAATACTTTCTTTATTACTTTGTTGTTGGTGCAGAATAACCCATTTCTGTTGGGAGCTGGTCTGGTGCTCTGTATTCTAATGCTAATTACTGGCCCCAAGAAGGTTGCCGCCCAGAGGAGCACATTTGCAGGTATACCTGTCTTTGTTGTGTAAAGCTTGCTCCACCTTATTTAAAGTTGATTGGCTAATAAAAAATGCTGAAGCTTCTGACTTGGCTGAAGGAGGTGGAGGCAGTGTTTAGATTCCTGGGCTTGGGAGACCACGAGGCAGGGAGAGAAAACCAGAGCAGGAACAGAAGATGGACCTAAGACAACAAATCATTTTTGTTTTTTCATCAGTCTGTGAGTTTGATGGGGAATTCTGGACTTAGCTCAATCAGGCCAGGATAGTCTAAAATGGCATGATTCTCATGTCTAGTGGTTCGAAAGCTATTTGTTCTAAGGGACCACGCTTGAATATGGAGCAACTGATTAATATCAGATGGATTGATTATTATTATTTTAGAAATGATGCACACAACAGATATTACATGAAAGAGGTTTATTGGATGGAGATGGAGAGAGAGACAGGTGGAGGAAGGGAGGGAGTGCCCCAACAGAGAAAGGGGAGAGAGGAGGAGAGAAGGAAGGAGCAAGAGAGAGGTAAGAGGCAGGGGTCCATTTATAGCTCCAGGGCAGCTGAACTGCCCCTGCCAGGCGCATGCTGCCACACACCCGGCAGGTGACACATGATGACATCATAGGTTACTAGGCAACTGAGAAGCAGGCTGCTTAAATGCTAACAGTGATGTCCTTGCATCTGTTGGCCATCAGGTCAGTAGTAGGAGAATGTCCAGTGATTAGAGAAGGGTAGCCCCTGTTATCATGGCTTAAGCATCTCTTTACATCACAGCTGCTAATACCCCATTTCTAGAATAGGGAAAAAGAACACTTTTCTGTCTCAGCTATTGACATTATTGGGGTTGCATGCCTGAGCTCACTACTACAACCCAAAGAGGAGCTAAAACCAAAGAAATTGGCAAGAAGTTAGATCTTCCTAGTTTCCTGCGGGCTATGTGACAGAATCTAGGCTTTGACCTCAAGAGCAATGGAGAGCCATAAAACATTTTAGAAGGAAAGAGATCAATTGCTTGGGTTTCAAATAGAACAGCAACACTTCTAGGTTTTTTTCTTTTCTTTTTTTTTTTAAACTCTTTATTGATTTTGTGAATTTCACATCATGCACCCCAGTCCTGCTTATCTCGTTCCCTCATATCCACTCTTCACCCTTGCAACCTCCCCAACAAAATAAAAAGCACACAAACATTAAAAAAAAACAACAACAAAGCATAGAAAACATTTCATTGTAGAAGCTGTGGTGTGCCCCACAGTAGATCCCTCTGTCCACACATCTTGCAAATGTTCATTGCAATGAGTCAGTGGTCTGGTTTGGGAGCTCTGACTCCTGTGACACCATCAATGTTGAATCCTCACCAGAACTCCTCCTGGTTATCCTGTTGCTGCCTTGTGTCATGGAGACCTGCAGCAGCTTTGGATCAGCAGGACTGGACCTTTCATACTTCTCAATTATTTGCAAATAATATATATTTTGGGGTGGGCCGACTCAGAGGCCTCCATCTGGGCCTGGGTAGGAGCGGAGCTGGTCAGTATGCTGGCTCTTCCTCATCCCCACCACCAGGGTGAGCTCTCTCTCTCCAGCACTGCTCTGGCTAGACCACCCTGCTGCTATCTGCAGGTCTCTTGCTCCCATACCCTCGGGGCTAGCTCACCCATGCCTCCAAACCAGCTACTGTGTTGCCCAGTCAAGCTCCAGGCCCGCTCTCTCAAGAGCCTCAGCCTGTGAAAGGCTAGGCCAGCTCTCCTGCTCTCTCACCCTGGAAGCCTTTGTCACCAGGGCCAGCTCCACTATGTTGCCCACATCAGGTGCAGGACCCATTCTCCTGAGTGCTACAGACAGTGAGAGGTAGGCTATCTCTCCTGCTTTGTGCCCTGGGTAAGGGGGCAGCTCTCCTAACTACCACAGGTGGTGGTGGGGAAAAGCCATCATTCCCGAATCCATGCCACCTCACAGCAGGTGAGCAGTGGGGCCAGGTCTCCCAGCTCTCCCCCTCAACCCCACCCTAGCTGACCCAGTGGCAGGGTCATCTCTTCCTCATTCTTGCCCTCAGGGCTGGCTAACCCACGTCCTCTCAACCAGGGCCAGCACTACTGTGCTGCCCGAGTGAGGAGCAGGGCTTGCAGCCAGCAAGGAACAGAACCAGGTGATCCTAGCAGCTGCCCTGACTAGGGACATCTCCACTGGTAGTATCAGCCACAGACATCAACACCAAACCCTGTTGCTTTGTCCATGGTCCCAGACATGGCCCTCAGCGGCAGCTCAGGCTGCAGCCTCACTATGGTTGGCCACTCACAACAGGCTACTCCTTCCCACCCTCCAGTTCCAACTCTCTTCATAATACTCAAACTCTTCCACTTCTCTTTCTCTTTCATCTGACCTCCACATACATCGTGGTGGTTCCTGCTAAAAGCTGGCGGGCCTCTAGGTGACATCCTCCATCTGGTGGTGTTGTGTGGCATGGTGGCAAGTGGATGTTTAAGGCCTGCCTGTGCTGTGTGCCTGAAGGCAAGTCTGTGGGTGGTGTTGCAGCCCGGAGGTCTCTGTCTGTCTTCCTCCTCTTGTGCTGTGCTTGGTGGTGGTAGGTGGGGCTCTGTGTGTCTATGGCCCACCTGTGCTATGGGGTGGAGTGCAGGCAGGTCTGTGGGTAGATTTCTCCACCTGCACCTCACGGCATGGCAGAACTCAAGTCTCTATTTTCCTCCTCCCATGATGCGCTCCTCCCATGGATTTTATTTTATTTTATTTTTATGAGTCCTAGGCATAAAACAGCTTTGGCCACCAAATCAGGCATCAAGCTAGGACGAACAAAGAACTGCCATGTGCTCTGCCCCTGGCTGATACATGAACACCACCACCAAGGTGTCTCTTTGCTCACTGCCAGGGGGAAATACTTCTAAGTATTCAAAGGAATAGTGAAATATAATGCTTTAGTCACAGCATGTTGGGGTAAGGGAAAGGCACTTCTTTGTTCTGCTGTGGGATGATAAAGCATGAAGGCCCCAGATCAGGTCTGTCAATCTTAGACTTTTTCACATGTGTGTATACATGAATACGTATGGAGGTTAGAGGACTTCAGGTATCTTTTCCCCAGGCGCTGTCCATGTTATTTCTGGATCTAGGGTCTCTCATTGGCCTGGGAGTAGGATTATGCTAGGCTGGCTGGCCCACAGCCATTGGCATCTATCTGTCTCTATCTCTCCAGCATTAGGATTACAGGCACGCACTGCTGTGCCCAGAATTTTTTTTTTCTTTTTTAACATGGGAATAGAATGGAAGTTCTCATGCTTGTGTGCCAACCGCTTCAAAGACTTAGCTACTTTCCCAGCCCCCTGCATATTTTGTTGGTTGTTTCTGTGCTTGTTTTTGGGTTTTTCAAGACAGGGTTTCCTGAATAGCCCTGGTTGTTCTGAAACTCACTCTGTAGAACAGCTGGTCTCAAAGTCACAGAGATCACCTACCTTTTTCTCCCAGGTGCTGGGATTAAAAGCGTGCACCACCACTGCGTGGCAGTTGGTTGTTTTTTAATGAAATACCCAGACTCAGGTATTTTGTTATAGTAATCAAAACAGGGCTGTAAATATAGCTTAGTAGCGAAGTGTTTGCCTAGCAAGTGTGACAAAACAAAACAACAATACACTTGAGAGAGTGGGTGAAACTTGAATTTGCTTGAATACTGAAACATACAATATTGCAAGAGGCTAAAGGGAGATTTCTGAGAATTATGAAGAGGAACTTAAGATTGTCTAAATGTTTTTTTTTTTTTGGCAAAGAAGAAGAGAAGTTCAGACTGAAGAGATAGTTCAATGGGCTGTGCAAGCATGAGGGTGGAGTTCAAATCCATAAAAACCTCAGTGTTACGGGGCTAGGGGAGACAGGAGAATCTCTGGGCCTGCTGGCCACCAGCCTAGCTCTAGATTCAGTGACAGACCCTCTCTCAAAGCAATAAGATAGAGAAGGGTAAAGCAGGACACCCAACGTCCTCTTTGTGGTCTCTATGCATATAACGGCTCCCCCAAATTAAAGTAAAAACCCCCAAAACTAAAAAGGATTTTTGCCACCCCTTTGTAATCACCCCTCCATGTTTTTCTAGTTTCAAGAGTATAATTTTGTGACTGACTTGTTTGACTCAACAAAATGTCTTTATTTATGTTATAATATCTAATGTCAAGTTGTTATATATACCAATTCTGCGTTCCTCTTTCTTGCTAATCATCTATGTGAAAACATCCCCCAGCATGGTACTACAATTCTACCAGTTAGTTAATTGGGCTCCAAATCTGATATCCTTCTTGATTCTTCTCTATCCTATATAAGCAGAAAAGCAGCAAATCCTGGCAGCTTTACTTTCAAAGTAAACCTTGAATTTGATCACTTCTCACTACCTCTAATGATATCTACCTCAGGAGACCATCATCTTCTTCCAGGATTATTACTTTTATTTTTATCTCTCTAACCTTATGGTCTATTCTCTGCACCACAATTAGAATGGTTCTTTTAGAGTTTTATGCGTGATCAAGTCACCTTTGGCTCAAAACTTCTCATTGGTGTTAGTAGTGTCTGGCAACATTGTTTTTATAGTTTACACTGGTCTGCATGGTTGAGCACCTGGCTACTTCTTAATGTAGTCTCTACATTTGCCTCTGACTCAGACATTAAAGTCTGTCTGCTATGAGTTTTGTTTCATTGTTATTGTTAGTGTCCCCTTCCTATTGACTTGCCAAACATGTTCTTAACTCAAAGAGCATTCCAATATGCTGTCTCCTCTGCTCATTCTTCCTTTAGATATCCACCAGATGAGGCTTGCCCCATCAAATCAGTCTCATTTCCCTTTAAGAGCTCCTTATCAACGAGTTCTTCTCCAGCATCTAAAAATAGAAGCTGCCTGACACCACTGTTTAATCTTTACCCTGCTTTGTTCCGCATAGCACTTATCTGACAGTATGTATTTTGCTTTCTTTCTCTAGAACCAGTAAAGATCACTGAAGGCAGGAAATGAGTTTTGTCTGCTGCTCAATAAATACTGAACTGAAAGCCTGATCAGGCATGTACAAGGAATTTGGTAATTTTGACTGCATAATTTATGAAAGGGGAAGACAGGATGGGAATACATACAAGTAGGTGTCTAGATTTCAGGGTATTTTACATTTTCTGTTACTTATATGGTAAGGTAATCAGTGGAAGTGACAGTGAGGATCAAGCTGAGTAGAAGAATATAATGAACTAGCCACTGGATAATTTAGTGATTTCAATCCTTTTCAACCAGTTTTCTTTTCTTTTTTCTTTCCCCTTCGGTTTTGGTTTTTCGAGACAGGGTTTCTCTGTGTAGCCTTGGTTGTCCTGGATTCACTTTGTAGACCAGGCTGGCCTGGTTTCACAGAAATCCGTCTGCCTCTGTCTCCCTGAGTGCTGGGATACAGGCATGCGCCACGGCACCCGGCTCAATCAGATCATTTTTCTTTGAGAAGATACAGGTATGAAAATTATGTAAGTCTCTTCTGGGTAGAGATCTTAGTTGAGGAAAAAGGAATGGTAGGGTGGTGTTGAAAGACTGGGTTATAATGATGTACCATTGAATCTAGGATAAGGAAGGAAGTGGAGGTTAATGTGTAAGAGATTGGAGTTTCTGATAAAGTTGAAGAAGAGTTGTTACAATTCTTGAGCAAGGCGGAGGAAGTGGCTCAGTGCTCACACACACTAAAAAAATTTTTTTTTAATTAAAGAAAAAAAGTCTTCATTAGGAACTGAGGAAACGGATTCGTTAGTTAAGTGCTTTGCACCAAAGAATATGGGTTTAACACTGGACACCCAACGTCTAAAAAGCCTCGTGTGGTGCACACCTACAATCCCAGTGCTGGGGAAGGAGACAGAAGATTCCTAGACCTTGCTGGTCAACTACTCTTGCTGAACAGTGAGCGACAGGTTCAGTGAGAGGCTTTGTCTTTCAAGAGAAGAGGAAAAAAATAAAAAGGAAGGAAAGAAAGAAAAAAAGAGAAAAGAAACCTGGTAAGAAAGAAAGAGAGAAAAGAAACCTGGTAATAAGATCTAGGTTTTGGCTGGGATTGAAATACTGGTGTAAGGCCCAATGTTAAGTGGGCCTTAGACTCTGGATCAAGAAGGATGGTCAAATGGGAGAAAGTTAAAACAAGAAGGTGCACCCATAAACTGACAGCTGTCTACCATAGCCAAACGTCTCAGATGCATGGCTTTGTTGTTTCATTTTATAAGCGTTGCCGGGATTCAGCACACGGCCCCTACCTTTGGAACCTTGGGGAAGAAAACATTAACTACTGTAACCGGGGTCGAGTTGGGGATGGACGGAGGGTGGTGTTCCAGGAGTTGCAGCAGCTCATGGGGAAGAGGAAGATCTCAGTTCAAGGAGTGAAGTTCAGAGAAAACCTGATAAGGGGCGGGAATGCTTGATGAAGACCGGCTGAAACATAGCATTCTCACCTCCTTTCTTTAACTTATTGCAAGCAAAGGCCCACCTCCGCAGCCAGAAAGAAAAGCAGAACTTAGTCACCCCTGTCTTTTCAACTCCCCGCGAAAGCGCTCCCACCGGAACTCCTCTGTGTCTGCGCCTTCCCATTGGCTGAACCTTCCACCCGCCTTAAGTAGCTTCCGCCCAGGGTTTTGAGCGGTGGGCGGTCTCCAGGCGTCACTTCCGACTCAACCCACTCAGCCACCCCCACCTCCTTCCCTTTTTAGCTGCTTCCGGCCGCGGGCCCCGCCCCCGCCCGCGGGGCCCCGCCTCCGGCCCCTCCCCCGCCCGCGGACGGCCGGGCCCCTCCGCACGGCTTCCGGTGCGGGCCCCGCCCCGGCTGTGGCCCCCAGCTGCGGAGGAGTCGGAGGCTCAGCTGCTGCGCCGGGGCCTGAGCGGCCGCCTCCTCCCGACCCGGGAGTCCGGAACGCTGCGCATAGGTGAGCGGCGCGGGTTTGTGCCTTCAGCCGCAGCGGGAGCGGGGCTGTGGCAGGTGGAGGGGACCGAAATGGGAGCCGAGGCAGGTGTGTAGGGGAGACGCGGTCCAGCGCAGCTGGGGGACCGCTGAGAAAAAGTGAGAGCACCGGGAGGAGCCCGGTCGTCCCTGGGCCCTGAGGAATGGTTTGAGATAAAGAGATGGGAAAGGTAAGGGGTCCCCGGGCACCGCAGAGCGAGCCTAGGTGGGGTTGGGGTGATTGGAGAAGAGCCTGGCGATTGGCAGAGAAGACTTAGTGGAAGTAAAAGTGATAGGGCTCCATTGGGTGGCGGTGAAGGATGGAAAGAGGGGCTCGAAGGGGTCGGGGACAGAGCAGCTGGACGCTGCGGTAAGGGAAAAATGGTCAGCAAGGCCGGCTCCAGCGGCAAGCAGTCCGTTGCGCCCGAGTTGGAGGTTCGGGAAGTTTAGAGGACATGAGCGAGGGATGAAAGTGGTTTAGATTTCTGAGACATAAATTCTCTAAATGTTGATAGTATTGTTTGGATCATTAGCTGTTGAGGGATTGGGATGAGATGGGCTCTGTGAGGGAGAATGTGCCAATTGAGTTGTAGAACGGAGTCATCTCTGTCTTACTAAATAAAGAGGCTGTCGGACACCTCCCCCTCTGCTGAGGACAGCCTATGGAGAAGACAATGACTGGCAGGAGTTGGTTGAAATATTCCGGTTGTGTTGGTTGACTTTAGTGGCTATACGAATATTTAAAAATGACCAGTGAATTGCTTGTTATTCTTTTGTGCGCGGTGTTTTAGTTTTGTTTTTTGTTGTTTTGTCCCCAAAGTGGCTTTTATTTTAAATGAACACTTGCTAACTGCTGTAAATCCTTTCAGGCTTCCTTAGAGTATAAGAACTAAAGCAGAATGAAAGTATTGCTGCAGGCATAACTTATACTTTCCAAACTGCTAAGAGGAAGTACAGGCAGGCAGTAAGAGGCAAATGGGAATTTGAATCTTTTAACAGCTTATGAAAGCTACAACCAAGTGCTTCGAAGAAACAAAATGAGAATTGTCTAGCATGGCTCTGGTTAGGTTTTTTTGTTTGTTTTTTAACTTTTTTTTCCTTTTTTTTCTAAAAGTTGTACCTCTGTAAGCATGTAAAATTTTGTAAGTCAAATCCATGTTTGTTAGAGATTTTTCTTGTTAGAGATTACTTCCCCCATGAAATTTTGAAGATGGGAAGGATTTGATTTTATCTTCCAGCTCAGTCCTAAAACACTGGGGCAATATCAAGTCCCAACCTGCACAGTTTACCCTTTCATGTGGCAACAAAATTGCACGCCCTGTTGCTAGTCCTCTTCACCATAAAATTTGCTCTGGCGTGGTAATCCATTCACTTAGGAAGACTTGTGAGAAAGTATAACTTAAGTGAGGTTTGTTGAAGGCGGGAGCCTGGGAAGGGTTAGAGGTGGATGATGGGTGTGAAAGGGGTTTGTGTTTGGAGACAGACTGGTAAGAATGCAGATAAACCTGCCCCCAGAATACTTTGGGACTGGAAGCCTCTTCTTACTGTATTCATAGAATAAATATAGTAGAAGTGAATCAGAAAGAAAGAGGATGTGAGGAGATTTACTTGCAGTTTATAAAAAAAGAAACATTTAACTTGTTTAGACAATATTGGTACCTGTTTCAAATTAATTAACTTTAAAATCTCCAGAGGAATTCCCCCGTTGTTTGTTTTTGAGGGAAGCTTGCAATTTGAGACTCTTGCCTCCTTGCATGTGTCTTTCTTTCAAGTTGTTGAAACCGGATTCTTTTGGAGGCTATAATGTCCACTTAGGCTGGTTCAGTCCACTCAACAAGCTCGCTGGCAATTTGATCTGGGAAATTTGTGAAGTTTAAACCAAGAGCACTTGCTTGGTCTTGCTTTTTCCATCAGAAAAGTCATTCTGTCTGCCTGCTCTAACTCTTGTCTACCTTGAGTAGTAATCTTCTCCAGAGGGCCTGGGAATATAAGCTCTATTTTGTTTTTTGCGGTCAGGCTGTTAACTGTAATTTTCATAATTATTACAGTTTTCATAGTTCAAACCTCTGTACAGTGCAAGCCTCGTAGATAAATGTTTGATAATGTAGAGAGTAAGAGATGAGAACTCAGTTATTAGCAGACCTAAATATCTTCTGAATTTTCTCTCAAAAAAATGCTTAAATCTGCCACTACTGAGATATCCCTCCCCCGCCCTGTTTCCCCCTTTAGATCCTGTTTTGTTTTTTTAATAACTTTCCCTCCCCACCTGCAATCTCCTATGACTTACTCATCTTGAAAGTCAGGTTTAGGAGCATTGAGTATTCAGAACATTACTGGAGAAAAGAACATCTTTTATACCTATTTTACATAGTTTTCTCCCTTCCTTCTCCTCCCTCGTGGTTTTGGTTACTCACTTAAAATATAGACCCAGTGTGCCTGCTGGGCTGTGCCCAGTTTGAGAGCCATGCCAGTCTGTGGGTGAAGCCTGAGACAGTAATGGAGCCTCTGCAGCAGCAACACCAAAAGCAGCCACACCAGGCTCCTCTACAGATGGACGCCAGAGAGAAGCAGGGACCACAGACAAGAGAAGCACAGTTCCTGTATGCCCCCAAGCTAGCCGCCCAGCCTGCTCTCCTTTCTCTCACACCTGGAAGACCTTCTGGTAGCCCTGTTCTGGGTCCCTTAGCCAGAGTTCCACCAGCCACACCAGTGACTAGAGTATTTGACCAGAGCAACGTGAACTCCGAGCCTGAGGAAGAAGAAGGAGGTCTGGAAGATGAAGATGGAGATGATGATGTTGCAGAGGTAGCTGAAAAAGAGGCCCAAGCTGCTTCCAAATATTTCCATATGCAGAAAGCAACTCGCCAAGACCCCAGAGCAGCACCCATGTCCAGCCTGCTTCCAGCACCTGGACTCCTGCCACAGGGACAGCAAACTAAAGAAGACCATACCAAAGATGCTTCCAAGGCCCCACCTTCTGTCTCCACAGCAGGGCAGCCAAGCTGGAATCTGGACGAGCAGCTTAAGCAGGTCAGTCTTTCTGCTGTGGGAGGCCATTTGTTCTACCTATTGGCCATCTACAGAGGGTGCTGGATGGGCAGGAGCTGGGACTACGTATTCTCACTCCACATCATTGACTCCACATCACTGATTTAGACATAAATAAACTGAAGTTTTTCTCAGTATTGGTTTTCTTGAACTGAGGCTATTGCTTCTTGATAATATAAGGCCTTAGAATCAGTCTCTAGGACCACAAAAAAATTAAATGATGGTTCTTTTTTTATTAAAGCACTGGAGTGTTTTAAGTTTCTATTAATGTACTTTATTCAAAGTTTCTGTTAAAGTATCTCTCCTTCATTTTTTTTAAAGGACAAATGAGGCAATAGCTTTGTTTTATTAGAACTATCTAAAAACCAAAGAGGTTAGCTCACACCTGTAATTCCAGCACTCAGAAGGTGGAGGTAGAAGAGGCTCACTGTGAGTTCTAGAGTAAAACCCTATCTCAAAAATAATAACAACAGCAACAATAATAATAAAATAAAAAAGTTGGGTGTGGTGGCATATGCTTTTAATCTCAGTAGGCAGAAGGCAAACAGATCTTGGTGAATTCAAGGCTAGCATGGTCCTCATACTATGTTCCAGGCCAGCCACAGTCATATAATCAGACCTTGTCTAAAAGAATTTAAATAGTGAAATTCAAGGCTCTAATCAGTTTTCCTAGTAGGAATGTAGATGATTTCTTCTAAGATTTTATTAGCTCCAGGCAAACCCAAGCAAAACCCATCATTTTGTTGAAGTTGAACATAGCTGCTAAAAAGCGCTTATGAGTATTTCTTAAGGGAGAGTCTTATAGACATGATTGTTTTATCTTAACATTATCCGGTTAATAAGAGGGAAGGGAGACCTCAGAATTCCCTTTTTATCCAGAGAAAGTTGAAATTAGTCGCAAACATGATTGTATATCAGAGTCAACTTTGGTGACTCTTACTTGGGAGGGTGGATCTAGAGGTTGGTGTTGCCAGAAACCAGGGCCTCCAGCATGCTAGTAGGAAGACAGTGGAGTCCCAATAATGAATTATTTTAGAGGGTGGGGCTTAGGGGATCTCGTCTCAAGTCTTTGTCTTCATAATTTCTTTGTGATCTACACTGCAGTTTTTTCACTGTTCAGAGTATGAGAGTAATAGCAAGTTGTCCCAAGGTGGCCTGTTGGCACTATAAACAGAGCATTCGTAAGGTCATTAGTACCTAGATAGTCTGGGTTTACACATGTGGTTCAGCACTTCTACTTAGAAGCCGTTTGTGAAGAGCTATGGCTTACCTGGGAACTCATAACAGAAAAGGTCCTTTAGAAGCTGAAAAATCAGGCATAGACTGTAGATTGAAAATAATGAAGTTAAGTATGGCGTATTCTCATAAACTCCACATTTGTAAGGCTGAGACAGAGTTAGGAGTTTAGTACCAGTATTACTAAGAAGGTGTTTCTCAAGGATGTTGTAAAGAGGGCGAGCCGTGTGAATGTCTGTCTGGTGCCAAGCGCGTGGTAGATGTGCCGCCAGAGTTGCCCTGTGCAGTGCTTGTGCCTTCCTTACGTCGTAGTGGGCACACCTCTGAAGCACAGCAGGCTGGGACTACAGTAGGAACCCCAGCTTCCACGACAGCAGCACCCTGGCCACCAGCCCAGATGTGCCTCCCGGCTGGTTTCTTTGGTTTAGTAGAACATCTGTGAGTTGCCGGCAGCCCCTGCACTGCTGTGTGGTTGGCACAGTTCCATGCCGGCCGCTGAGTCAGCTCCTAGTGGGAACCGCCCTGACAGCGCTGGGAAAGTTCAGGCCCGAGGCGGCTGCTGCCCCCGCTTTGGCAGCTGGCCAGCCTCTGTGTGTGTGTGCGGTCATTCCTAGAAAGTGCAGCCGTGTGTGAGGAGCAAGTGGAGCTCCAGAGCCTGTCTGTCTTCAGGAAGTGGCAGCAGGTGTTGAGGTCAAGCCATTAGAGCTTTGAAAAAAGAGACTCCTCAGGACTGGAGTGTGCGTGCACACGTGTACACGGTGGCAGGGTGCCCAGCCTGCGTTCTGTGTGGCAGCTGCCCCGTGGCTGCACAGCTCAGTACTCTGGAGGCTGGCTGTTAGGTTCATTTGAGTTTCTGAGGCATACATACTAAATATAGACAGAACACTTGCCAAAAATGTTTTCATACGTGCCAGATTAGCTAAGGCCTAATGCTTCACTCTAAATTTACTTTACCTCAGAACTCAGAAGTCCTTCAGGGAGATGATGGGTAACGATGTCTTAACCTTTGGTGGACACCTCTTGTTCCTCTCATAGATTTAGTTTTTCAGATTGGTCTGTGGGTTTCTCCTTTGCTTGTTTTTGTTGTTTTATGAGAGTGTTAAATTTTTACCACATTTTATTTATGTATTTTTACACACGTGCATATACATGTCATAGTATTTAGCAGTCAGAGGACAAGTTGTGGGATGACTCAACTTGACTCAAGTTGTGTAAGTTCTCTCCTTACACCATGTAAGGCTCAGGGATAGAGCCCAGGCTGGCTTAGTGGCAGTAGGTCCTTTGCCCCCACTATCTTCCTCCCTTTATTTAGCCTTGATAAATTGTGTGTGTGCATATGTGTATTTGTTATAATGTAGTTAGGTATATGTGTGGACATTTGTACCACAATGCTCATGTAGAGGTCAGAGAACAGAGGAGTTGGTTCTCTATGTTCACCATGTGGGTCCTAGAGATCAAACTCAGGTTGGCAGGCTTGGTGGCAGGTGCCTTTACCTGCTGAGCCATCTCATCAGCCCTTAAGACGTGTTTTTAAAAGACTAAGTAATGTACTTGAGGATTTTTTTTTAACATTTTTATTTATGCTTTGGATAGAAGACTAGAAACATACCTTTGAGAGACAGCCGCGAGACTGGCTGATTATGTTCTTCAGTCTTTTGTTCTTTAAGTAATTAGCTTTTGGAGAGTCTAAGTTAAGTAACACTTGCTCTAGCATCAATTCAAAGACCTTTTACAGTTGACACAAGGTCGTAATTGTTAATGAGTTATATTATCCATTTCTCTAAACAGTGTATTTAGGCAGAGTCTTTGTGCCAGGGCTGTTTGCTACGGGCATGTCGGTCCTTTAAGGAGCCAGATGTCTAGCAGAGGTGCTGCAGCTACCTCAAGGTGGGGCTGGAAGTGGGATAGAGTAACTCAACTCTTAGCTCTGCCCTAAGTCAGCTGAAACCATGCCCAGTCTGCTCTGTGATGCAACTATTCTAAAACAAATGTTTTTCAGGCATTCATATTCATACCAAAGTAGAAGAGGTGATTTTTTTTTTCCTTCTCTTTATAGCGTAGTGTAGAATTCTCAGAAAGTGTTTTACAGGAGTTAGTGAGGGGCTGGCCAGGCTTTGCAAGCTTAAGAGTGGCACAGTTATCCATTGTTTCTGAAATCCTGTTCTTACAGTACATAGAGTCAAAATTACCTCATGGATTCTGTTCTCAAAGAAAGCCTTGCAAAATATTTGCTTCTCAAGGCCTGGCTCCTTCTCTTGACACCAGGGTGAGGGGAAGATGGATAATACTGTGGAGCCCAGCATTCTAAAACCCGTCAGATTTCTCTGGGCAGAGTAAATAATTGTAAAATAAGACAACAAAGAACTGAGTGTCTCTTCTCAAAGGAGATCACACAGCCGACTTGGTGAGGGAGCAGGGGTCTGCCCGCCCTTTAGGGGTGGTCCCTTACTGCCTAGATAGTGGGTGTTTCAGCAATACAGGCTTTGTCTTGAGCCCTTTAGTGGAGCTAGGCTTCCTTCCACAGAACTGGAAGATGGGGGATAGTTTGATAGGCATGTGGGAGCTAGAGTGTACATGTCTGGTTTTCTGCATACTTTGCCAGGCACTTTGGTTACTGTGTGTGGCTTTGCATTGCAAGCTTAGTGCAAAGCACTGAAGATTTACTAGGGTTCGTTGCTCAATAAAGATTGACCCCTTCTCAGTCCCTTGCATTGTACAAGGCTTTGTTCAGAGTTGCCTTCTATGATGAAAGAGTCTTATTTCAGAAAACTTGCAGCTGAAGAAATTGTAACCCTTCTTAAAGCTTGTACTGATCACATGTTAATGAGAACAGGGAGTGCCAGTTCTGAGTACCTGGGAGTTGTTTGCTTCCTTCTCAGCCTGTCATGACAGCACCTCTGCAGGGTAGATGTGGAGGGAGTGCCAGGTATATGGGAAGGATCATTTAGGTTTGTGTGTACTGGCAGACAGAAAGGACCATGGCTTGAGAAGAAGCAACTTGGTTTAGATTTTGTTTTAATAAATTATTGAATTTGTGGACAGTTAATAAAGTGCCTATTAATGACATATAGAAATTGGGGAGCTGGAGAGATGGCTCAGAGGTTAAGAGCACTGGCTGCTCTTCCAGAGGTCCTAAGTTCAATTCCCAGCAACCACATGGTGGCTTACAACCATCTATAATAAGATCTGCTATCTTCTGGTGTGCAGGTGTACATGCAGACAAAACATTGTATATATAATAAATAAATATTTTTAAAAAAAAAAAAGGGTTGGAGAGATGGCTCAGAGGTTAGGAACACTGGCTCTTCTTCCAAAGGTCCTGAGTTCAATCCCCAGCAAGCACATGGTGGGTCACAACCATCTATAGTAAGATCTGGTGTGCAAGCAGAATGTTGTATA